>OY992533.1:116790514-117390514 GCA_963921185.1 Dasysyrphus tricinctus | reverse complement strand
TTTTAATCCTCGCTTTGAGTGGAAAAAAACAAAATGAATTTTTATGATAGTTATTTGACAAAATCTTGAAATTTTGTTAAAGAATATTATTTTTTATTTCGTATAGCTATTTTGGTGTATTTTCGTATGTTGTGTTATTTTTTGATTGTGGGTAGCAATAAAATGCACAAAGAAAAACCATGCAGTAATCAGAAATACGGGCTTACGCATATAATTTTCATAATTTTGCTTTGATCAAAATAAATAAATAGACAAATGTCAGACTTTTCCACACCTCAATCAAATCGTGAAATATATAAGGAACCGGTTCATATTTCGATCTCGAATTAGGGTACTCACCTCTCGTTGCAAACTCCATCGCTGTGAAATTAACCAGCACTTTTGTATGGAAATTTCATTTTCACTCGAACTGAGTACTAGGCTTCAGACACAAACCATCGGACATCGGAAAATTCAAAGCCCAAAATAACGTTCTATGGAGTCAATTGAATATTCAGCGTCATATTTAGAAGTAGGTAAACTGTATTTAAATTTTTTCATAATTTTTTGAACAAAATTAGGTTTTTTTCAACAGATTTTTAACATTTGTAGGTAGGTAGGTATCGTTATTTTTGCATGAAAATAATTTTTTTTTATATTTTGAAGTATGTTAAGAAATCGTTATATGCCAAGTTTCACAAAATTGTTTTTGAATGCATTGGCCCTGAGTAATAGATCCGAATCTAGCTAAAGTCGACTTTAACAAAAAAAATCCGTAGAAATTTAACACAAATTTCACTTCTAAATGCTTAGATGAGATCATTTTAAACTTAGCTTGAGGTGCTTCTAAGCATTTAGTGGTGAAATTTGTGTTTCATTTCTACGGTTGTTCTTGTTAAACTCGACTTTAGGCTAGTTCGGATCTATTACTCAGGGCCATTGAGTTTTCCCAAAAAATATGGTAATATATCTTAAAAACCAAAGAAATACTTCTCAAAACCGTTTTTTCCGTTTTTGAGAAAATCTAAAATAAAAAAAATGGCCTTTGGGAGATACCATTAATACCATTTTTCTGAGATACCACTCAAATCTTATATGAACTAAAAATAATTTAAGTTGGGTTTGTGTGTAAATGAAAATCCACACAAGTGCAGTGCATGCTGCAAGTAAAGTAAAGTAATTTAATAATGTTTTTTTTAGTGTGTTGGGTTATTTTTTAGAATATGGAATTGGTGGAAAAAATTGTATGGCAGGAACCATCAAACCTGGTTTTAAGAAAATTAATTGTAAAATTTATATTTGTATGGAAAAGGAAGCTTTTAGTCCAGTCAATTTGTGCTCAAAAAGGCTCTTTGCGAGCAAATTGTGGAGTAGTTTTGATTTTGTTTCCTCCTTTATGTAGGTCATGAACGATTCGTGACCTAGAAAAAAAAAATACTTTAAGAAATCGTAAATTTATTAAAATTACTAAAACAAGCTGACCTTTTATAAAAATCTTAGGGCCTTCCAGGTGGTATTAAACTTTTGTAAATTTCCCATAAATGAGGTGCCAAAAATCGCTATGACCTTGAAATTTTTAAAAATTCATTAAAAAATTATATACTTGACCAATTACTGAAACTAGCTGACCTTTTATAGAGATCAAGAGATCAGATAGTACACATTTTTTGCAAATTTCCCTAAAATGAGGTGCCAAAATCGTTTCGAACTTGAATTTTTTTTTTAATTCTTAAAATATTCATAAAAAATAATCTATGGCTGACCAATTACTGAAAATAGTTGACCTTTTATCACGATCTAGAAATCTTTCGGATGGTATACATTTTTTGCAAATCTCCTATGAATGAGGTGTCAAAAATCGCACGTGACCTTGAGCGACCTTGAGAAAGTTGAAGCCTTTATTACAAGTTATCTATAGGGCTAACCAATTTCTGGGACCACTTGACCTTTTCTGACCAATTACTGACCAATTCGATGGCATTTTTTTTTTATCAAATTTCCCTCATATGAGGTGCCAAAGGTCCAGAGTCCGGTTCTTTTAAAAGAAACTTTCAAAAAAAAATCGAAATTTCATTCCAACATCGAAGGTTCTTTTGACTCATATCAGCGTATCAGACAAAAATAAATCAAGAAGTTAAAATCAATATATGTTTGCATACTTGAGTTCTTTGTGCTACACAAAAAATTTGTTTACTTTCATTTATTTTTCTTTGAATTAAGTTTTTTTTAGGAATAATCTTACAATTTCATTTTTCTCGGAATTAACCCCAATGGACTTAGATAAGCCGTTTTCTCCTCGAGCCTGGACCCTTCAGTTGCCATTGCTACTTTTCTTTGAAGTTCAAAAAATTATTTTTCTTGTAATTTTCGAATGCAATATTGATTCAGATTCAGCTGTAGCTTTTGCAGCAGAAAATTGAAAGGAATTGGATAACCCATTCGCAAAACGTCAGAAATAAAAAAATATGTTACCAATTAAAACGGTTTTTAGAAAATAAAACTAAAAAAATGCCAAAAGACTTACTCGTACATTGTCTCCATCTCCAATAGTATATGTTTATAGAATATATACGACCATTTTCAACTTAAATAAGCTTTTTCCTTAAAAAAAATAGATTACACCCAAATGAAAACAAAAATATCTGAATTAAATAAAAAACTAAACGTTTAATTTTTTATGAGAAAAAACTACCATAAGGACCATGTGTGGGACGACTAGTTGTGAGAAATTATTTAACCTGTAAATCCACTGCACTAATTTATTTTGAATACAATTATTTAACCTATTAATTCACTGCACTAATTTGTTTTGAATAAAATATGCAAAACAATGATGGCAATACATAAGTCATAACTCATGACACTATATAAACCACACAGTCAAGTTTTGATTTATTTATTATTTCAAAATTGAGCAACTAAATTCCACATAGTAATTTATAATTTACACAAAATTTATTATTCAGTAAAAGTCATTGAAACCAATCATTATTATGTTTATTTAAATTGTTTCATTATTATCTTTTGTATGAATATTGAACTTGAATAAATTTACATATATCTAATCATTAATAGAGTAAAATTTCTATTTTCTTGATTCTCCTAAAAATAATACACTCGTGCTCTCTTAGAAATGTTATGTTTATTTTTATTTTCTTGGGTTGAATGTACGAGTTCTTATGAATATACGTACTTTGTATGGAATTCTAAGTACTTATTATTTATTTGTTTAACTGAGAGAATTCTGAAAGCAGAAAATATTGTAATAAAACATTTGTAATATTAGAATCTCTGCCTTCAATATGTTTGTTTTTATATGTATTTTTATCCCTCCGGCATTCCAGATAAAAATATAAATATAAATAAATAAAACAATATGAATTATTAATAAAATTCTTGGGAAATTACAATAGGCCCGAAGATAAATTTCAAGAACGTCTGTGAAATTAGAAGGGCGACTTTCAAGTGGGACCTTGACAGAAAGTTGCAGGTTTTTTGGCATTTCCTGATTTCCCCCCCCCCCTCGGACAGGAGGGGCAGTTTAATAAAATATTTGCATTAAATAGAAAAAAAATTAATAAAAAAACAACGGCCATACTTACAGTAATGTTTTGTAGCTTTTTGGAAAGCCATAAGTCCATTCTTATGGCTTAAGGTTTTTTGATGAACAGGTTTGGCAAAAAATTGTTTCCAACTCAATATTGGGAAGAAAAATTATTATTTTAATTTTTTAATTATAGGTTTGAAAACAGATTTTGCTGAAATTGTTTATTCAAAGAACTTTATTTAATAATCAACTATTAAAATAGACTTCTGGCTTTCCAAAAAGCTACAAAACATTACTGCAAGTGTTGCCGTTGTTTTTTAAGTAATTTTTTTCTATTTTATGTAATTATTTTTTTAAACTGCCCCTCCCTTCCAAGCGGTGGGAGATATTACCCCCCTCCAATAGGATTTTTGTCTTGTGTTCTTCTCACCTACATGCCCTGAATTTTTCGCAGAATTTATGCGAATTTCCAAAAAAAAGGGGAAATTTAATTTACCCCTACAGCGACTATAGGGGATGAAAATAAAAATCTTAAAAAATTAGGGTATTTTTGTTTCTTCATTTAGAGTTGATTTAGGCCCATCCAAATAATAAAAACTCAAAAAAACCCATTATAACGACCACCCTAATGTAGATACTCGTATCTTAAGAACAAATTTGAAATAAATTCATCTTTCCGTGAAGCTTAAGCTAAGGCTGATGGAACAGAGCAACTCGACGCACGGCGACGCCCGTATTATGAGCACCATTTTGTTTGCCTTCTTGAATTTGATCACCGTTATGTTAGATTTGACTTAAACCTCGACACAAGCCACTTAAGTTTGATTGGTGAGTGTATTGTTGCATGCAACTCTTTCCTGCAGTTTCAACTACAACCAAGCACCACTCATTAAATTACTTCTTTAATTAAAAAAAAATCATAACAAGCATATTCCATTGTTCCAACCGGCAAACCACAACATCTGCACCGCATATCCGATAACTCATTTCAAATTAAAACAAAGTTGTAACCAAAAACCTGGTTTTTAAACATGTCCCTAGAGGTACAGCAGAATCAAGAATGAGAAAACTCGTCCTATGGGAATACTTAACGTATAAATGCAGACTGAGTATAGCACTGGAGGAAAAGAATAATTAAAAAGAAAGAACACACGACAAATGATGAACATATTACCAGGCTATATGCGACATGCAAAAAGTTTCTCTGAAGGTATGTAATTGAATACAAATCCGCATAAGCATACATAAATGAAAATAATGAGCTGATCTGTTTGCAATGTTATTTTGGGAACATTTTTTAACTTTGAGTATTTAAATTTTATAAGTTTAAACTTTTAACTTATTTTCCAGAGATTTAGTTGCCAATTAGAGATAATCATTCAAACTCATTACTGAAAATTTGGCCTCTTACCTGTGGGCCAATTATAAAGCAAACATAGAAATGACTTAGGTTAGGTAAAGGGCTGACGGTTGGTCTTGCTTACGTCACATTTATAGATCTTTGTAGATCCGTTGTGATACCCTTAGGAAAATGTATCCCACTTTATGTAAGAACCGATGTATTCTGTTAGCAATCAAACCATTTAGAGGCATTGACGAAGCTCAGAAGGCTATTAGCCGAAGTTCTTTCCACATAAAATGGCTTTGAATTATTCGTTAAGTATGATAGTTCAATCCTTTAAAAAAGAATAAAAATAATTAACGGTGGCGGGTCAGCCAAAAATATTTTAAAATAATGAATAATGATAAAGTCATATGCCTACCTTGGCATCATAACAAGAATCACCAAATCCTTTAAAAAAGTCTCAAAATTAAAATTTAATTTATCAATGGTGAATCCAAATGAAAGCTGTAGTTGGCTCCTTCCTCTTTTTTTCATTTGAAAAGTGGAATTACCCCTTGTAAATTCTACTGAAAAATTCGAAACAATCTTGAACCTATCTTACGAGTAACATATTGGGTGATTAAATACCGAAGTTCCAAATATCCTTTCATAGAATTCAACTAATTGCTGAATCCTGCCCCAAGTGTACTATATGAAAGGCTTATCCTTGCTTAGCTAGCTCATTTCCTAAAATTCCAATACATATTCCCCAAAATTCAGACTGAATTGAATGTAAGTGATTACTCTATTTTGATCAGAGTAAATCAACGATTAAATTGTTAGGTAACTGAAGATTATTTGATTTCATTTAAACGTTTAACAAGATTTGAAAATAAACTCTTTCTAAAATGGTTTCTTGGGAATTATATAAATAAATGTGTGCTCTAAAGTAAAATCTTTAATTCAACTTCATCAGGAAGTATGTATAGGTACAGTTAAAAAAATAAATAACCTGACAGTACAAATGCTTATTGTTGTAATGGTCGTCCTTTGGCAATTGCAATATAACCTTTCAAATGTTCAAATT
This sequence comes from Dasysyrphus tricinctus, assembly GCA_963921185.1. Taxonomy (NCBI): domain Eukaryota; kingdom Metazoa; phylum Arthropoda; class Insecta; order Diptera; family Syrphidae; genus Dasysyrphus; species Dasysyrphus tricinctus. The sequence continues at coordinate 117,384,577 of OY992533.1, read as the reverse complement.
TCAAAATCATTCGAAAGCTTTCAATTGAAAAAAGGTATGTAATGCAATCATTTTCATTTGAAAAGTTTCATTTTGATGATAAACTATTTCCTATTTATTAGATTTGCACTTGAACCGATATTTTATTTCTTAGAATCTTTACAATTTTAATAGTTATCTTACACGTGAGGTGAGAGTACCTTGCCCGTGCTATAGAGTGTAGAGTATGTCTACATTAAACCAAAAATTCGAAATTGATATCAATTTACTATATTGGAAAGTCCTTGGGTAAGCTAGGAAATTTTCAATTTCTATAATTTTGTTTTTAATCAAAAATATTTGCCATAAACTTCTAATTGAAAAATAACTTTGAAGCTGGTACTTTATTATTAGTTTCTTAAGTATTTTAACATTTTGACCAGTTAGTACCCAATTACTCAAGAATTATCAAAATAATGGATTCATAAATACTTCTAATTTATTTCAATTTCATTTTAAAGATTTAAATTTTGAAAATTCTTACTAACATTTTTCGGAGCTGTTTATAAAAAGTATAAGAAATAAAGAATAGAATGATTCCATAGCTATAGAAGATAGCTATATTGTTAAAGATTTTTATTGTGATTATTGTTACAGCAATTTTCATGATTCTATATTGAATTTTTACTTGCGATAGGTACTAGCTATGCACAATGTACAATTCACTGTACCCAAAAAAATCGAAATTTTGATTTTTCATTATTTGTCTCAAAATTTCGGTAGAGGCTCCAAAAATATTAATCCTCCTAAATTTTAAGATACTTATATTGATATTTAGAGGTGACGCTTCGCAATTTTCTGTTTTCCATACAAAATATATGGAAAAAACATGACATTGTGTTCTCATAATTATTTCTCAAAAAATATCTAGTCCATGAAAAAGTTACTATATTAGATCGATAGAAAATTTTATATTCTTCAAAAAAGTACTTGAGTAAAATTTTCGAATTTCGCACCGTTTTGATGATATTCTGCCCCCTGTCTCTTAACTGCCTCTTATGCTATACTTTTCCCATGCAAATTTGTATGCGAATTTATCACTATTTACGTTACATTTTTTTCATCTCGAACTAAAATTGCTGCACTCAAGGTTTTTCTTGATTTGTATTCTACAGCTGCCTTCTTTATAAAATATTTCGATTTTTAAAATTATTGGATTTTACATATTATGATTTGATAATTTTTCAGACTTGAAAATTTCCAATTTTTTTTTTTATTAATTTTTGAATGGGTTCCTTTATGGGGATGATAATTAAACACAAATCAACAAATCAGAGAAAAATAAAATGCACGACTTGGTCACTTGGCTTAAGAAAATTGTATATAAAAACATGGAAATTATGAGGGGAAAATGTAGAGAAGCATGAAATACAATATGTAAATAAGATAAAACAACTCCTTTGACAGTTTGAGGTGAAAAAAAAAGAATGCCATCTTTATTCTTGATTGAATATGATTGTATGGGAAACAAAAATTTAAAATCGTTGGAGCGGTTTTTCAAAAAAATAATTTTGTATTTATAAAATTCTTAAAACATTTTAAAGAACAAATTTTGGTATGCAAATCTAAAGTATATATTTATGTGTATATAAAAACAAAATTTGAAAAAAAATTGTCAACCCGTTTTTGAGATATCGAATTTTCCAAAAAAAAATTGAAACTTTTTTTAAAAATCCAAAACTTTTTTGTGAAAATTTTAATATGCAATATTATTTAATCTTATCTGAAATTTGTATATAAGAAAATTCATCTAAATCCGCTTAGCTGATAACGAGAAAACTCAAAAGAAAAAAATACGTTCTATGACAGGTACCATTAATAGTTGCTAAAAGTAAAATTTTATAATGTTTGGTAGTAGATCGTACTAATTTTAGTATATGAAAAAAGTCTAATCAAAATCGTAGGAGTCGTTTTTGAGAAAAAAATATTTTCCTTGGCGGTTTTTTAACTTTTGTATGAAAGGTACCGTTATTTTTTCAAAAATGTTAAATTTTTTCAAAAAATATTTTAGAGAGTACTTAAAAAATCTGAAAAATCGAGTTTCAAAAAAATTGATAGTGTCATTTTCGAAATATTTGATTTTACAAAAAAAAATTAAAACATTTTTTAAAAATCCAAAAAATATTTTTTCAAAAATGTTCGTACACAAAACTATTTATATTTTTTGGAAGCTTGTGTAGAAAAAATTATTGAAATCAGTCGTACCGTTTTGAAGAAAATCAAAAATTAAAAAAATGGTTCTTTGGGAGGTACCATTTATAACAATTTTCTGAAAAATGGTTTTCCACCCAAAGGAAGTCTTTACTAAAGAAAATTTACTGAATTTTTTTAAATAAAAGTTGTCGAGCCGTTTTTGAGAAAGAAGCGATTATGGTGAAATTGATAAGAAAAATTGTATGGCAGGTACCGTTATTTTTGGTTCTAAAAAAAAAAAAAATGAAAAAACGTGTCGGCAGAATCACCAAAAACCACTATGTACCAAGTTTGAAGAAAGAAAATCGAGTAAGCCGTTTAGGCTGTAGACGAACAGACAGACAGACAGACAGAATTGTGCCACCCACTTTTTGGTGTTCTCTATCATCGTAATTATCATGTTTGATTGTTATCTCAATTTTTTTTTTTGCACGAATCCAAAACTTGCCTTAAAGTACCTATACCTATCGCAAGTAAAAAATATAAACATTTTCTTAAGAAATTTGATATTTCAAAATCAGTTTGAAAATTTTTTTATAATTTAATTTATTTCTGCATAAGCACTTAAAATTTGCAACCAAAATTTTTCCTTGAAAAATTTTGTAAAAATTTAAAAAAGTTAAATTTTTCAAAAACCATTCCAACGAACTATAATTTTTGTTTGCATAAATTCTAATTTGTTCCTTAATTAATATGGAATTCTTTTTTTCACCTAAAATAGTTTAAAGGAGCTGTTTTTGAAATTTAAAGAAAAATTCCATGCTTTTGAAAGTTGTTTCTATCATAAAATGAATGTTTTATATTTTTTTTTTCTAATAAAAGTTAATAGTTTTTTAGTTCCTTATAAAAACTAAGAAAGATTTGTACATCTTGTTTTTAGTACGTGTTTGAACAACAATTGCAAAGTTTTGAAAAGATCAACTTGAACAAAAATCACACATTTTCAAAAATTTTGAATTTAATTTCTCAAAAACTATTCACTAAAATAAAAAATTAAAAAATAAAATAAATTGGGTGGCGCAACAGCTCTTGGAGAACCAGGGCCTAGTGACTTACAACTCACAACCATTCCTGTGTGCGTGTTTGTTGGCAGGAATGGAGGGGACCTACAGTTTTTTGCCGAGTCCGAACGGCTAAATGAGAAGCACTTTTTCATGACAAGTATACTCTTGGAGGATTTGTCAGTTCCTCGCAAGAGGCAGTACCTCGAATAAAACATTTCTGTTTTTAGGTGGCACGGCTGGGAATCGAACCCACACCTTCGGCATGACAGTCCTACGCACTAACCATCAAGCCACGAGGTACTACATTTTTCACTATTCACTTTTTCATTCATTCACTAAAATAACTTGATTTTAAAAGCAAATAAAAAGAATTGAATATCAATTCTCAAAAAAGCTTTGGCACATTATTGTATTTTGTGTTTTCTTATTGACTTCTAGAAAATTATATTGTAATTCAAAAAAGTTTAACTTGTCAACACGTAAATAGCTCGTAGTACAAGTGACGTTTTAAGCTGAACCAAGAGAAGTTGCAAAAGATTTATCGATGGCAAAGTCATTCGCGCAGGTAGAAGACCACCTCTTGAGGCAAAGCTTATCAATTAGAATTATCAGCCCTGGCCTTTACTTAAATGCGGAGAAAAACTTGTTATCGACGTCAATAACACAACAAATGTCTTAGTTAACAGCACTTTGGCAATTTATAGCTAAAATTGACGTTTGCATACATTTTTTTCGATAGCAAAAGTATTCGCCCAGGTAGCACAAATTTTTCGATATTTGCATACGATTTTTGGATGTACTCTTACATTAAGTACAAATTCGCAAGAATGATTCCATCGTTTAAAAGAATTTTTTTGCGTTGAGAAAAACTGAGCTTCTCATTATTACTGAACGCTGCCATCGGACATTCCAATAATCTTTCCAGTCAGTGCTGGAAAATTTGTTAGTTGGTGGACAAAAATGAAACGTCACATTTGGGTTACGACAAATAAAAAAAAAAATAAAAACAATTAAAACAGTTGAAGCAAAGGAATATCTAAAACAAAAGAAAAATGTAAGGATATGATTCAAGGTAATTTCAATTTATGTAAATAATAAGTATCATGAACAAATACTCGGTCTCGCTTTGGCTCTCGCTCTCACTTATTATGCAATTTTCTTTTATTGTTTTTTTAGCTTTTGTGGTAATAAATTTATTTCTACAATTCTGTGAAAAAAATCTTTCCAACGATATATAATTGAATCGGTCATTTCAAAAACCACTTAAGTCACAGTTTTTCAAATATCCTTTTTTTGCTGTAAATGCTTCCTTAAACGTAGTTGCATATTCTGAGAATAAATTACGTCGCTCCAAACATTCCTTCCTCTCAAAATAATACCTCACAATAAACGTTCCATGCAAAAACAACGTAAGTCAATTGGCTTAAGTGGTTTTTGCAAGCACTACTAGATGGTGGAAGTAGTTATATCTAGTTTTGCCTAAGGGTTAAATATATTGAAACATGATAAATTAAAACATGTGACATGTTAAAATGTTAATAAGTTAATATTTAAGTATGATTATAAAAAAAAAATTATTTCGTTTAAATCATTGTATACTACTGACCCCGTTTCTTGCTAAAACAACGTAAGTCACCCGTTTCTTGCTAAAACAACGTAAGTCAAGAACGGTTTTTCAGACTTTTTTCATTATTGATATTGATAAACTGTGAATATTTTTTTATATTTCAATCCGTTTAAACTCTAATACTATATTGAGCCCAAAAACTCCTTTAAAACTAGTTTATTTTTTAATTAAACAGTTTTTATTGATTCCTGAAAAATTCTAATTGTGTGACTTATAAGTGGTTTTTGAAATGACCGATTCAATTAACATGCCTTCGGCTTTTGTAGACCGCGTTAATTGTACTACGAAATTCGTGTCAGGCGTATTAGTATATGATGAGTATGATTTCAGAAAAGATTCACATATCTCTTCTCTGACCGACCCAACAAATAACAGAAAGCTATTAAGCTGAATTGTGGACACGTTATAAAAAAGCACGAACGATAATTTTTGACAGCTTTTTCAGCTGCAGCTCCATTTCCAGTTGCAGAACTTTATTATGTTCGTCGCGCATTATATTGTCTGTAAACATTGTTCGCATATAGAATCTTTCCAACGTTAATTATTAGATATTTAAGATTCGTATTGAGTAATTTGAGCTGGAATACCATAAATTTACTTGCTCCATCCTACATGTATGTTATGTATTACTAGCTTCATATTTGCAAAATATGACTTCTCAAACATGACTTCCCTAGAAAACCATCGAAAAGTTGCCAATTTTATTTCTACACCAACTCCCGGTTGGTTCCATAGATTCATTAATTTTGTCAATGAAATTCATTTATAATTGTTAAATGGAACTCTGATATTTTGTTTTAATTTTGGCTCTCATCGTACTAATTATTATGGATGCCAATAGCAATTAACTCGTGTGAAACATGGAGCGAATAAAACCCATGACGATTTTGACTTCAGTTCATCAAAGCTTACATTCAAAAACAAATAATTGTATATAGAGGTGTTATTAATAATCGTCACTTCTCACCAAATAATTACCTCTGTTCGTTAACTTCCTAAAATTAGGTTTTAGCTGTCTATTAGGCATATAAATTATAATTTATTTAATAACAACTAACATCCACGCTAAATGAAGACTGTGACAAGTTCATTATGTATTTCCCAGAATTTTAAAATGATTTTTTATTTAATTGGCCCATCTTTTATAATTAATTGTCATTCATCAGCTGTTTGTGGTTTTTTTGTTATCTATTTTTATTTATGTATAAGGTGAATGCTCATTTGCATTCTAAGAAACTTTTTTAATTTATAAAATATGTTTTTTTGTTGTTTACTCTTTTGTGGTCAACCAAAAGTATTTGAAAATTCGGCCGGCTCGGCTGTTGTCTGGTGCGTGGTTTTGGAAACTCCTAGCCTATTTTCTTATCATTTATAAGAGGGCATTTTTTCTCTCACGGTATCTTGTGTGTGTTTTTTTTTTTTTTATTTTTGATATTTAAAAAATACAAATTTGAAGAAATAAACAATTTAATATTAATGAACTAAAGCAAAATGTTTCGGTCTACCAAGTACCTACCTCAGTTGTGTCTAGCTCAAATGATATTTTAATTTACTCTGCAAAACGTTTGATGTGCTCGTGCCATACCGCTAAACATAAAGTTTTCGTCTACTTATTTACTAAAAAAGTGTGTGTGAATTTATTTTTGTTTTATCGAAAAAATTAGAAACCACATGAAAACAAGAATATAAACATTAAAAAAAATCTCTACTTTTTCTATTTGTATTTCAAAGAAGGGCGTCAGGTGTGAAGATAAATTGAGTTTCCGGTAAAAAAAAAGAAAATAATAAATTTATTAAAACAAACAAAAAATTATGAAAAAAAAATTATTACGATTAATTTATTCATTGGTTTTCCATCTTTACATGAAATAACTTTATCGGTTTGTTGAATTTTAAAAGAAATTTATGAAATTGTGTGCGGGTTGATTGATTGAAGTTGCGTGACAACAAATAATTGATGGGAATGTTAATGTATATTATTAATCAAATGGATTTAGGCTTCAATGGATTCACGTATGTACATATATTCAAGATGGAAAACGTAAAATAAATACATTTATTTACAAAATCATCGTACATTTGAACAGAAAAATATTGTGGTGACGTTTTAAGGAATTGAGAAATTGGTTTATGGAATTTTATTTGAATAATGAGTCACTATACGATTTAATCTCAAGGAAAATTTGTTGGGCATATTTTCGATGATTGACAAGAAAAATTTTATTCATAAAAATACACCTATCAATTTTTAAAAATATTGAATGCCCAACAACAAATAATTGAGAATGCGTTAACCACTACACCAAGAAATACTGCAAGTGATTTTTTATAAGTTTAGCCTCAAGAAACTTGAGGAAGAGGTTAGTTGACGTTTTTATTTTCTTAAAAAAAAAAACAAACAAAACCACAATAAATCAATAAACAAATATATCTCCTTCTTATTGAATTTTCAAAAATATATTTAACCATCATTTCTCAAATCCATTTTATTTTACAAATTGTCACAAACAAGATATTTCTTTAAATCAACATCCATTATTATTTACTTGAAAATAAATTCTCAATCCTTTTTCCTTTGCAGAGTCCTTGTGTTGTATTATGTGTTTTGTATATAGATTGAGTCCATCAAATAAGCACAATGACATTTATTTTTTACGAATTCAATGATAAGAAAACTTGTAGAAGGAATCCAGTATTCCATCAGATGATGATGGTCTAGAATAAAATATCATTTATTGACAGTTCAGTTGATGTAACTTGTTATAAATTATGAAAAGCATATTCTTCTTCTATAAACGTCATCTTTTTCTCTCTGGTTTATGTAGCATGTAGGATAATATGATTTGTATCTTTTATTCGAAGATTTTTGTATTTTTATCTTGTAGAGAACTTAAAATATTTTTTGTAATTTAAAGCACACATTTATATGAGAATACAAATGGAGGGAGTTGGTTCAATTGCACATTTTACATTGTTGAATGTAGGTACTTGCTTAAGAACGTCCACTTTAAACTCACATTAAATCTATGGACTGAGCACTTTTTACGTGTATCAGTTTCATTTCTTTTTATGTACCCATTGAATCCTACTAATTTACATATGAAGTCAGTTAATAGAAATATTGTGTTTCGTATTCCATGTACTCAATACAAAAAATATGTACTCAATGCATAGTTATTATAGACCAGCAACAGTTAAATATGGATTGACTTCATAAATATATACATAAATAAATAGAAATAGAAAAATTATTCTATTATTAACTCATTCATTTCGTGCATCAGAGTTATGTACTACAAATTGGATACTGCTTGCGTATTCGCCTTGAAATATTTCATAAAAAGTTCAATTGTAACCTATACATAAATAATAGTTGACATTTTGTTCAAATAAAATAAATTTGTATTATTTTATATCAAAGGGAATCAGTAGCAAAGTTAAGAAAGAGACGATTCATAATTGTTTAGTTAGTACAAAAAACTGTACCCATTACATAAAACTATTAAAAGCACAAAAGAAGAAAACACAGATCTGTATTTTTGGCTATTTTGAGGTAAGGACAGTTCTGGCATCTTTGATATGTTTACTATTGTATTTTAAAAAATAAAAGTCCTAATTTTCTTTTGAATTGGTTAAAAGCACTTAACCAATTTTAGTACCTCGTGGCTTGATGGTTAGTGCGTAGGACTGTCATGCCGAAGGTGTGGGTTCGATTCCCAGCCGTGCCACCTAAAAACAGAAATGTTTTATTTGAGGTACTGCCTCTTACGAGGAACTGACAAATCCCCCAAGAGTATACTTGTCATGAAAAAGTGCTTCTCATTTAGCCGTTCGGACTCGGCAAAAAACTGTAGGTCCCCTCCATTCCTGCCAACAAACACGCACACAGGAATGGTTGTGAGTTGTAAGTCACTAGGCCCTAGTTCTCCATGAGCTGTTGCGCCACCCAATTTATTTATTTTTTTAAAAGCACTTAAGAAAAATGAAGTTCAGACAAAGAACCATGCTATTTTTAAGGAAAATTGATGCGAAAAGCAGATACGTTTATTCTTCCAAACCTGGCAGTTTTCTAATTTTGTTTGCAATGAGCGCATATAATTCTGTATTGCCTACATTCATGTGTTCATTACATAAGCATGTACCTACCTATTCAGTACGATTCATGTTGTCTCTACCTACATAACCTGACACAAATAACCGACACATTCCAAGAAATGTATGCAAAGTGCCCATAAAAAACATAAAAAAAAGTACCAAAAACTGTACTCACTACATAATTATGTACTCATTACATATCACCAGCAAATACATACTTTTGTGATGAGTTCATAAAATCTTAATTCTTATTTGTGTACTCGTTAAATTAGTATGCACTCATTACAGAAAGTCGGCAGATACTCATATGATGAGCTTATAGAATATTTACATATATTCATATATGTAGTGAGTGAAAAAAATTGTTTAAGAAACTGTAATCAATATGATAGTTTTTTTTATAACTGGCGCGAACCCAAGGGACTAAAAATACCCTTAAAATGTTTTCAGACAGTGTGAGTGCTTTAATAGAGGGAGAACAGAAAAGGAGATAACGAAGTACATTTGTCTTAAATGTCTGGATATTGAAATGGAAAGGAAAAACAGAGTTCGGTAAGAAATTCCACATTCATGCGGTACGACTAAAGAAAAAATCGCTATACTTGACGGTACGTCGAAAGTTAGGCTCAAAGGTATACTGATGAGCATTCCTAGCAGTGCGGGTATTACGCTGAAATTGTTTAAGGGGAGGAATGCATACAACATTTGAAAAAGAAGCAATAAAACAACGATAAGCAAGAAACATTTCGACGATGTTCCAACGAAACAAATGTTGCCGAGATTGAACTGTCACCTATCAGTTTTAAAGCTCTATTTTTGATTCTATCCAGTAGGTGCAGTGATGTTTTGGAAGCGCCTGACCAGATAATGAGAGTTATACTCTAGCCTTGGGCGTATGAATGATTTATATAAAGTAGCCAGATCAGAAGGAGACAAATGGTTCTTACATATCATCGTCTAAGGAAACCAAGGCATTTCGAAGCATTTTTGGCAATATCTTGTATGTGGTCGTTCCACAAGAGCTGATCAGTAACGCACATACCAAAGGATCGAAAGCTTTTCAGTTTCCTCGATGCAAGTTCACACATAATTTTGTAAGGGTTTTATAGAATTATGTATTCGCTATTCCTTTTGTAATTATATTTACATATGTAGCCAGTACAAAATTTCAATAAGTATAGTAACTACATACATAAATTAGATACGTAGAAGACTATGAGCATATACATATTTGTACTGATTATATACATTTTTTCAAAACCTTCAAAACAATAATTTTCCACCTATTTTTTGAATAATATTGTAAGAAATTCAAGGTTTTTTAATTCAAAACGCAGTCCTTTGACTACCATTATGCACCTATGCAAAAAAAGAACGAGTTTCAAGTGTTTTATACCGAAATTTCGTGAGCATTCAATGTGAATCTGTGCAAACTGTGTATATGCCATCAACTTGGTATTGATACGATGGCTCTAGGACCAGAATAAGAAACTTTCAAAACGCAACAAAAAAAGTATTAAATACACCCTAAGTTTAGTTTCCTTGCTGACCACTGCAAACTGACTTCCAACACACAAAAACGTATACCTACTAAAAATTGGCGTTTCAATTATGTTTCCCAAAAATTTTACTCTAAGTATGTAATAAAATTACAGAAAAACCGTACTGAAGGAAATATTCTCACTGGATGCAGTGCAGGAGAAAAAAATGTTTATATCACGTACAGTCGATCAAAGGGCACGGTAGTGCCCAGCCAAGTTCACGGCACTACACCCTTTTTACAGGAACAAACTCAGGCGATTTTCAACCCCCCTCTAACTTCAGTACCAATAAAGTCAGAAACTTCAAATTCGGAGTATTTGCTGAACTGATCAAACACAGGTGGCTCACCAAATTTCAATTCTTTAGCATTAGTAGTTCCCAAGATATAGGACTTCAAAAATCAGAAAAACCGTAACTGACTGACTCACTGACTCACTGACTGACTGACTCACTGACAGATCATCAAAATTATGGAGCACTTCCCGACATCGTAGAAACTTGAAATTTCGCAAAACGGTAGGCCTTGTGGTACATACAAAGGAAAAAATCGAAAATCTGCAATTTTCTATTCAGGGGGCGTGGCATCCACCCACTTTTTTAAAAACTCTTATAAATTATATGGAGCACTTTCGATTGTTGTAGAACAATGAAAATTGGTAAGTTGGTAGGGTTTGAGGTATTAAGAAAGAAAAAAAATGAAAAATTGGAATTTTCCATACAGGGGGCGTGGCATCCACCCACATTCTTAAAAATTCTTATAAATTATATGGAGCATTTCCGATTGTTGTAGAACGATTAAAATTGGTAGGTCGGTAGGGCTTAAGGTACTTGGAAAGAAAAAAATTGAAAAATTGGAATTTTGCATTCAGGGGGCGTGGCATCCACCCACATTCTTAAAAATTCTTATAAATTATATGGAGCACTATCGATTGTTGTAGAACGATGAAAATTGGTAGGTCGGTAGGACTTGAAGTATTTAGAAAGGAAAAAAATCGAAAATTTGGAATTGTCCATTCAGGGGGGGGGGGGGTGCCATCCACCCACTTTATCAGAATTGCCAAATTTTAATCAGTAATCATTAAATACCAAATTTCTGTTATGATTTGGAATTGTTTCGATATTACTCTTCTTAAGATATTTGATATTAAACTTCATGAACTTAAAACTTGGCATATATCTTAGATCTCATTACTTTTTTTGGCTGACTTTTTACGCACAGGTTTCTTGTATACATAAGAACTTGGCTCCTTTTTTAACATTTATGTTTTTGTTGTGATATAATTTACAGTTCCCATGCAAAAAAAATCAAAATTTTAAAAACGATTTTTCACCTATTCTGCGCATCAAATTGAATAATATTCAAGGCGAAAAACATTTGCCTAGGCCTAAGCCACCCATTGAGTCATTAATTTACCCTTATTTAATAAACTATAGGCCTAAAAGTGTAAAGCAATTATTTGTTAATGCAAAAGTCATTTCCATGAAATAAGTGCCGTGTATTTTTTTTTTGGAAGTAAAAAAAATATTTTTACCCACCACACTATTTGCACCATACTATTTTTTTTTTTTTTTCAAAAAAATTGTTTTGCCTTTCACCTCCATAATTTTTGACTTGCGAAAATATTAGCATTGACTTTTTTCGTACGGTGTAAACTAGGCTATATGCTCTATCGCCAATTTTGCACTAATTACAGGCATTTCTAACTCGTTGGGAGTACGCCTCGCATTCCAATTTTGAAGTTAACTTAATTTTTCTTATAACTAGATTTGAAGTACCTCTACCTACCTATTTGCATTTTAAATAAATTAAATAAGTTTAAGGTTCCTTGACACCAAAAAAAAATAAAAGAACGAAGTACTTGGGCAAAATATTTTTTTTTTTTCAAGTACTGTTGAAATATCACGCATTTTGCTTCATGTAATTTGCACTGAATAATCGAGTGCTGTTTGTTTTTTTGTATGCTCCAGCTGTCCCTATAGCAACCTTTTAGTTCAAAAAGGTCTGTTTTCTCTATGAGTGGTTACACCACCAATTTATGGTCGCTTGCTCCTCGCTTTTTTGTAAGGACGACAAAGCAATATAAATTATAAATACAAATTAATTGTTGACTGCCCTCTTGCTTTTTGTCATTGTTGAATATCTAAATCTTGAAATAAAGCTTTTCTGATGACAAAATGGAAAAACCGAGGTGAAAAATATTAAAAAAATATAAAAACACATAAATGAATTAAAAAAAAGTTTATTTCTCCTATTTGTTTGTTGGTAAATAAAAAAAAAAAAACGAATAGGTCATTTTTCTTAGAAACTAAAATACCACCAAGTATATTTTTTTTTTTTTGTATTTAAAAAATTGATGGGGTGCTGTCAGAGACATGAAATATATGGAAGGCGTTAATTTGTTTTGGATAGCTGTCAAGCCATTTTATAAAAGAGGGTGGTTATAGAGATTCTAAGAAAAATTAATAGATGTTTTTCCAACATCACACGAAGAAGGCTGTGCTTGTCTTTCATTATAAGTAAATGTTTTCTCGTTTGTTGGTTTGAGTCAGAAAAATAAATAAAATAATTTATCATTTCTGAGAATCGACTTTTTGATGAGAAAAATATATCTTTAAGAAACACTCTTTGTCTGTCCTGGAATAAGAGTTCGTTAATTTTGTTTGTTTTTTTATGTTATTTAAAAAATTTAGTTTTAAAATTAGCAGTTCAAGGTAATTTTTACTACCAACAGTTAACTTAGTACTAAACTTTTTTCGAAAATAAGAATTCTATAAATCCCTTTAACTTGCCAAAGTGGCTTGTCTCTCTAAAAGAAGACAGATAGTCAGTTCAAGTTTCTGAGATCTCAATTCCTCTGCAAAATTCTTCACTTTTGCTCAGAAATTTTATAAACGTAAACTGGCAAAAAGTTTAAAAAAATGACATCTATTCTCTAAGTAGCTCTCACGACAAATTTCTGAACTTTTTAACGTACAGATTTTTCTTAGAAACTTGACAGCAAATACTTAAAAAGTAAATTTGTCAAGTCAAATAAATTGGATTTAAGGAACCAATTTAAGACTGAATCACCATGATTTAATTTTCATCATATTTTGTGTAGCAAATGAGTTTTCTATTGAATAGAAAATATTCCAAGAAACCTAAACATACTTCATCAATATCGATTTACAAACCAAAAAAATCCTATCTTGATAAAGTCACTAGCCTTAATCCAAACATTACATTTTTTGTTTACTATAGAAGCTCATTAATCTACGTTCTTGATTTTACACAGTCAATAAAAATAGACTTTGAGTGCTTTCGGTGTTTACATCCGAAAAGGCTTAGTTTGTTTTCTTTTTTTATCCACAATTAATGATGTCACGAGTATTATAAAGTGCTTCTGTATACTAAAAGGTGTGTTATGATAACTATATCTATATATGCACATAAAAATGTGATGGAACTATTTCATGTAAAAATGAACTTGTCATCAGCTGTCTTTATACCATGATAAGATATGTACGAGTATAGCTAGCTGATTCAGTATTTTTTTATGACCGATGACTATAAAATGAAAGATATCAGTTGCATGACTTGTGTAGTAAAACATGACTGTTTAATTTTTTTTGATAAAGCTGATAAGAAGTGTCTAGTAAAATGTTTTATTATCATAAAATATTGCATTTGAAAAAAGGTCAAGGTAGACAGTCTGTCTATTAGAAACTTGAAGGAAAGTCAGTAGTTTTTGTGCATCCAAAAAAAAAACCTTTGCAGTGAAATACGTTCAATATATAAATAAATAAAATCTCTTTATAAAAGTTAGTTCGATGCAATTTAATATTTTTGAAAACAACTAAACAGCGAAATGAATGTAGGTGTTTTTGTGCACCTACACTATATTTTGATACTTCTTTAAAAATTATTTGTGAATGGTGGTTGATCCAATCAAAGGAGCTTATTTAAAAAATTTCCATTCTCATGGCAATTCATTAAGTTCCAGATCTCATAGAGCAGCAAAAATCATGCCTGGTATGTCTTGTAGTTTTTATGAAGAAAAGATCCAAAGTTATTGCTTTATTGGGACGTTTAGATAAAATTTAAATATAAGAAGTGGGCGTGGCAATGATATAATTTATTTCCCGAAACTTCCTGCTACTTATAAGATTAAAATTGCATTTTTTAGACGCAATCAGATTAAAGGGATGCAAACGAAGACAAACACACAAACATTATTTTTTTTAATTTTTATAAATAAAAGCAAAACAATTTTGTATTGGAATAAATCAAAGAATATTGGAAATTATACTAAAATTTATTCCAATTGTAGTACAAATTGGTCCTACTGGCACTGGTATGGTACACAAATGTTGACTTTGTAATAGTATACTTGACATAAAGTAACTTTTCTTATTAATTATCACATGCTAAGCATGAAAATAATAATTATAATAATCGTAGTAAATAATTATTTATTATATTATTTTTCGCTGTCCTCTGGTATTTAACTTCTGGAACATCCCTGCAAATAGTCCAGCGTTAGTCCGTCAAATTCAACTAGTTCTACTTGTCTTGATATCGTTTTTCTAAGTTTTCTATAACAAACGTTAAATATTTGGGTTGCCAGGTACTCTACCCTAATCGAAAATGTAGTACGAATCCCGAAAAATGTATCACAGAATTCATTCGGAGAGCATTCGTAGTAGAAAATCTCCTACGAACTTCGAAATTCGAGAAATTTTATATCACTTTATCCGAATGAAAAGGGAATTATGTTATCTTTCTCTACAACAAGTTATTCCTGTCGTAGCCACAGGGAATATGGTTATTTGCATACAAACTTAAGTACTTTTTGAAGAGTTTAGAATATAAATAAATAACAGTTTCATGATGGTTAAACGTCCTTTAAAAAATATTTAAAAGCTGCTTTATTCCATCGAACATGATTCATTGTGAAAAATCAAAAATATAAAAAAGACACTATGTATATCAAATGGATCCATTTCTCTTGAACTCATGAATGGTTGAGTGTAAGTCATAAGGCCATCTGAATTTTCAAAAGCTGTCGCCACACTTATTTATTTTTAAAAATGCATTGTCTTCGAATGCAATTCATACTCGTGTCTATTAATTAATTAATTTGTTTATAAAAACGTTTAAACTATCAATAAACCACTTTGAGTAAAGCAAAATGTTAGGGAACCATAATTATTTGCTTCTTTTTACTTGCGATTATAGGTACTATAAGGCAAGTTTTGGATTCGTGCAAAAAAAAAAATTGAGATAACAATCAAACATGATATTACGATGATAGAGAACACCAAAAAAGTGGGTGCCACAATTCTGTCTGTCTGTCTGTCAGTCTGTCTGTTCGTCTACAGCCTATACGGCTGGATCGATTTTCTTCAAACTTGGTACATAGTGGTTTTTGGTGATTCTGCCGACACGTTTTTTTCATTTTTTTTTTAGAACCAAAAATAACGGTACCGGCCATACATTTTTTTTTGGCAAATTTACATAATCGTATTTTTCTCAAAAACGGCTCGACAACTTTTCTTTAAAAAAATTCAATAAATTTATTTTAGTAAAGGCTTTCTTTGGGTGGAAAACCATTTTTCAAAAATGGTTATTAATGGTACCCTTCCAAGGAACCATTTTTTTAATTTTCGATTTTCTTAAAAATGGTATGACCGATTTCAATTATTTTTTTTATACAGAAGCTTCCAAAAAATGTTAATAGTTTTGTGTTCCAACATTTTTGAAAAAATATTTTTTGGATTTTTAAAAAATATTTCAAATTTTTTTTTGGAAAATCAAATATTTCGAAAACGGCATCATAGATTTTTTTGAAACTCGATATTTAAGACTTTTTTAGTATCTAAAATATTTTTAGAAAAAATTTTCATTTATGAAAAAATAACGGTACCTTCCATACAAAAGTGAAAAAACCGCAAAGGAAAATATTTTTTTGCTTGAAAACGACTCCTACGATTTTTATTAAACTTTTTTCATATACTAAAATTAGTACAATCTACCATCAAAAATTGTAAAATTTTACACATAGCAACTATTAGTAGTACCTGTCATAGAACGTATTTTTTTATTTTGAGTTTCCTCGTTATCAGCTTAACGGATTTAAATGAATTTTTTTATATACAAATTTCATATAAGATTAAATAATATTGCATATCAAAATTTTCAAAAAAAAAGTTTTTGGATTTTTAAAAAAAGTTTCAAACTTTTTTTTTGAAAATTCGATATCTCAAAAATGGGTTGACAATTTTTTTTCAAATTTTGTTTTTATATACACAAAAATATATAGTTTAAATCTGCATACCAAAATTTGTTCTTAAAAATGTTTTAAGAATTTTATATATAAAAAATTAATTTAAAAAAAAACCGCTCCAACGATTTTAAAATTTTTTTTCCCATACAATCATATTCCATCATGAATTAAGATGGCATACTTTTTTTTCACCTCAAACTGTCAAAAGAGTTGTTTTATCCAATTTAAAAGTCGTATTTTATGCTTCTCTTCATTTTTCTCTCATAATTTCCGTGTTTTTATATACAATTTTCTTAAGCCCACAGTGTCTTGAACATAAGGGCAAGTACGTGCGACCCAGTCGTGCATTTTATTTTATTTTCAATTTAGAATGATTTGACGTAAGGGCCGCGACCCTTAAGGGCCCAGCCCATAGAATCCGTTTCGTCCGTTGCGGCGACGCACTAAGGAGCATTTTACCTCAAAAACCGGTCAAAATTGAAAAAATCAAACTATTGTTAAAGCCCCCCCAATTTGGTTTTGCTTGTAGCTAATTAACCGTATTATCATAAACCAGTCTCAAATTTGACCCCCACCACGCCACCTCTTCGGGCAGCTAGTCAGAATCTACACCAATTTAGTAGACACGCCTGAATTTGCAATGCGGTCTTTTTTCACCAATTTGAAGTTGTTGTTTTATGTTTTTTGAAGTGAGTTGAAAAAAATTTTATCAATGAATGTGAGAGACCATGGTGTATACTTAATTTCAACGTTAGATTTATTTGATTTCAATGACTAATTTCTATGTTCTTGGGCAAACATTGATTCATCAAAAAGTCGAGAAGTTTATGTATTTTTTTTACAGTTAAGTTTTTTTGTTATATTGCCGGGTGCTGTCGGGTTGTAAATTTATTTTTAAAGCATACTATAAGGTCTCAGTGTTTTGTACAATCCAAAACATTTTCCTCATATTTCCTCCTTACTGAGAAAAAAATTATTTAAAATTGCCGTTTTTCCAAAGGTACTATTTTTGAACAAGTTTTTTTTTTATTATTCAAAGTTATTCGAAAGTTTTTTGTATGCAATATGGCAAACCATACCTTCAACCTTCCATTTAAAAAAAAATATTTGATTATTACCTTTTTTGGTCAAAAATGTAATATAGAAGTTTCAGGCATATCTAAAACCATGGGTAGAAAAAATAAAAAAAAAACACAATTATTCATTTCTGTTTTAAAGAATGTAAATGCTTTAAAACGGTGTAAATTTAAGTTTCAGATGAAAAATAAGTTATTTAGACAAAGAAATAATGTTGACCAGTTTTTTCATGCAAATGCTCCTGTGTGCGACGGAGCCATTGCATGTTGCCGGATGCGACGGATTGAGGTAGCCCAATGAATGCGTGGACATTCACATAATAACCAGTTGAAATTCAAACACACACACATGTAACCACTTGAAATTCAAACACACACACATAACAACCAATTGAAATTCAAACACACACACATAACAACCACTTAAAATCCAAACACACACAAAAAAGTTCCTGTCAACGCATCTGCCGGAGAGAAAAAGTTAAAAGTTCGGCTACTCTGTCCGTTGCGTCCGACGCTTGCGTTGCTATTGGGCCAGTTCCCATAAGAAAACATGTATTTAATCGAGCTGTCTGTTGAATGCGTCCCCACAACGGACGCAACGGATTCTATGGGTCGGGGCCTTTAGAATCCGTTGCGTCCGTTGTGGCGACGACGCATTCAACTGAAAGCTCGATAAAATACATGTTTTCTTAAAGGGCCCTGGAGACGCTCGAACTTGGTGCGAGTGAACATACTTCGACTAAACTCCGCAGACACTGAAACAAAGCAGAAACCAAACTACTCGAACTTCATTATTTGTACGACTTATATGTCATTCACAATATTCACTGTCACATTTATTTTATTTTTATTCAAGTTATTTGACATTTTTATTTTTATTTTTCATATTTAACTTAAAATTAAAGCAAAATGTTCGATTAAACATACGAAACCGGTCCGCAAACAGTCGAATTTGGTACGACAAACGATTAGCCCCGCCCTCGAACATAGAAAAATATCAAACTCCTTTTGATTTTGGTGAGACCAAATTTTTGTTTAGTGACACCAAATAATTGGTACTCGAACCAGCCCGCAGACAAGTAAAATCAACTCGAACATAGTACTCGAACCATGTTCACTCGCACCATGTTCGAGCGTCTCCAGAGCCCTTAAGGGCCCTGGAGACGCTCGAACATGGTGCGAGTGAACATAGTTTGACTCAACTCCGCAGACACTGAAACCAAGCAGAAACCAAACTACTCGAACTTCATTATTCTTACGACTTATATGTCATTCAAAATATTCACTGTCACATTTATTTTATTTTCATTGGTTGTTTGACATTTTTCTTTTTATTTTCAATATTAAAACTCAAAATTAAACCCAAATGTTCGAGTAAACACACGAAAACGTTCCGCAAACAGTTGAATCTGGTACGACAAACAATTAGCTCCGCCCTCGAACATCGATAAATATCAAACTCCTTTTGATTTTGGTGAGACTAAATATTTGTTTAGTGGCACCAAATAATAGGTACTCGAACCAGCCCGCAGACAAGTAAAATCAACTCGAACATAGTACTCAAACTATGTTCACTCGCACCATGTTCGAGCGTCTCCAGGGCCCTTTATGGGAAGTGGCCCATTAGCAACGCAAGCGTCGGACGCAACGGACAGAGTAGCCGAACTTTTAACTTTTTCTCTCCGGCAAATGCGTTGACAGGAACTTTTTTTGGGTGTGTTTGAATTTTAAGTGGTTGTTATGTGTGTGTGTGTTTGAATTTCAACTGGTTATTATGTGAACGTCAACGCATTCGTTGGGTTATCTGAATCCGTCGCATCCGGCAACATCAATGGCTCCGTCGCCGCAACGGACGCAACGGATTCTATGGGCTGGGCCCTTCAAGCGTCGGACGCAACGGACTTTAAACTTTTTTGATTCAAAATAGCTTTTTATGGCCTTTAGTCCTATAAATTGGCGTTTCGTTCGGCTTACTCACTTGAACTCATCAGTGACATAGTGAGGGCTTTGTCATACGCAATTTATATTAAGTTCAGTTCAACTTTTTGCTATTAGCTATTTTGAATCAATAATTCAACAAGTCCAATCCTTAATGCTAAGTCTTCTACTTGGCTGATTTATTTCAGTAGTATATAGAATTTGTATTATAAAACCTTCTTATATTTAAACTTTTTCTCTCCGGCAGATGCTTTGACAGAAACTTTTTTGGTGTGCGTTTGAATTTCGAGTGGTTGTTGTGTGTGTGTTTGAATTTCGAGTGGTTGTTATGTGTGTGTGTTTGAATTTCAACTGATGGTTATTATGTGAATGTCAACGCATTCATTGGGTTACCTCAATCCGTTGCATCCGGCAACGTCAATGGCTTCGTCGCCGCAACGGACGCACCGGATTCTCTGGGTCGGGGCCTTAAGTCATCTGATTTCGAAATTGAGAGTGAGTGCGTTCACTCAATAAAGAGCGGAATACTTTTTACGAATCCATTCGGATTCTGTGAAGACATTTCGAACTATAATTCACAAATAATGATTGGTACTATAGCTGGTTGTTCAGCCTGTTAATGACAATTATGGTTAACAGGAGAAAATCAATATTTGGTAAATTTTAAATATGTAGTTAGAAATCTTTTCGCTACCCCGAGACTTTTTGGACTTCCCGGTTATGATGTTATCGGTCACTTCTTCAGGATAAGTGAAAACATCAGTCAGTCATAAATCAAAATATTAACATTGCCCCATAAAAAGAAATCCAATGGTGTACATCGAAAAATGGATTGGCACAGCAACTTTTACAGCCACATAACACGTTTAGGGCCACCGGTTTTAAATGGCTTTAAATACAACATCGACATCAATGTCAACGTTAGACCTAAACCCTAATGACTGTTTTAATGACTCGTTCGCGTTCGCAATGCGTATGTTACATTTAATAAGCATTACGGCCGCCTCGAGATAATTCGAGAAAACAAATTTTTTTGCACAAGATGGCCACATACCTAAATTGAAAATTGAAATGTCAAAACGCACGCAAAAGTTTAATAATTTCTACTTTTGCGTTGAATCTGCATTTTTTCTGATTTTTTGACAACTCTCGGTGTTGTCAAGAAAGCCAAGATGATCCTTTGGTAAAGGTAAAGTTAAACTGTCAAATCCTGAATTTTAGTTTCAAACAAGTTCGCATGACATCTGTCACATTTTTTTAAAACGATCTGTCATAAATTTAGGCGTGTGTGTATTTTTTCTTAAGATAATTGTCCAGTTTATATTTCTGAGGGCTCAGGGAATTTCCCCAGTTTTGCTGTCAAATATTAAGTAAAAAAAAAAAATTGGATTCGTCTGCTCACTGATATATAAACTTAACAAATGGTTTAAGTGCGGAAGTACCTTATTATAAAATTATTATTCAGGAAAAGTTGTCAGCTGTATTAAAGTTAAACAAGAGTTAATTATAAATTGCTGCACTGAGACTCTTAGGGCCAATTTGTTCACAGCTTATCATCTTTAATCAATTATTATTGCAACTGGTAAATCATCACAGTGCTTTCTGACCAACATTTTAATCAATGGATGTATAGTTTGAGTTGTTAATTATCGAAGTAGTTAATGAGCAGATCTTGGTTAATACGTGGCATTTAATTAGAGCCTTTTAAACTCATATTGTAGATTTACCCCAATATGAACAAACTGGCCCTAAGACTCCTAAAATAGGTTGTCTATAATTTTGGGCAACTACACTTAAGAGTAAAGAGCCTTATTAAATACTCTTTTTTAAGGTTTTATTTCAACAAAAGTTTGGAAAAACTGCAGTCCACAAAAATGCTCTTCTCCATTTTAATTTAGATTCATTTCACCATTTGCATCCAGACAAACAATACGCTTCGCCAGATTTTATTATCGCATATAATCATAGATATTTACAAATCTACCAATTTTCCGTCAACACAATACTAAATTTTACATATGAGGTTTTTCCCATAATAAGAGTGATTGCCTAAATAATAGTGGATTATAGAATTTCCATTATACGGAGAGAACGCAGAAAATTCAAATCTGCATAAATATGAATAAATTTTAACTGTCTTACCGCAGGGTTTTAAAACATTTATGCGTGCGGTATGTGACATTGTGGGCTTTTGCATAAGCAACCTGCATAAATATTATTACTGAACTAAAAAGCCGATAGCCATAGACAAAATTTTACATCTTCCTAACGCAAACATTGCTAACAACAATAACCGTCAACGGCAATGTATTTTTGTTGTGTTGAAAATTCTAAAATAATAAAATATGACATTATTTAACAATGGATATGACACTTTTGACATGTGATTCTGATAAATGACTTTCTGTTATTAATAGCTAATCTAATATTCATACATAGCTGCCATATGTATATTGGGTCTGGGTGGTTTAATAATAATATTATATTTGGCTTTCATAAGGATTTTCATAGGCTTTGTGGAATTGAAGTGGAAATGACATTGTGGCACGCACTTAGGCGTGAACTATTGAATGGATAATCAAATATTATTTTGAACTAACATTCGTAAAATGCATAATTCAGGTTTTGAGGATTGTGAAATTTATAATTGTATTAAATAATTATGGAAATTCAAATTGGTTAACTTCATTAAATAAGGATATCAAAATTTTGAAAATAATTTTTCTTTTTGTGGAAATTGTCATTTTTCAGATTTGACTTGGGTAATTTTGAAAGCATAGATTCGCAGGTTTCACGATCGATATCAGAACAGAAAAATGTGTATTTACAAGTTGAGTGTGAGATTTACAGAATTGTTTGTATTGTAAGGAACATTTTTTGCATTAAGGCCTAGTACGCTGCTGTTGGAAAATCCACAACTACCCTATGAAATGCTTCATTTGTTTTTGGCATTCTTGTACCTTTTTTTGTTTTGCTTACATTCTTTGTACTCCTTTCATTATTTTGACTTCCATAAACCATTTTGCTATGGTCCCATTAATGGGGGCAAAACAATGCGAATGCTTTCAAAAGAATGAAAAAGAGTTCAAAAGAATGCATTCAATTGATTGCTATGGTAGGAATTGTGAAAAGTTGATTGTAATCTTCTTGATTCCATAATTTGCTGTCAAAGTCATAAATTAAATTCAGATAGTGAAATCTTTTACATAATTGAAAACTTTAAAGATTTTATTCATAAAGGATTTCATTCTCGTACCATCACACTGTTCCGGAGTTCCAAAATGTGTTATATTTGATCTGGGAAATTGTACTAGTTTTTTAAACTAAGCATACATTTTTAATTCCACGCTTCTCTGACCTGAAAACTTAGACTTAGAATTGATATTAAGAAATACTTTTGAATAACAAATTAACATATACATAGGTATTGAATATCACTTGATTCCTTCGTCAACTCTTGACCTTTTCAAGTGTTTAAGTATTTTCTCAGCTTTTTATTATCTCTCTTTGAATCCATTCACTATCCATATATCAAATCAAATGCTCCCAATTAAGGCAGCTTTGCTTTGTCATGTGAAACTCAACAGAAGCCATGAGTTTATCCTTCTCGTTTCTATAGTTACGAAACCTAACCTATCAGCTTATTAAAATAAATGAATTTCTATTTTCATAAGAGAAATGTTTTTGAAGTCTTATCCATAGGTATTAGGTTCTACAAAGATGTAAGCTTTTGGCGATGACTCATTAGCTTTGGAAATATTTAATTAAAATCTATACATAATTAGCTCCAAAAAGATCCGGAAATTGAGCTCAACATCGCATTGCTGACACAGACATGTGATGTAAACTTACAAGGAAGCTTATATTGACAAATTATTCTGTCCTAAATGAACATGAGACTTAAATAATTATGTAAGGTTATGTAGGCATAGGTAAACATGTATTTGATTTCATAACCAAATGGCCTAAATTTTGCCATTAATGAAAGTAAAAAATATTATTATATATATTTGGTCTTTCTTCGATTAATGGCACAAGGTATGATGATTGATTGATATAAAAGGAACCTTTTTGACAGCCATCGTTATTTCTATGAAAACAGTTTGTCTCTGTCCTCCAAAAAATATATTAATGGTGTGTTGGTGTTGGTGTTGTTTACCTACACAACATAATATAAAAATGAGATTTTTAGAGCAAAAGGGTTGTTTATTTTATGATTAAGATTCCCATTGGGATATTCGATATTGTATTCCCTCCTGAATACATTAACGAAACCAAAAATGGGAATCGATATTGAAATGATGAAATTTATATACGTGGCGCAGTTAAGTCGATTGGGATTGGAAGTTTGGGTTGAACATAAATAGTGGTTAGTGTACATAGTTAATTCTACAATTGATACAACTTTATAGCTAATACCACAACTATATTTTGGTTTGGGTCTAAGTGGAAATTGATTGCATATGGGATGGTAAAACAATAGTTATTTCTACATTCTACATATATGTATGTAAGTGAGTAATTGCTAAAAGCAATTTAATGGTAAACCATCAACAAGGGTTTGAGTCTTAAAAGGTTTAGTGCCTTTAAGTATTGAATATTCAAATTTAAACTTAACTTCTTATTTTTTTGCGTTTGAAACCAAGTTAATCATTAAAAACTTATTAATAAAACTTTGTTGGTAGGTAACAACTGGATTATGGTATCCGAAAAGTTTTAACCAAAAAAAGTCAAAGCCTTAGGTACTTTCAGTCAGGAAAATATATATGTGTTTGTAGGAGCTCTTCGCATAGATGTTTGTATATATATATTAAAACATAGGCGCTTTCAGGATTTTTTTGAAGGGGCTTTAAATCTTCCAATTACCCCCCACGGTAATTTAGGAACACAGTCAAAAGTCAATAGTAAATTTTACAAATATGATGGCAGCGTGGTATTTTTAAGAGCCTAAAGTAAATGCCCTCTTTCCCCCTCCGTGGGTGTAGGTATATGTACTGAGAACATGTTGAAATTTGTATTTTTTACATATCCGTGGCGGTCTTGAAGAAGCAGGTAACTCAAACACTAACAAAATTTGGAAAGTGGGGGTCTATGCTTAATACAAAAACAAAGTTTTCATCATGTATTTTCGAATATATTAGGAAAATATTACATGAGGGTAAAATTTTGTTAAATATTGTCAACTATTTTTTTAAGAATAAAAAAAAAAACCCGACTTACCTGGTTCTTCACCATTGCCATGGATATACTTATAAGCTGTGTGATGTAGTAATTATTTCTATCGTCTATCTATGGTATAATCACATGTTGCTAATAAAAATAGACTTCTCACATAAATATGTATCCAATAAAATATTTTATGGAATCTCCACTATACATTAATATGTTGCCGATAAAAAATTCTATGAAAATACTACATTAAAAGGGAATTCAATTAATGTTTTTCATAAATATGTAGTCAGTACATAGACATTGTATCCATCACAATGTGCGGTAGATAATTGTATATTATTGGTAAAGCTTCTTGTACGCAAAAAATATTTAGTTCTGTCATCTTTATCTTAACTTCACTGCTTAAAATACGTAGCTTTAATAAGTAAACCATCTTGTAATTGCTACAAATGTGTGGGTTGCCTCTATCTTCACTTCACTGTTTGCATTGCTGGTTTATTTTTAATTCTGAAAATATTGAAAATATACAAACTTATTAAATTTGAAGAAAGTCAACTTTAATTTATTTTGATTCCAACTTTTGTCATTCTGGACAACAGTGAAAACCCATGAAACTTGTCCAATTTGCAATATAGAATGCGGTGAGGAAAAACTGAATAACCTAAGACGTGTACTCAGTAGATAGATATTTGATTAGCTCAGTATACGTTATTTGTATTCATTACATAACGTAATTATTTACTGCTAAGAATACATTTTTATACGAACATGGCTCGTATTATATTAACATTTGTGCATGTAGTAATTATATATTTAACTGTGCCTCGGCTATAGAAATGTAACGACAACACATCTTCTGTATGCACTACATATAATAATTTTTTAATAAATATAAAAACGTTGAGTCAGTTTACTTTGCTATTTCATTTTATAGCTAGTCTGCTTTGTATTGAGTACATATCGTCTGTATACACTTCACGCTTGAGCTAGCTTGGCATTAACTGAGGCCATAATTATTAATTATTATAAAAAAAAAGTATTATCGGATTTCAGTACATACATATGGAAGTTTTTCCAGTATTCGCCAGAGAGAAAGAAAAAAAAACTAGAACAGGCTGAGTTTTGGTTTAATCGTTGGTATACCTAGAGGTTAATTTAGAAAAGTCCTCAACTATCCATTGACTGATATGTCCCTTACAGGGGGTAAAAAGTTACAAAAATGGGTTTTTGTCAAAAATTTCGAAACGGTAAGTTTTTGAAAAAAAAATGTCATACAAACAGGTACCTGAGGTAATTTTCAGTAAAAAATGTTCTTAGAAATGTTTCGTAACATTATCAATATTAAGCTATATCAATTCACTTTTTCTTACTCCAACTTAAAGTCGAGTGTCTGGTGCATTATTTTATTGTGGTTTGAAGTGCTATAACTTCTAAACGGTTAATGTTACGAAAAAAATATTTTGTACGTTTTTTTTGCAAAATCATATCTTCTACCGGTTTGTGGAACTATTTATTGTTTTAAAACGTACCGTTTTCGAGTTATTTGGCAAAAACTAATTTTTGTTACCTTGACCTTTTATAACGGACATAGTGGTCATCGGATAGTTACGGACTTTTCTCAGATCAAAAGTAACCCCAATACCAACATGTATACTAAAAATGAGCCTGTTACAATTGTTTTCCTTGAAAAGGTCTATTCTTATTGGGCTAGTTGTATTCAAAACATACATTTAAGTATCTGTACTGAGTACATATATTTTTATATCAGTGTTGGTTATAAGATTTTCATCTGAGTTTGTTCACAAATGCGAAAGAAAACAGAAAAGATTTTTCAAAATTTTCAAAATATATTAAACTTCGTCTTATGTCTGGCTGAGATTAGATTTTTGGGAGAGGTACGATATTCCGCAAACCAACAAAACCTAAAGCAACAAAATCTCGCATTAAAAAAAAAAATATCGAATAACTAAATCTCGCAAATTGAAATCTTTATTTTTCATAGCCTTGCAATTCAAAAATATCGCTTTCAACTATTTCACCTATGCATCTCGCACCGAAGAATCTTGCAATTTCCACCAAAGCCTCGCAGTTTAAATTATCTATTTTTATGCGCTTCTGATAGAATTAAAAATATTTTCTAGTTCAAGACCAAATACGATTAATGCAATTAAGGTAGATACTGGATTTACATATTTTGCAGAAGGGAGGATATCTCGCAAAATGTAATTGCATTGCAACAAATACATTTCTTAACCAAATTCTCGCAAACTAAAATTTTGCGTGAGAGTTTAATTTGCGAGGTGATGATCAAAAAGTGTTTGTAGCAATGCAATTAAATTTTGCGAGATTTTGACTTGCGAGATTTTAGTTTGCGGAATTTCGTTATTGAAAGATTCTGAATAGTAGGATTTTGTGCGAAATTATGAATGGCAGAATTTTGTAATTGTGACATTTCGTTATGCGAAATTTTAAATACGAGATTTTAATTTGCGGATCTCGTAACCAACCCAAGTATTTTCAACAATTTTTTTTAGAAATTCTACATAATTTAATTTTGTAAGATTATGAAAAAACCTCTTATTGCACAAAGAAATACTTAAATGGAAATAGTATAGCAATAAAAGCTCTCATTGAAGTATTTGGTTCTTACTCTTTCTAAGGATGTGAAATCTTTTTTCAAAACTTTCTCCCTTATTTTCAATTTGATTGTTTTTGTAAAATTAAATTTCAAGAATATCTCAAAAATGTATTGAATTTCAAACAAAATTTAACCAAAAAACTTTTACTTAAAAACTACATTTGTCCAGCTTGTTCTTACAAAGTTAATTTTCTTCCCCCTCTATCGTCCAATTGCACTTACATCCCTTCTTTCCAACCTCATTGAAAAGCTGATCAATCACCAGCTTAATAAATATCTTGAAGAAATAAAGCTAAAGGTGCGTATCCATTTGAGAGTAAAAAGATTGCGCGCAACTCTCAGGCTGCTCTCGAGAACAAAGTTCGCAAGTAGACATATACATTAAATTAGCTCACTGGGTAGGGGTAGGCAGCTATCTGAGAGGCACTACCGAGAGTTTTGTTATGAAAGTAGATATTCTCAAATGGACATGCACCTTAACTGAACGGCAAAATAGCTTTCGTAACAATAATTCTATTAGCGATCTGATGGTATATTTCAAACAACAGTCGAACCAATCCTTAGGTTAGGTAAGGTTGATGGGCTGACGGTGGATCTTGTTCACGTCGACCAATGTGGTACGCATGTAAGTAAGTTCCTCTATACCAATTGTCTGTTTAATTGTACAGGGTGGAATTTTAACATTGGAGTCTGTTAGACTTAGATCTAAGGACTGGTTAGTCCTTGCCGGTTCATCTGCATTTTCATTTCCCAGAGTTCCACAGTGCTGCATGGCAAGAACTTTAAGCTCTTGGCGTCAGGATGAAACCAGCTTGGATTTTATTTCTGTTGCAGAAATGACTTCGGATTTCTTTTGCTGAGCCGCCAAATTATCTTCTCAACACTTCTCTGTCACTTAGGCGACCCTTTGCCGTACGTCACACTTGTGCTACAGATACAGCACCGTCTTTATTCACGTTCCCTGCTGCTTGGTTTAAGGGAATTTCCCGCATTTGGATTGCATTTAGGGCTATAGCCCATAATGTTTTCCGCATGCGTATCCTTCCCTCTTACCTTATCATCGCTTGTCTTCTCATCTACGAAACACGTATGAGCAAGAGGCTCCATGCTTTGTTTGGTCCTTGAGAAAGACAGATCTCCGATGTGCATATGTTCTGTAGCAGTCTTACCTCTGGGACTTGGGAGGTTCAAAACCCATCGTCGGTGATTTTATCCTTGGAAAGCTTTATCATTGGCGACTTCTCTCCTTCAGTTAACGAAGGAGCAAGCCCGCCGTGGCTTCTGTCGTTATTTTTGCACATATTCGTACAAAGAGTTTTGTTCTGTTTTGCCGTACTTTCCATGGTTTTCATAGGTTTGAGTTTGTTAGTTTGGTTGGTTCTGCAACTGGATTGCTGGAGAGCCCCACGTAAGCACCCCCACCCACGTCAAGGTCAAACTCACAGGGGTGTTCCAATCCATTGAGCATTTGGGATAAAATAAGAATATTACACTTAATATTTCAAAATCGTTTCTAAAGAGATTGGCATCAGCTCTCCTTTTGAAAAATCAAACATTTTTTAATGTCTTCTTCATTGCATTAAAAATAACCTTTTGGACCGTTCAATATATGTTGTGTTGCATGGTTAGAAATTTGATATTCATAAAATAAATACTGGTGGTTCCATTTTAACTCCAACTCTCTTTTTACTTTTGGGAAATGATCTCTTGATTGAAATTTCTTGTTCAACTAACATTCAAGTTTTTTGCTGATGACAGTACTCAATATTATATATTCTGTTCTAAATTCACACCCCTGTCCTTCACATTTGGGGAACTCTAATGGCAGCTATAATAAGCTTATTAAATTCAGATCCTAGCAACATTGTCCAGAGGAGCATCAAAAACCATATAAGAGCAAATACATCCAACCATTTGCGTTTATTTCGCTTCAATCAACCCCAACTATAAATAAATCCTTGTTTCAAAACAACCACTAATATGCCTATTTATTATTATCTTTTCACTATCGACTGTCAAAATTATATTAGTCACAATCCATTTTAATTAAATTTGGATTCTGGCATTAATTTTACCAATAAAGAGACTATGGGTGTATATTGGCATGACATTTTGCACCTATACATAAATTAGTAGAAATTAAAAGCCGGAACTAGCTGAAACATTTTGACCTTTAATAAACTAACATGAATTTGCAGAATTTGTGTGCAAACTCTAACGCAAAATAGCTAAATATATTTTTGTATCTACTTCCTCTGGAATATTTTTGCCTATTAATAAACAGTTTATAAAACAAAAACATCAACAGAAACGCAAAATTGGTTATATCCTCCACCTCCGGGCATGAATAAAACAATCCGCAGACGAAGCACAAATTTGCACCCTGACTTAACCACTTACCTGGCCTATTAATTGACTCCCCCCCCCTAAATCCAATAGAATCCAATTCGTGAATATCTTCCCTACTTGTTTGGTATGTGGCTGTGAATCGAATTAAAATTTAAAACAATCCCAGCTTCAGCATTAAAATTTTAAATTCACATCTCTCTGCACCACATGTGTGTTTATGTGTGTGTATAGAGGTGTGTTTGTGCGAAACAAAATAATACACGATGTTGAGCAATTTTTAGGTACTCATTCCTGCTCTGCTCTGGCCTGAGTGCTGTTGCAGTCTTTACCTGCCACAATCACATTAATAATAATGGAATCACCATTTAGATCCGTTTCCTGTCACGGAAAATATTATAAACGAAATCATTCTGTTCAATTTAATATCCCTGTGAGCTAGCGCCGCCATTAATACCCCTACATGGAAGCGGAAAAACAAAAACATCATCGTACAGAGTTACTCACAAACTTCCTTACCGATTATGGCTGACAAGTGGAAAAAAAAAATACGACAAACGTGGTGGATGGTAAAAAGTATAAAAAAAAAGACAAAAACAAAGAAACAAAAAAAAGTGTGAGCTTTTGCCCGCCCTAACAATGTACAATAAGGACTCCTTCCGTTGCTGAAATTTTTATTTTTAGCTTTACTCTTTTTTATTTCTTTTATTCTTTTTTTTTTTTTGTCTTTTTCGAGATTTTTTGTGTGTGTTTTTACAGTGATTTTTCCTCTTGTCGCTTTGGCGGAAAATATTAAATAA
The DNA here is from genome assembly GCA_963921185.1 of Dasysyrphus tricinctus. Classification (NCBI taxonomy): domain Eukaryota; kingdom Metazoa; phylum Arthropoda; class Insecta; order Diptera; family Syrphidae; genus Dasysyrphus; species Dasysyrphus tricinctus. The sequence continues at coordinate 117,353,859 of OY992533.1, read as the reverse complement.
AAAAACGATATTTGAAATAAGTTTCGGGCGTAATTGGCAAACTTAAAGGGTGGCTCCACAAACGTGGAAAATAATACTTCATTTTGTTTTTTTATTATTTATCAGGAGTTTCTTTGAACATTTTTACATGGATTTCCTCGCCTCAAGGTGAAATTTTATCAAACGATGGTGTTCATTCAACTGTCGATGTTTAATATTGTTGATTTTGAAATACAAGAAGGGATCTTTGCGTTTGAATTAAAGGGAGTTTAACCAATTGGAAAGGGTAATTAGGTTTATCAGCAGAAAGAATTCATATTTGTTGGGAAATACTAATAAATACTTGTGATTTGTTCTGTAGGTTGGGGAGGAATGTCCAATTTCAATTTCAATTTTTGTAACCCTTTAAACTTCGAATCCCTTTAGATGCGACAGAACCTATATATGTGGTCTTCAAAAATATGAGACCGAATAAAAACAAAAATATCAGTACCAGTTCTGTTCAATTGTGTTTGCATTTGGAAGAATCCTAATGCGTCCAAATAGCATTCAGATTTAATAGCCAATATGATGTTTAAAACCTTTGAAAGACGCAATGCACTCATTCTTATAAAACTCATTTCGGAATAATCATCTATTGGTTATTGGTTATTGCGGTTATTGGTTATTCGTTTTTGGTTATTGCTTAGTTCGGCAGTTCTTATACTCAGGCACTATGTTGTTTCTTTGTGAATACCTACTTTTATTAATTCCCATTTTATGGTTCTTATGAAACTTTTTCAGGAAATTAAAGATACTTTCGGTTAAGTGGTTCTTTGATCTTTTACAAGAAGCAATGATTTCAAAGCCAAGTATCCAATTTATAATGAATTCCTTAAAATCGAAATTTTAATTTGTACAAAAGGGTTGCCCTTTTGACTTTTACATTTTAAAAATCTTACGAAATATTTCATTTTGTATAGAACACAACGTTACCAAAGTATAAAGTTAGCTTTTCTGAAATATACGAATATCTAAGAGGAAGTCCTTAAAAACTAATTTAAATTTACATCAAAACTAAAGGTCAGGTGGGTATAGAGACAAAAACAAAGCATTGAGATTAAAATGAAAAAGGGTAAAGGAAAAGCAAACTATATTGTTTAAGGCAAGATACGACGAGTATATTCACCTTTTATCCAGACCAAAAATTGTTTGGAGTTTAATTGTTAGTTTATTTGTTTCTTGATGGCGCAATAGAATTCACTAAGGCTAAGGCCCGCAGTTTTTTAATGCAAGGTCATTTGAATTTTAAAGTAAGTTCCTGGAATATAAATATTTGAGTTAACTCGGAAATAACCCAAAGTTAGGGAGTTAATTTTGGATCTTACTGAAAAAAAATGTTTCAGGAGAGGCAATAGGGGAGTTAACTCTGGGTAGGTTAACACGATGACGTCTATAAGAGAGAATATCTACACTAGGGAGATAAGAAAAATGAACAATATTGTGGGTGCTTTTTAAACTAGGTATAGAAAGATTGACATTTGGGAAGATATATTTGGGAAACAAGATTAAGAGAAGTTGTGAAAAATACGCCTAGGTTCTTGAGTGTTTGTCTTTGATAGGAATTTTTCAGATTTATAGGTGTTTGTTTTAGTGATGGGTTGCCGAACAATTTTAGATAACGTTATCACCCGAAATTGAATCATCCTATTAGAATAAGACAAAAAAAACATATTTTTCTCATACGAAAACTGCCAGCAGATGTGCGTTTTTATTCGACATCTGAGATAGAAAAAGTTTTCTTGAAGAGGGTATGAAATGAATTCATGTTTTGTTGGCATTTCTGTTTTTGTTTTTATTTCTAAGGAAATAGGGTTCTTTGTTTGCATGTTTGGAATTATTAAGCCGTTTGTTCCAATCTGATAAAATCCACTTTATCCCGAATTTGTTTAACTCTGATTCTGGAGAGGGTGAATTTAAAGATGTGGCAAAAATGTGAAAGAAGCAACAGGAGCCAGTATTGAAGATGAAAATGCTTGGGCGGGAGAGATACCATTAGAGTAATAGATTATATAGCCTATTGAATAGACCTTTTAAAAGGGAACAATTACGTGCAAGGGTTTTTATTATTGAATATGTTTGTTTGGCCCATAAGCATGCTTAAAACCAAAAATGCTACTAAATTCACCCATGCATTTCTGAGAGAATGGTCACACTGGCAACTTTTCAGTATTTTTGGTATAACTCGAAAACTAAGCCGAATTTGACAATTTTACATTTAATACTTTTTGTTCAAAATTAAATTTTCTATCGAAATGGATAGTTTGGAAAATTTCCTAAAAAAATTCAAGCAGCAAAAGTAAACGAAAACCAACATAAAAAAATCGAAAAATCAAAGATTTTAAAAATTTTTCCTAAATTGCGCAAAACTTTTTTCGGAGCAAAGATACGCTCAAGACATACATTAACAAAGTAAATTGAAGTCTTAGGGCTTTAATATGACATGTTAAAAAAGCCATATTATTTGGAAATTGACAGAGATATATCCATTCAAACTTTACCATTTCTAATCATTTTTCACAGTTTTTGCCCGAAAGCCTATTTTTTAGTACTTTATGACAGATTTAACGTTCCTAGCAACTAGTACCAAATCTTATGTTAATCGGACCAGCTGTTCGGCCTGTAGGTCTGAAAGCATTTAAAAACAGCCGAAAAACGAAATTGCGAACTTACATCATTTTTATAAATTCTCTATAGTTCTAATGTCATATTATATCGAAATTTTTATTTCGAACATTTTTACGAAAGTGAAATTTGCCATATTGTACCGAAAAAGAGACTTTTGGGCCTAAACTGCGAAAAATTATAAGAAATGATAAGGTTTGAACGGGAATATCTCTGTCAATTTTGAACAAATATTAATTTTTGAATATGCCATATTAAGGCCTTAAGTCTCTACTTTATTTTGTCCATGCATGTATTGACCCTATCTTTGCTTCAAAAAAAGTTATGCACAATTTATTAAAAAATTTAGATATCCTTGATTTTTTGATTTTTTTTAGGTTGGTTTTTGTTAACTTTTCCTGCTTAAATTTTTTCGTAAAATTTTTTTAACTATCCATTCCAATAGAAAATTTAATTTCGAACAAAAAGTATTATATGTAAAATTGTCAAATTCAGCTTAGTTTTCGAGTTACACCAAAAATACTGAAAAGTGGCCAGTGTGACCATTCTCTCAGAAACGCATGGGTGAATTTAGTAGCATTTTCGGTTTTAAGCATGCTTATGGGCCAAACAAACATATTCAATAATAAAAACCCTTGCACGTAATTGTTCCTTTATACCCCTCATTTTCCGGTCTATTCAATAGGCTAATAGACATGCTTTCACATTTAGTTGATGGCTCAGTGTAGATTGTTTATTTTTTGTTATTGACATATCCACTATCGATATTCAGGGAAAGATATGGGTGATTCCGTTCCAACTGATTCTTTGCGTCCAGTGCTTTTTTTGTTGTTTAATGTAAAATGTTCGTATATATTTTTGGTTTGGATTGTGTAAATTGCTATTTACTACAATCTACATTCAATATCATGACCAAATTTGCAACTTCTTCGACATGGCTTGGAAAAGTATGGTCAAAATGTCAGTACCGTGGCATGTCCAATCCTTGTTTTTCCGATTAAGTCTATTGTTTTCGAATGAAATAGTTCATTGAATAGAAATGTTGCCCTTAGAAAAGTTTGAGTGCAATACTTGCTTGACAAAATAATGCAAAAATTAAGTCAAAATACTTATAGCTGAATAAAATAATCATGAATGAATGTTGTCCAAGGTTTTAGTTTTATTTTTGAATTCAAAAGATTTCCCGCTCAACCACCATTTTGTTTTAGCTTTAACACGTATGTATTGTAGTTTTCTAAAAGAGACACTATTTATGTATATTTAACAACAGTAATTTTGTTTTTGGTACGTTGTTGTATCTTAAGAGTGATATGTTTGCTTGCGATGTAAGTATGTCACAAATTTATTTGTCAGTACCGTGGTAGTATTTTTTAAGCATGTTATAACATGTTTCTGGTTGGTTATCAGAATTTTGTATTCCTTTTGCCGGCACAAGTTAAAATTGTCCTGGAAATTATTTTTCTCATAAGCATAGAGAAGTGAGGTTACATAAACTGTCTAAATGTCATTACCGAGGATGTCAGTACCGTAGCATCTAAATACTTATTGAGCTTTGAATAAATATAGTTAAATAATTCTTTGCAATAATATTTTTTTCTACCAATTTTCTTTATGAGAACGGTAGCAATACCTCAGACGAGCCAAACAAAAATCATTCCGTGCAGTAAAAACTAAGAAATAATCCAGCACAAGAAAAAGGGTTGCCCTTCAGAAGAACAGACTTCAAAAACGAAAAAGAGATAATTTTTTTAAAGAAAAAAAGGGAAGTAGAAATGTCAAGAGGTCAAAACGTATTAGAAAATCAAGAATCTCAACAAAAATATGGTCAAAAAAAGGAAGACAAAATTAAAAAGAAAAAAAAGAAAAAGAGTGCCATTATCGTCTATACTAGTTTTAGTACATTTCACTATATTTTTTTTTTCTTTAAAAATTGTAGCAAAATGCTTTTACAGATATGATACTCTGACTAAATGAAGTCACAAACACAAAACAACAATTGTTTCCAAGAAGTTTTAGACTTTGAAAATTTTCTAAAAAAAGAATCACAGTTGGCAGAGAATCACCCATATTGCATTTCAACCTCATAAATCAACGCATCTAGTTTTTGCTAACGGCCTCTGACAAATTCCAGTCATATTCCGTATGCACTTGTTACAAAAAAAGAATAACTTCAAGAATTCTTGAAGGAATTACCCAAGTAACAATTTCCCTCTCATAAGAATTTCCAAGCGGCTTATGAGACTATATTTCGGGAGCTAGTTTTACTCTAGGAGACTACTCCAACATTCTTATGAAAGTGTTACAAGCGTTAAATGGCCCACTTATGGGAGTTAATTTTCCTCTTATAGAAACATTTTAATTGTTAATATGGGATGACAAACGCCCTATTAATCTTGCTAGGAGAATGCGTCTCTTCTTGTGGGAGTTGATGAAAAGAGAACGAGTATGTGCAAAATTAAAAAAAAAATATACACATACATGATTATCTTTCACATTGTCTATACTTTTTTTGGAAGTAGGTACGAAGATATTACTTTTATCTGTATGTGTCATCGTCATTGTCTCATGGCGAAAAACTAATGTGTATTTTAGTGAGAGCATTTATATTTTGAAATCATGGTGACGTTAATATATTTATAGTTTGTCACATTATGTGAAGCTAAATCTTAGTGCGAATGAAACTTTTTCTACTAACTTAAACATTTTACTTCGGAAAATAACAAAGCGCTTTCAAAATTATTGATATTTAAATTATTTTATTTTTATTTTGAAATAGAAAAAGGGTTACCTTGATGTTTGTTTTGAATCAGAATAATACTTTTTATGCTGATATTATTTATGGTATTTATTCATGTCATATGACGAAAAAGGTATAATAGCAGAAAATTTGTCGATTTGTTGGTCTTATTCTTGTATACCTGTTATTTATAATCAAATAATTTACAAGAGAGACGTTTTAATGAAAAAAAAGAAGTTGACAAAATAAACATCAATAGCCCTGTTCTTTAGTACATTTTTATCTTTGCTTAAAAAAAGTAGTATGAAAAATACAACAACAATTTGGTATAACTCCGTATTGTTGTTGTTTTAAACATGCTACTTTTTTAAGCGAAGATAAAAATTCACTAAAAAACAGGGCTAATATAAACACACTAATACTGGTAAATATATCTTAAATAGATTCATCATAATGGAAACTCAAATAAATTATTTTAAGATTTATTTTCAAATCACGGTAACCCTCAAACTATACAAACAACACTTCGTTCAAATTGAAATATGGCTGCTGTCCACTCGATACTTCAGTTCAGTTCAGTTCAGTTTTCTTTATTGAGGCTTAAATTCACAAATTTAGTTTTGATTACAAGTTATTTTTAAAGCAGCCGACTTTTTTATTGATATGTCTGGCTTCTAGCGTTTTTCATAAAGAAGTATTATAAATATTCTTTTATATAAATGTAATTATGTACAAAATTTCAAAATGTAACTTTTATTTTCAATTCATATGCTTGCTCCCGACATACGTTCCTATAAGCCACTCGATACTTTTAACTCTTGAATAAACATTTTTATGAGAGTGTTGTAACATTTATGTTGGTATGAAAACAAACACTTGTTATAAAAAGTGAGATGCTTCTATGTGACTTTTTTTGACAGCTATCAAACAAACCAAGAAAAAACAAACAAATATCGGTGATGCGTTCCTTTTTCTAACGAATGTTTACTTTTGTTTATGTTTCAATAAAAGTTGAAATGTCAAAGTAAGAAATATGTTTAGTTTTGTGCATAACAGTTTCAAAATGATAAATTTACATTATGGCGTCATAAATGTTGTAATAACTGAACAAAGAATATCAAAAATTAGCATTCCAATAGGCAACAAAATTATAATTATTTGTTCAAATTTACAAGTGTAATAATGTCAAAAAACCTAATACTACACCGAAACAAAAGAAAATAAATCACCGAAAGTTTACATTCGTCAAAAATAAAATAAATTTTTAATTGTAATATACAACATCCAATTGTTCCATTCAGGAAGCAAGTCCAATAGAAAACTGAACGTCGGAAAACAATGTACACACAAAACTTTAAGAAAAAGAACGACTTGTGTATAAATCAAATATAAGCAGCTGTGGATGCAACATTTCATCTCATATGAATCCTATAGTTAGTGTTTTGTTTTTGTTACTTTATTACCTCTTGATAAGAGATTTTAAAGATTAAAAAATGACGTTTAGAGCTAGAATTTGATAACAAGATTATTACAAGACATTAAATTTATATACACGAGGAATAATTGTTCTAGGTATAAAATTAAAGCGATTCGATGTTTGAAAAATGCTAAGCTCGTATAATAAAAACGTTAAAAGACGAATTTTTGTTTCATAATGAGAGATCATGTCTTAAGTATAGCAATATGATCTGAAAGAGAATTATGGGAGTTTTTTTGAGAAAATAAGACCTAAGCTCTGGAGAGTTTGTTAGTTGGGTAAATTACTGTTCTTATACCCAAGCCGATGCATTTGAGATGAATGGGATGAAATCAGCATCAACAGACAAAATGGTTCAACTGTACTGACAATTCCCTAAGAACTGGATTTAAAATCCATTTCATTTTTAAAAGAATTTGAGTTTTTTTTTCAGTCTTATTTTTACCTATGATATTATATAGGTTCTATATACACACATTATACCTCGTGGCATAATGGTTAGTGCGTTGGACTGTTATGCCGAAGGTCTGGGTTCGATTACCAGCCAGAGATACTGCCTCTTGCGAGGAACTGACAAACTCTCCAAGAGCATACCTGTCAAGTATAAGTACTTCTCATCTAGCCGTTCGGACTCGGCATTTAATTGTAGGTCCACCTCTTTCCCTGCCAACAAAATGCCAAACAGGTATACTGTATACATTAGGGTGGTCCTTAAAAAAGAGGATGGGCCTAAATCGGCTCTAAATGAAGACAAAAAAACTCCTAATTTTTTTCAGATTTTTATTTTCATCCCCTATAGTCGCTGTAGGGGTAAATTAAATGTCCCCTTTTTTTTGCATACTATAAAATTCGCGTAATATCAGCCAAAAAAAAAAAGCAGTGCTTGTAGGTGGGAACTAGACAAGAAGAAAATCCTACAGGAGGGGGTAATATCTCCCCCCGCTTGGACGGGAGTGTTAATTTAGTAAAATATTTGCATAAAATAGACAAACATTACTTATTAAACAACGGCAATACTTACAGTACTGTTTTGTAGCTTTTTGGAAAGCCAGAAGTCCTTTCTTACGGCTTGTTTCTAAATTAAGTTCTTTTAATGAACAATTTTGGCAAAAAATTGTTTCAAACTCAATATTTTGAAGAAAAATTATTATTATTTTTTTTTTTTGATTATAGGTTTGAAAACTGCAAGTGTTGCCGTTGTTTTTAATTATTTTTTTTTTCTATTTTATGCAATTATTTTATTAAATTGCCCTTCTCCATTAGAATTTTTTTCTTGTCTATTTTTCACCTATGTATGTACATTGTACATACACTGAATTTTTCGGAAGATTTTACGCGAGTTTCCAAAAAAAAGGGGAAACTTAATTTACCCCTACAGCGACTATAGGGAATGAAAATACAAATCTGAAAAAAACTAGGGAATTTTTTTTTTCTTCATTTATAGCTGATTTAGGCCCATCCAAATATTAAAACTCAAAAAAAACCATTATAACGACCACCCTAGTATACATATACGGCAAGTTATTCACTCATAAAAAGATTGAATTGTCTGTTTGGATACAGCCTAAAGGGATGGATCAATTTTCTTTAATTTTTGTACATACTGCATGGTTTTTGGTCATATGTTTTTTTGTTGAGGACCGAAAATAACGGTACCTACCTTCCTTACAATTTTTCTTAACTTATCTTACAACATCTTATTTTTCTCAAAAACCAGCTTCACAACTGTTCTTAGCAAAAATTAATAAATTATTTTTAGTAAAGGCTACTTTTGAGTAGGAAACCATTTTTCAAAAAATTAATTGTACCTTTCATACCTCCCAAACAATCATTATTAATTTTCCATTGGAAGTTATTGTAATAGGTCCGATTTATCGAATCGAAAATTTTGACATATCTTCACGTTTCGAGCGCCCTATAAGTTGTCTGTGCATGTACGTACGTTCGTCCGTTCGTAAGTTCGTATGTTTCTTCGCTTTTTTTTTTTGCTCACCATATCTCAAGAACGAATAAAGATATCGACTTCGGATACATTTTATTTTATAGATAGGACTTTAAAAAAAATAAATAAGCAGTTTTTTAAATATAGCAATTTAAGAAAAACGTTGTCAAATTTCTTTAGTCTCGAATATCTCGAGAACAAATCATGCTATCAACTTCGAGTTAATTTTATTCTACGCATATTGATGTTATAAAGAATTGGTAAAAATATAAAAACATATCAACTAATATTTTTGTTTGTTGCTGAAAATTGTTGAAAAAGATTTTTGGCTCGAATATCTTGAGAACAAACAATGATATGGACATTGGTACGATATGTAAAAAAAAAGTAATAAACAGTTTATCAAGAAAAAGGCTACAAATTATTATTCAACAATGTTTTTGTCTCTAATATCACGAAGGCAAACCAATCTTTGGTTTTCACTTGGTTGCATATTGAAGAGCTGAAAAAGCTTTCGAACATCGAGAATTGGCGATTTTTTAATAAGAAACAAAATATCATTGGACCTCTAGCTTCTACGGCACCAATTGGAAGTTACTATAGAGTGGGTCACACCCAGCCTCTTTTTCTGAAAATTATGTGCCTGAATATAATAATTTTTTTTTATGCAGAAGCCCTCAAAAAGTTTAAATAGTAAGTAGGTACTGTTTACCAAAAAAGTGTTTTTATTTTTTGTTGCATTTTTTTAGCTCAATAACTCAATTTCAAAAACGAACTAGATAATTCTTTCGACAGATGGTTCTAAACGGGTTTCTAAGCACTTTTGAGAATATTTAAACAAAATTTACCTTTATGGAAAAATAACGGAACCTACCTTCCATACAATTGTTGAAAACCCGTTGAAGAAGATCTCATTTTTCTCAAAAATTACTCCTACGGTTAACAATACTACTATTAACAGTAACTCCCCTAAAACGCAATTTTTGATGTTGAACTTTTTCATTATAAGCTTATCAGATTTATATTAGTACATACATAATTATTTTTATACAAAAACTTCCGAAAAGCTTTGATAATATTCCATAACAAAACAAAAATTTCCAAACATAATTTCAAAATATTTTTCTTCAAATTCGATATTTCCAAATCAAATAAGGTTGATAGGTTTTTTTTTAATTTAATGTTTGTCTGCATACTTAGATAATAAATTCCTAAAATTGGCATACCAAATCGTTCTAACATTAAAAAAAAACTTTAAAAAATCGTAAAAAAGAATCTATATTTGACCAATTACTAGAACTAGCTGACTTATTTATAGAGCATAGGGCCTTTCGGGTGGTGATACCTTTTTTTCAAATTTTCCATAAATGAGGTTGCAAAAATCGCGCGTGAGTGACCTTGAACAATAATTTAAATATTTATTTATTCAACTATGGCTGACAAATTACTGAAACTACCTGACCTTTTATAAAGATCTAGAGATCTTTCATATGGTAGTCATTTATCGCAAATTTCCCATAAATGATGTGCCGAACATCGCTATGACCTTGAATTTTTATTTACAATTCAATAAAAATTCATTAAAAAAATATGAATGGGTAACCAATTTCTAATAATAGCTGACTTTTTATAATCGTAAAATGGGCTTTCAAATGACATACTTGTTTATTTACTGACTCAAATGAAGTGCCAAAAGATTTTTTTGTGACCTTGAAACGAACTTCAAAAATTCATAGAAAAAAATCTATGGCTGACCAATTACTAAAAATAGTTGACCTTTTATCACGATCTAGAGATCTTTCAGATGGTAAACATTTCTTGCGAATTTCCCAAAAATTAAGTGCCGAAAATCGCACGTGACCTTGAGAAACTTTAAGCCTTGATTACAAGTTATCTAGGGCTGACGAATTTCTGAGACCATTTGACCTTTTCTGACCAATTACTGACTAATTAGATGGCATTATTTTTTCCCAAATATGAGGTTCCAAAGGTCCAGAGCCCTGCATTTCAGTTAGAAATTTTTTGAGTTTGTTCTTATATTCTTATTTATCGTACCATTAAAGCTAAGCATTTTTAGATAAGCTCTTTTATACTTACCAGCCTCATGCATAAATGTTTTTTAGAGACTGCGTAAAGTTACAAAATGCATCTTAATGTGGAAATGTTATAAATAAAAGTTATGTATGTATGTTACTGCCACACCTACTTTTCATATATTGAAGTTTTCTCTTTAATAAAACGAAAACATCAGCAATGGGAAGTTGATTTTTAAAAATTCGTCGTTTTTTTGTCACCTAACTACATTGTTGAATTTGTAAACAATTAACTAAAGAAGTGACTTAACTAAAATTAAATGCATCCCATTAAATCAAAGACATAAACATTTTGATTAAAAAGTTAAAAAATTTGGGATTATCCAAAATTATCTAGACAATCAATATTATAGAAATCGGTATTTTGGAATTCGGTCTTGTTATTATTTCTTTTCATATTGGGGATTTTTATCATTCAGAATTTTGGAATTCCGGATTATGGGCTATTTGCGATTTTTGAAAATACTAAAAATTTCAGTTCAATTTTTATGTTCAAAATTGAAAATCATCGAATCATCATTGGTTGCATACCACACCGAAAATAGTTTTATTACCACGAATTCAAAAATTACAATCTCAGGTTTTTGAAAACAAAACTGAGAAATATTGCGGATAGATTCCAAGGATGCCTCTGAAATTTCAGTAATCTGAATTCTTGCTGGTTGTTAAATATTTAATAATCAAAAAATGGCAATTTTATAAATTAAAACTCATACGACCAATTTCACGAAAGGCTTTTAATTATTTAAAAAGCCATTTAGTCTTTAAATTATGTTTTTTGGTTTCACCAAATGCTTTTGTATTTAAGAAGATTTTAAATGCCCTTGTAAACAAAAACTCGTTTTTGTCTCATTAAATTTTAAAAGTCTTTTTTATTAAGTCATTCCAGTCAACAACAGCTGATATTTAGCTGTCAGAATAAATAACCCTTCATCCATAATGCTTTTTCACTTTTTCTCATACACCTGACCTCGGATGTGCGAAGGAAATAACCACTTTGTTTGTATCCAGGGATGTGGGGCAAACTCAGTTAAATTAAAATATCCCTTAAATATTTGGTTCATATTTATAGAATTTCAAGAAATAGCTTATGCCTTCTTTTTCAATGAGAATTCGTTATCCACAGACACATTATGAAGAAACACTTATGAATTGAAACGAAAAATTGTATGTTCAATTAAAAGTTCATATGAGCTCAACTCCATAACCAGTTAGAAGACTATAGTACCCTTCTAAAGACGAAAACTTTGAATTTTATTACAATTTCATATACAAACACTAAAATTGCTTTTATCTAAACTCCTTCTAAATTGTATCAGACATTTAAAATTTTTCAGTTTCACCAATGTAGAAAAGGGATATTTTAGGGATATTTTAATTTAACTGAGTTTGTCTCACATCCCTGGATACGAACAAAGAGGTTGTTTCCTTCGCACATGCGAAGTGTATTAGAAAAAGTGAAAAAGCATAATGGATGAGGGACAATCATTCTGACAACAAAATATCACCTGTTGTTGACTGGAATGGCTTAACAAAAAAGACTTTTAAAATTTAATGAGATAAAAACGAGCTTTTAGTTTACAAGGGCATTTAAAATCTTCTTAAATATAAAAGCATTTGGTGAAACCAAAAAACATCATTTAAAGGCTAAATGGCTTTTTTAATAATTAAAAGCCTTGCGTGAAATTGTCCATAAGGGAGTTTGTTTAAATTCAGACCAGTTTTTCAGTTGAGAATTGCTTAACTTTATCTTTCAGTTGTCAAAAATCTATTGAAATCGATGTGCGAAACTATGCTGTCGTGCTAAGTAAAAAAACGTATCTATATTTTTAGCATTTAGAGATAAATGCGTTTTTCTATTTTCATCTCTATCTTTTTTTGTTTTGTAGATAAATGTTTTTCTGTCGTATCTTCAAGTAATTAATTTTGTTGTTAAGATTTTTTTTATTTAATTTCAAGTTAAGAAATTATCTAACTAAAAAAGTCTGAGAGAATTGTGGTTTTGTTGTCATTTTGATGTCGTCCTTGTTTAGGAACAACACAATTTATACCTTTAACTGGTTTGTAAGACTTTGAAAATTTGGTGAGGGAAAACGGTTCGGTGAATCAATTTGTAAATTTACAAGAATATTGATGTTTTGAAAGTTACATATCTGCATACCAATGCAAGCCATATAATTATTTCCAAAGAAAAAAAAAAGATTTATGAAAAGACCACAAAAATTAATTTTTTAGTACTTTATTTAAACTAACGGTGAAGGGTAAAAAAAAAAATTCTACAAAACTTAAAAAAGTCTTGTAAAATGCTTTCTGAATTTTTCTATGACGTTATTGTTTGCCGAGGTATGGCTAATCAAAGCTTAAAATATATTTCTTCATTCAAAGTCAAATTGAATTGAAGCTGAATAAATAAGGTATCAAACCATTACATTTGATTGACTCAACAAAAATTATCCATAGAAATAAGGACCTTAAACAAAATTCAAAAAAGTAATTTTTAGTCTCGTGCCATTTCTTGCAATTAATAAATAATAAAAAATGTTTTCAAACATATTCAAAAACAAAAAACATAAAACTGTAGAATTTCCGTTTTTCCACTCAAAACGACAACTCATCAAAAAGATACAGCTCTTCAAACTACACTAACAAAAGTTGAAAACAATTTTGTTCCTTTAATTTCTTTCATTAGTGTACATTCAGTCACTCCACTTAAACAGAAGAATTTTCTTTTCAAATTTTCTTCATATTCTATTATTATTATTGAAAAATGTCATGTTTCTAGGATTTGAAAATCAATCAAAGACAATGACTCACGTCAATATCTATAGAAAGTGTCTGTGATTTATTTCATTTTTTTCCCACAAAACAAATCAATTATTTAGTTCTGTCATTTTTGTTTTGTAAAAGACTGTAAATTGAAAAATTATTGCTTATGAGTTTCAGAAAAAGCAAAACTAGACTTACTGGATGCTTTTCATAAAACATTTTTCCTTTTGAAATTTATTAATAAAACATAAATCAAATTTTCTCTTCCTCAACTTCTTATTTTCTTTTTCTTTCATTATTTCTTCTTCATAGTATAATGAATTATTAAATTAAATTAAAATTTCCTTAGTTCATCCAGGCAAAATAAAAGTTAAAGGACATTTTTCCGCATGTTTTGTGAAATCTATAAAATGACCAAAACAAACAAACCCCATAACTTAATATCCTTGCTGAAGGACATATTTTTTTCTATTTTTCAAATTCGTTTCATATTTCATTCTATTATGACTGATTGATATCGATTCATCAATCTGAATAACATTCCCTCGTATACTCTCCCTCGCTTTTCTTCATTATCAAGTTACAAAGAGAACTGAACAAAACAAAATAATTTTCATAGGAAACACACAACAAAAGGACATATTTACTCGAGATAGATATAAATCTTTGCAATAACAAAAACAAAACAAAGAATAAAACCCCCCCCAAGGTCACGGCACACACTGGACATAGATTTAAAGCCAATATTGTGTTCGGACTTTGGTCGTAAAAATACCCGCCAAAGCTTTGGTGTCTTTCCATTTTTTGTTTGTATATTTGCTTGTCATATTATAGCCATTAGAATATCAACACAATTTCAATACCGCAGAGTTTCCTTTTTTTTATTTTTCAATAAATGCATTACAGCAAGGGACGATCAAGGAGGTAAATATTTATCAAAGCAAAAACAAACAAAAAACACTACACAGAGCAAACGAAATTAAAACAAAAATGAAAGAAATCAAATTTTTAACAGTAAAGGCCAAGTTTTGCGGACAAATTCAAAAGTTAAAAATTCTTTAAAATCTCCTCTTATTAGAACAGTGCTGGAAGATCAAAGGAATATACTTTTCCTTAGGAACTCACCATTCGTGCTATGAACTTTGAGTTGAATGAATTTGTTTGCAAATTTCATGTCAAGGGTTTTCATCAATATTTATGTTCTTTTCTCAGAATAGTATTGAAATGCTTCATAAGATTCACGAATTGAACGTGATTTTTAAATTCAATTTTAATGTCAATTTTGAATTGGACTGAAAAACTGTATTTTTGTTTGCTTTTCAGAATTCACATCTCGCTCCCATTCTTTCAATGTAGTGAGTACTGAAACGTCAAAAATCTCAACTTTGTAAGTCCAAAGTCTAAACACTACAAACTCAAAAAATAGTTCCACAATATAGCAAAGTGCGTCCGTTAGTCTATAATACTCACTTCTCTTGAAGTATTCATAAGATCCTCCGATAGCAAGACCAGCATGTCCTATTTTTAAAGGTTTTACTATATTTTAAACTTATTTCACAGGACATCTATTTTTCAATGGAGATGATAAAAAGAATAAAGCGTGAAAACCCGTTTCCTTGCAAGTATATTTGCTCAAAGTTCTTTTTTTAGCTTCAGGCGAAAATATATGTCAAGCTCTGGGTACGAGTATTGCTTTAATGTTGATTTTTATGTTCTTGTATTATGTTCCTTTTTTTTCTAGAGAGAGACTTAGTCCTCGATCAATATAATATACACAACTAGTAGAAAAATTGAAAGAAAATATTTTAGATATTCAGTGACCAGAAAGAAGGACCCTGCGCGCTCTACGTTATTATGTTTCAAGTCTGAACAAACAAGCTGTTACTGAGTGTGCAAAAGGAAATATTGTAAACGGTTTCCTACGTGTCGTCGCGTCGTTAACGTGCGTCGTCGGATGTGGGTGGAATTTCCAACGACCTGAATTTGCAAGATTTAAACTGTAAATGTAAATATAGAATAGAAGAAATAAAGAGTTGCGCTATAGCTCATGGGCAAATGGTGGTATTGAAATGGTTTTAAAACACATAAATCTTTATCGAGAGAAACTATACATAGTTAGCTCTGGCACATTTTATTTTCTAGGTTTGTGTGGTCTAGAGAAATATGGGCTATAATTTTAATACAATGTATAAAGCTATTGCAGGGTATTTGGTACTATCCTTCCGCCTAGTTTTAGTGGGAGGAATAATTCATATGTTAAATTTCGAAAAGCTTTGACTTTAAAAACTTAGTACAACAGTTTGGCAAATCAAGGACAAGGATATTTTTTCTTAAATAAAAACAGTTAAATTATTAATGTTTTTTTGGCTAAGGATCTTGTGTCTATCTCATGCATATATATATCTTTAAGGCTAAATCAAACAAAATATGCTGAAAATTGAATTATTTGTTCCTTTGCCTTACCATATCTTGAACAATGCAAAGTTTAATCAAAAGATTCTGCAGTTTGTCCTTGAAAATTTGATAAAAAGAAATGCAAAAAAGTTATACATATATTCATTTTAGGGTCCTCAATAAACAAAAACAATAAAAAATAAACAAAAATTTGCATGTATAGTGAACTTTGCTTTATACCTATTTAAATAAAACATTTTCTTCCAATTTTAAAGAGAGTTCTTTTGAAGCCAAACTAGACCATAAACTACTACCATTTTTTAAGCTTCACAAAATCCTAAGCCAATTAAAATTCAAAATCTAGACTACCACATTTGTTGACCTACGAGATTTGCATACAATAATTACCATCCTGTCCTTTCTGAGAGCAAAAAAAAACAAGTTCTATAAATCACATAAGTTATCATATTAAGGCTTACCCTCCTGAAAAGTGATTTTTTTCTTCTATAAAAAGAAAGGTGTAAAAAAAAATGAAAAAAAAAAAAACATCCTCCATCTTTGCAAAGGTAGGTATGTATGTTCCTCCTTTAAAAACAGACTCCAGGAAAAAAATTAATATTCAGCATCCTGATGGAAAAACCGTTTGAGAAATTAAAAAAAAAAAAAAAAAAGATTTCAAAACGCAAAAAGAAATTTCACCTTTCATGTGCAATGCTCATTTTAATTTTTTCTGAATAATGTATACGTATAAGTAGTATATGTTGGCATTTTCGTGACTTTAATAAGATTTTCTGTTTAAATTAATGAGAAAGAATTCTTTGATCATTTTCACAGCACGTGGTTGAAGAAAATAAAAATTAAGTAGGTAATTATTTTCTAGTGAAAAGTAGCTAAACAAGAAAAATATTTTAATCATGATAAAGGAAATGTTTTAATAAATTCAAATGGTTAATGTTCGTTATGTAGAATATTTTTAAATTTTAGTTAAATATGTTGCTTAAAAATTTAATTTAGTGTCAATTTTTTGATGTGGAAATCTTTCCTAAGTTTAAAAGACTTTATATCAAATTGATTAATTTTCGTTGGGCACTTTAAAATATCCATAAAAATGTTACTGTTAAACTGACCAACTAGTAAATCTTAAGCAAGAAGATGCTTTTGGAAACCATTACACCCATTAAATTGTCGGTTGCATTTGGAAAAATTTTATTACTTTAATAAATTGACCCTCACTTGCTCAAATATTCTTGATCCTTCGGTTTCAAAAATCTACTGATCGCTAATTACGATATTGAAACCATCGTACACTATGGCGTATGTGGAACCTTTTTTTTTTAATAATAAGGATGTCAACTTATTCGTGATCAAAATTTTGGGGGATGATTACTGGCATCATTCTTACAAAAAATTTAATGGGGGAAATTTCTATCTCTACCCTAGAAAGAGCGGGCCAGTTTCTGAAAAATTGCCTTAAAATACACTAGTCAACGAAATTAATAGAACAAATTTATTTTCAATGTTTGTTAGTGTTTTTTGAAGAGCTGTATCTTTGTGACGAGTGTTTGTATTGAGTTGAAACAAAAAGCATTTTACAGCTTTATATTTTTTGTTTCGAGATTTGTTTGCAAACAAAATTTTTTGAAGTACCGTTATTGCGTTATTGCAAGAAATGAGACGAGACAGGAAAATAATTTTTTTTTGAAAGTCCTCATTTCTATGGATACATTTTTTTGCGTCAATTAAATGTAATGATTAGATACCTTGTTTAGTCAGCTTCAATTTAGTTTTTTTTTTTTTTTTGTTGTGGTACGTTTTTTTTTTTTTGCATGGTTCATCTGACTTTGAATGAAAAAAGATACTTTTAACTTTGATTACTAATATCTCAGCAAATAATGACGTTTTTAAAAATTCAAACACAGTTTTGGAAATTTGAGATAGCGTTTTACAAGATTTTTTTTAGATTTTTTAGAATTTATTTCTTTACCGTTCACCGTTAGTTTAAAAAAAAGTACTAAAAACCGACTTTTCTTAAATCTTTTTTTTCTTTGCAAATATTGATTGCATGGCTTGCGTTGGTATGCAAATTTGTAGATTTTTAAAGCATCAATATTCTTGTACATTTTCAAATTGATCCATCGAACTGTTTTTCCTCACTAAAACTTCAAAGTCCTACAAACCAGGCAAATGAACAAATTGTGTTGTTATCCTAAAGAATGCGTAGTCGTCATCAAAATGACAAGAAAACCACAATTCCAGTAGATTTTTGTCACAAGTTTTGCATTAGTTAGATACTTTTTTGACTTGAAATTAAATATAAAATATATTTAACTTAGTTTCAAAAAAATTTCAAACAAAAAAAAACTTGATTTTTTTTCAAATCCAGTTTTTTAAATAAGCAAAAAAACTTAATTTCGCTAAATTTTGAATATGTATCCTGATATCGAATACCAAAGTCTGGTAGGTTTTATTTTCAGCCTTTGGGAGGGATTGGGGGTAAAAAAGTGCTAGATCCCCTGTTTTATTTTCAGAGTTATAACCATTATAATTTATTTTTAGAAAATTGGACATGATTCCTTGTCATTTTTTTCTAAGCATAAACACAATCTTGAACACAATCTTGATGGTCCGATTAATAGAACTCACGATATAACCATTTTACGTGAACATTATCATCCCTTTTTTTGAGATTTTCAGCAAAACAAAAAATCAACAAATAAAGTCACCAAATAAAACTTTAATAAGCTTTGCTTAAAAATGTTAAATAATGGATCCTATTTATCGGATCATCAAGATAAAAGTCTTGAGACCTAGGGAAAATGACAGAGCATCACATCCAATTTTTACTTGCGATATAGGTACTATAGCAGGGCAAGTTTTGGATTCGTGCAAAAAAAAAATTTCGAGATAACAATCAAACATGACATTACGATGATAGAGAACACGAAAAAAGTGGGTGGCACAATTCTGTCTGTCTGTCTGTCTGTCTGTCTGTCTGTCTGTCTGTCTGTCTGTACCTCAACCTACAGCCTAAACCGCTGAAGCGATTTTCTTCAAATTTTGAACTTAAGGTTTTTTTGTAACTCTCCAGAGGGGAAATTGAAATTTTTTTTTTAGCTCAAAAAATAACGGTACTTGCCATACAACCGTTATGGAAAAGCTTATTTATCTCGAAAACGGCTCCAACGATTTTTATAAAAAAAAATCAGTGTATTACTGTAGATATGATGTACCATTTAGTAAGAAAAAAAATCACCAAAAACATTTATTAACGGTACCTGCCATATAACGGTTTTTTGTTTTTTGGTTTTTTCATTAACCGCTCATCCGATTTCAATAAAATTTTTTGCACAAAAGCTTTGATACAAAATAAATAATACTGCATACCAAAATTTTGGAAAAAATAAATTTTGGATTTTTAAAAAAAGATTCAAAATTTTTTTTTGAAAATTCAATATTTCAAAAACGGGTTGATGAATTATTTTGAAATTTCAGTTTTAAATGTGTATTAATATATACTCAAAATTGGCATACCAAATTTTTGTTTGAAAAATGTTACAAAAATTTTATATATAAAAAATTATTTTTTTAAAAAACGGCTCCAACGATTTTTATTTTTTTTTTTTGCATATATTCATATTTTTTCAGCTAATCAAATGGCATACTTTTTTTTGAGCTCTAAGTTATTTATCAGACTGTTTATACAATTTAAAGAACGATTTAAATGCTTTTCATACATTTTCTATAATTATTTGAATATTTTTAAAAGTTCTTAACTCCCACACAACTTGAACATAAGAGCAAGTACGTGCGATCCAGTCGTGCATTTTATTTACTTGCGATTATAGGTACTATAAGGCAAGTTTTGGATTAGTGCAAAAAAAAAATTTGAGATAACAATCAAACATGATATTACGATGATAGAGAACACCAAAAAAGTGGGTGGCAAAATTCTGTCTGTCTGTCTGTCTGTATGTCTGTCTGTCTGTCTGTCTGTTCGTCTACAGCCTAAACGGCTCGATGGATTTTCTTCAAACTTGGTACTTAGTGGTTTTTGGTGATTCTGCCGACACGTTTTTTTCATTTTTTTTTAGAACCAAAAATAACGGTACCTGTCATACATTTTTTTTTGGCAAATTTACATAATCGTATTTTTCTCAAAAACGGCTCGACAACTTTTCTTAAAAAAAATTCAATAAATTTATTTAAGTAAAGGCTTTCTTTGGGTGGAAAACCATTTTTCAAAAATGGTTATTAATGGTACCTCCCAAAGAACCATTTTTTTTATTTTTGATTTTCTTCAAAACGGTACAACCGATTTCAATTATTTTTTTTACACAGAAGCTTCCAAAAAATATAAATAGTTTTCTGTACCAACTTTTTTTAAAAAATGCTTATTGGATTTTTAAAAAATGTTTCAAAATTTTTTTTTGAAAATCAAATATTTCGAAAACGACATGATCGATTTGTTTGAAACTCGATATTTAAGACTTTTTTAGTACTTTATAAAATATTTTTAGAAAAAATTTTACATTTATGAAAAAATAACGGTACCTTCCATACAAAAGTTAAAAAACCGCAAAGGAAAATATTTTTTTGCTTAAAAACGACTCCTACGATTTTGATTAAACTTTTTCTATATACTAAAATTAGTACGATCTACTACCAAAAATTATAAAATTTTACACTTTGGAACTATTAATAGTACCTGTCATAGAACGTATTTTTTTATTTTGAATTTTCTCGTTATCGACTAAACGGATTTAGATGAATTTTTTTATATACAAATTTCAAATAAAATCAAATAATATTGCATATCAAAATTTTCAAAAAAAAAGTTTTTGGATTTTTAAAAAAAGTTTCAAACTTTTTTTTTGAAAATTCGATATCTCAAAAACGGGTTGACAATTTTTTTTCAAATTTTGTTATTATATACACATAAATATATAGTTTAAATCTGCATACCAAAATTTGTTCTTAAAAATGTTTTAAGAATTTTATATATAAAAAATTAATTTAAAAAAAAACCGCTCCAACGATTTTTAAATTTTTTTTCCCATACAATCATATTCCATCATGAATTAAGATGCCATTCTTTTTTTTCACCTCAAACTGTCAAAAGAGTTGTTTTAGCTTATTTAAATGTCGTATTTCATGCTTCTCTACATTTTTCTCTCATAATTTCCATGTTTTTATATACAATTTTCTTAAACTCGCAGTGTCTTGAACATAAGAGCAAGTACGTGCGACCCAGTCGTGCATTTTATTTAAAAGTGGATTGGAGTATTAATGACCCTACCACATAAATAGAAAACCAAGCATTTTTTAACCCCCCACCCCCGCCAAAGACTGAGAAAAAACCTGCCAGACAGTTGTATTTCATATCGCGGTACATGTACCAATAATCCCTCGTACTCCGATTTTGGGTATACCTCCACTCTCAAAATTTGCAGTCGGCTCTTGGTCTATAACATATTTTTTTATTTTTCCAAAAAAATTATAGCACATTATTCAATTATTTAGCCTGCTTTCTTTAATTATTGAGTAATTTTTTTTTATATTAAGTAAATTTTTTCAGAATTTGAATGCAAAATTGCGGGGGGGATGCGATTTCTTTCTATATAAATGTTTTTTAAGAATAATCCCAGAAATCGTCGCCCGAAATATAGGGCATGAATTACTTTATGACAAAATATGAAAATTAAATAATATGACCAATTTTTTTACTAAATAAAGAAAAGTACAGGGTAAAAAGTCAAGCCAATAAGGCCTTCAAATCTTCGATTTTTTAAGTAGGAACTTTTCCCATTTATATATAAATAATATGAAAGAAGGGGCTTGCAATTTTATAGCGGTTTTCTTAAAAATAAATTTTATACATACCTACATATATGTACAAATTTGGTAAAAAATTTTTAAATTAATTTTGGTACGGCAATTTTGAGCATTATTAATAAATAAATTCATAAACCTAGTTTGAAAAAATTCATCAATTGGGTTTTAAAATATTGAATTTTCAAAAAAAGAATAAATATTTTTTGTTAATAATCCAAAATTTACTTTTTTCAAAATATTGATATGCAATATTATTGATATTTTAAAGAAACTTTTTCATAAAAATTTTGATTGAAATCGGTTCAGCCGTTAATGAGAAAATCAAAAGTAAAAAAAAAACCGTTCAAAGTTAGGTATCGTTAATAATTGTTGTTGGTAATTTATACACAGATTTTTTGTATCAAAATCAAAAAAGCCTCAATGGTTTTAGGGCATAGGTACAGTTATTTTTGAAGCTAAGAAAATTCAATTTCTTCTCTAGAGAAACACCAAAAAGCTATGAGCTCAAAATCTGAAGAAGATCGTTTCATTGACTAAGCCTGTAGATCGAGAAACAAACAGACAGGCAGACAGACAGTATTTTTTTTTTTATTTTACAAAATCACAGTACAAATTACAAACACTTACTGTTACAAAACCACTTCTTCAGGCCACCGCAACCATTTTGTTTTATTAAAAAATATCCTTAAAAAAAAAATTGATTATTTTACTAAATGAAGTTTTGAAATGGAAAAACCTTGCCTTATCGAAATCTTATAAAATTAGATACATACATATTTCTTAATTTCATCATCATCAAGTCCTTTAACCCCGATTGGAGCATAGGGCACCATATAATCGTTTTCATCCTTCACGGTCTGCAGCTCGATATTTTAACTGTGACCACGTCTTTTTGTGGGAGTTTGCTTCTGCTAGAACTGTTCATTTCGATATTGTTCTTAGCCTTCCAACCCACCGCCGCCGCGCCGTGCACCCTGAGGGTTCCATTCAAAGGACTGCTTTGGAATCACACCGTTTATTTTTCTCAGTGTGTGACCAATTCATTGCCAATTACGATTTCTTATGTCAACGTTCAGTCACTCTTGATTTGTCTCGCGCCACAGTTCTTCCTTTGATATTATTTGTGGCCAACGAATTTTTAAAATATGGCGTAGACAGCGATTGACAAAAGCCTGTAATTTCCTCGAGATGGTAGTGGTGACTTTTCAGGTTTCGCAAGCATATCGTCGTCGTTCTATCAAAACTCCCTTAGTCCATTTCTTTCGAAACCGAGAAATCTCTAGTGAAAACGTTATATTTATTAAAATATGAACATTTTAGTTCTGTAAATATCTCTAATTCTTATGTTGGTCTATTTATAATTATAAAAAGTACCTATGTCTCAAAATAAACAGGGAGCTTTCACTGAACGACGAAGATATAATATCACGAATTTGTAATTGGATTCGAAGAATCTCACCTTAGTACGTAAGTGGATTTAAATGGACTTCCAAATTTGGGACAGAGAACCGAAGAAGGCTGCACGAGCTTTATTTATTCGCGGAGAGTACGATAACTCAGGTGACAAAGTTTAATGACAGATTTGTATAGAACAGTTATTTACAAGCATTTTTTACTATAGGAGGGGGGTCTATCTTGCCCCATTTGGGTGGGAAGGGCAACAAAATATTAAGAAATAACGGTAATACCTACAATTAAGTATTGCACATTTCTTTAAAGCTAAAAGTCTGTTCTATTATCGTTTTTTAATCAAGTGATTTCCATGAATAATTTTTGAAAAAAACTAATTTCAAACTCAAAATTTCGGAAAAAAATTGAAAAAAAAACACGTTTATAGTCTTTATTCCAAATATAGACAATATACAAATTTTTTACTATTTTGTTGGTCTTATTTGTTGTCAATCGAATAAACCAGATGGCCTTATGTCTACTAGTTTTCGGGAAATTCAAAACTACCAAACCTACTTTTTACAAAATTTTTATTTGTGGACTATTTTCTTTGAGGTTAAACGTTTTTTTTTTTTTCATTTTTTCCGGATTGAGTTTGAAATTAGTTTTTCAAAAACTATTGATGGAAGTCACTTGATTTAGAAACTAGATGACAGAACAGACCTTTAGGTTTAAAAAAAATTGCAATTCTTAATTGTAGATATTACCGTTATTTCTAAATATTTTGTTTTCTATTTAAAGTGTTTTTTTTTTAGAAAATTGCCCCTCCCGCCCGAATGGGGCGAGATACATCCCCATCCTCCTATATAGTAAGAAATGCTTGTTTGCTGTTCTGCAAAAAACAGTTATTTTTTCTTGTCGCCTGAGTTATCGTAGTCTTGCCAATTATTTTACTTTGATCGTCCAGATCAGTACCACCATTTGCTGAAACAATACTTCCAAGGTAGTTAAATTGTTCAACCTCTTCGACTGGTGTCTCCTGTATAAAAATACGCTGATGTGTGGAGCGGCTTGTGAGCATTAAAAGAAATTTCAAAATTAATTGGTTTATTTTAAAATTTATTTGATTTATATTTTTTGTGTAAAATGAAGTTGTTTTAGTACCAAATATTCATTTTTTCTTCAATAAGGTTAACAAAAACGTACCCTATGACCGTCTCCAGTGTTCCGTCTATCTCTATATCAAAATTCATCATGATTGATTCAGCAGTTTGAGCGTGATAGCGTAACAAACATTAATATAAGTTAGAAAGTTACGATTTGAAAATTTTTAGGAAAAACCTCTTATTTCATAATTTCTACTTAAAAATGCTAGTCAGGCCTTCTGAGTGTCAGATGTTATCCTGTTGGTATTTTGACGCTGGTTTTTGACTCGATTGATTTTGTAATTGGTCAAAATCGCCTAGGGAAAAAAACCCTTCAAATCGATACTCAACAAAATTCTATGGTTCTTATGAGTTTTGATGTAGGACTGGTGAGTAGGGAAGTTGGAGGTTTTTTGTATATTAATTTATCAAAAGATTCTGGGGTTGTAAAACGATAACCGTTGAAAAGGGTCAAAAATGCATGAATATCGTGTTTTTTTTAAGATAAAAAATTTCACTTGAGCATGAAAAAAGATGTCTTTTATTAGTTTTGATTTTTGCAACCGAACCGAATTCCGTACCTCAGAAAACGAGAAAGGATCTACCCAGCTGATCAAATTTCAAACTCCTGTTTTTAGCAGCTGCAGTTCTTAATTTGAAATGCTTGTTGAACTTATTTTCTTTTTTATTTTATTTTCCGTAATTTATCTACAAAACTAATTTTTGGGGAGGAAATATTTTCCAAATTTTCGGGAATTTTTTTATTTTTCTGGGTGAATAGACTTAAGGAATCTGGCAACACTACTTTTTCAACTCAATCAGCTTGGCTATAATTTTCGAATTATATTTTTCCAAGTGTTTTTTGAGAGCTTTCTGGAATTTAAAATGATTATTTTAGTTGTTAAGAAGCATTACATTTTATGCGCAGTCTACAAATAATATATTTCTGTTTTATTCCATGAATTGTTTATTTATGTTTTGATATTGAAACCCAAAATAGTCTTCAACCACAAGAGATAGTGCGTTCCTCTTATAATTCTTATAGTTCTTCTTATATTTTTTTTATTATAACACAACATTAGTTTTATCTTTTCATGTAAATAAGATGTGATGTTTTATTTATTTGATGCAATGATTTATGTGAAATACCTTTTTGTGTGTCAAGTTGACATATTTGACAGTTTTCCATTTCCAAATATAAATCATTTACATAAAGATATTTTTTATGATGAATATGTAAATATTTATGTATACATAAAGAAAGATATATTGACAAACATGATAATACATATATAATATTCCATTAAAAATACTATTTCCCAATATCACGTGAAATGATGAATGGATTTTTTTGAAAAATAAAAAGACCGTGCTCAACTTCAAATGAATTCTGTTGATGACAGTTATCCATCGATATGACAGAAGAAAAAATATCAGCCTCTGAGGTAAAATTATTTTGCTATGCATGTGTAACATCATAACGAATTTCTATATTGAGGATCAGCAAAGCTCCCTCCATGCATCCAATTATTTCATACACACACTGTGTGAGCGAGCAAAATAAAAATACCATTTAACATGACATAGCTTTTGCAGGTTTATGACCTGCAAACGAGGGTATAATGGCCTCAGTTTAAGTTCAGTGATTCTTAGAGAAACATTCAAAAAATCCAACCATGCTCGCGGCAAAAAAAAAAAACTCAAAAAAGGCCCACAGCAGGAAGATTGCTGGCATTTAAGGCAAACGACAAAACGACATGCGTTGCTAACAATTATTCT
Source organism: Dasysyrphus tricinctus (assembly GCA_963921185.1). Classification (NCBI taxonomy): domain Eukaryota; kingdom Metazoa; phylum Arthropoda; class Insecta; order Diptera; family Syrphidae; genus Dasysyrphus; species Dasysyrphus tricinctus. Next base: position 117,327,662 of record OY992533.1, on the reverse strand, counting down.
TCTCTGTAGACTTATAACGTCCCAAGCCATCATGTAATGTTGATGTGATTTACTCCCGACATGGAGCCATTTGCACTTCATTGCTATATACACTGTGGGGATGTCATTTCTTCTCGTAGTCCTTATGGTATTAGCGCAGGTACTTGGGATGGGTACCCACTTCTGGCATCGTTCTTATAAGTGTATTATATAAAACATGCCTTTTCTGCCAGCCAGCGCCGCCGTATTTATAGCCCACAAACATGCCTCAAGCGAGGCACTTAGCGTCAAGGCTTTCTTGAATCTCTCATCTGTTTCTATATGCATTCATATAAGTGTAGGTATGTATGTAATTTTTATTATATGTTTGCTATGTCATCTCACCAAAATGTAAATGCACAAGTAGATTTTTTTAAATGAGAGACAAATGCCAAGGATTCGAGGTTACTTCCTTTTCCTGCTGCTGGAAACGGATCTTAAGCTAAAACAAATTTAATGTCTGCACATCACGCTGACTTAGTGACTCTACAAAAATTTTGATGTCATGTCGCGTTTGGTCGGAAACGAATGTGGATGTACTGTCAATTATGTGACTTGTATGCTATGTGACTTTTATAGGGAAGGAGACTTTTTGAAAGTATGTAGGTACCTACCCAGCTATGTTTTTACGTGATGCTTGAAGGAAATTTATCTTTATTCTTGAATTTTCTTGACTTTTCTTGATATTTTTTTTTTTTTTTTACTGCAATGCACTTTGCTGGGTGTTGCTGTGTGTATACTTCAAGTCAAGTCACTCACTTAGTTGACACTTATATGTCACTTTTCAATGTTTTCAAGGAAGTGTACCGTTTTGGAAAAAGCGGTCGTCGCTTGGTAGGAATATGGGTGGTACACATACGTCACACAATGTCTACGTCGTATAGCATTGGTGCATCCTCAGAACTGTTTACGGAAGTATGAAGTTTTATTGCTTTTAGTACTTGGTTTAACAAAAGAGCAGCAGCAATTGGTAGGTGTCACAAGTCACGACTGTCAAGTAAGTACCTCTCTGCTCTGCTAGGATATAAATAAAATTAAGTGTCACCTGCATATATATTGTTGCTTTTTGTATTGTTGTTCGAGTAAGAGGAATTTTATTTTCCAACCGAAATGCGACAAAGCCAGAAATAAGAGAGTGCCACTTTGACGGTGTAGTATTTCCGGTAAAAATGGTCAAATTAAAAATAATTTGACTGACTGGTTTTTGAATAAAAGTCACAGAAGCTGTTTTTTTTTTGTTTTCAATACTTGAATTGGAAGAGTTGAGCAAAATATATAATGTATACTATGTACATACTTACGAGTACTTACTTTTGATGGCGTTCACAGCCACGTATGGACTACAGCCTCATCCAACAAGCCACTCCAGTGAGCTCTGTTCCATTGCTAACCACCTCCAGTTATGCACATTAAATTGGTTGAAGTCGATTTCCACTTGTGTGAGCCACCTCTTGGGGGGTCTTTTACTGCTTCATACACTATCAGGGTTGGATTCGAAGACTCGTTGGGCTTTTGCTTTGCTGTCCATATACGATCCACGTGTCCTAGACTTCTCATCTACTGTATTTTCACCAAGTCAAGAGTTCATCGTTGAATCTTCTTATTCAGACTCATTCAACACACACATGACCAAAAATCACTCGAAAAATCTTCCTCTCAAATCACCTAAGCAAATTTTCATTCGATACTTTCAGGGCCTATGCTTCTTTCTGGAAAATAAGGGTCTAATATAAAGTCTCCTAAGTTCTATGAGAGAGTGGCCTTCTAAGCTCGAAGAAACAGGGGTTGGCAAGAGTAATTCTTCGTTTGAGTAATTCTTCGTTTGATCTGTAATTTTGTGAGGTAGTCGATGATGTTGAGATTCATTTCACCTTGATGGAATATATTTTGACTTGTTTTCATTGACAGCAAATCCCATTGTCGTCGTCTTGAATTCAATACTGGTTAATGCACCAACCACAGCTCGCTTAGTTCTACCGAAAGTGTCTATATCAGATCTGATCGTTGATAAAAGGCTTTAGGCGATCTTGCAGCATAACCGACAAGATTTCCACTAAAACCTATAGTTCCATTCATCGGACATACCTTCATCCGACCAAATTTTGCAGATAAGTTGGTGAGCATATGCTTCTTATACCAAGTCATCTTCCACAGCTTTGAATAGTTCAGTTGGGAGTCCATTCGCACCAAGACTTATTATAGTTTATTCTATCCTGTCCTGTTCTGTCTATGTCTTCCTCTTATCACAAGCCCACAACCAAATAGCCGCTGACCTTGCTCCTTATAGCACTTTCCGTAGTATAAAGATACCACACGATTTCATCTTTCATATGCCCTCTCCATCCCATCGGACTTCATGGATTGCTGTATCGTCTGCCTTAAGCTTTTCCAATGCTTATCCTTGCTTATCCTTGTTTCGATCGCTGGGGTCGTCAACATGAAAATCATCCGTATCTGAGGCTTCTTCTTGCTTTAGATCTAGAAGTTTTTGTTGCATGTTTGGAAAGTTACCCCAACCTGGAGGACCAGACTCTTAAACAACTCCAAGAGTGGAGAGCCTATGTTTTGTTTGTATGCAAACAGCTTCTTTTGTCCTTCTTTAGCTTATAGTTATGTGCACTATTCACTTTGAGGTGGTCGAAAAGACGATCCTATGGTTTATAGAGATTTGCCAAGGGCCTCTGACAGCGAGTCAGTAATTGCTGATGACGTAGAATGCACACTGGAGAGTTTCTCACTCAGTGACTCTTTGAAGAATCTGGCTACTCTAGATGGGCTTAGACATTATATCTCTTCTCCTTTACGCCTCGTAATTTCTTTTAAAATTTTTGTTCGACAGTTTATACACGTTTCTATAAAATTTCTTGGTTTACATAATTTGAAGAAAATTTATTTTCAGCTTATAAAACCCATATAATCTACCTATGCTAACTTAACTTGCACCAGATGAGAATTTTAAACAAACAAGACTATAAACATTACGAAAACAAAAAAAAAATCCCTTTTGGTCAATAAAAAAGAATATCAACCAATTCGATTAATTTCAACGACTTTTGTGAAACTTACAAATACAATACCTACCAACCGAAATTCTATCAACAAAAAAAATCTTTCTCTCCAATTGCAAAATCAATTTGACATTCAAGCACAAAAAAACACTCAAAAAAAAAATACAAAAATCATCACAAACAATCTGCGCCATCATCGTCAAGCTGCTATCTGGTGTGCCCAACTTCCACGTGCACTCAAAGGACAAACATAAAAGCGGAAATAAAATTTGAAATCCGGCATCGCGCAGAACGAAGAGCTCCCAGGTGCTTCATACAAACGGTAAAGTAATTTTTGTTGGTTATGAGCATCACTTGACGAAGATTAAAAATCAAAAAACCCTTGACGTGGTTCCTGGACGAAAAACAAAAATAAATAAAAAACTGGAATGCAACTTGAGCTTCCCATCGCATCGTTGACATCACTAGATCAGATCTGCGCTTCTGAAATTGAATCAATTCTTTGAAAGGTTTTTCTTTAATCAAATTTTCATTTACCTTTGATTAAAGCTTTAAGTTCTTAAAGACTATCTCTCTCATCACCTTGGTATCCATATGGTGATGAGTATTTTTTCATTTTCCAAACAGAATTAATGAATATTAATGATGGTTTGTTTTGATGTTCCTAAACACAAAGTCAAATAAAAACAAAACCAAATACTCTGGTCTTACCTTCAGAAACATTTTATTTTTTTCTTTGGAATTTTTTTGTCAGATTTATATAAAAAGGTAACCCAGAAAATGGTAGAAAAACAAAAGTCCTAGAAATCGACAAACAAGCTGTTTCCACGAATATAAAATTAATTCAAATGCTATAAATATCTGCCGAAGTGCCAACCGAATAATAAATCTTTCCTAGTGGATTTTTGTCTCGTTATTGGATCCTGGAATCCTAATTGAGTTTGGTTCTTTTAACTTCTCAGAAGGATAATGTTTTTATTTTTATATATCTTCCAATACCAATTTCGATTACGATATACGGAGAAATAATCATTGAGTTCATTTTTCAAGGGCATTTTTATTATTATTGCATTTTGGGTTTTGATGTTTTTGCGAAGGAAAATATTATTAGTTTGTGAGTATTGAAATTTTGTAGGTTTATTTCATTTTTCCATGTTGTTGTCATATTATCCTTCATAATAAATGACCATTGACGGAATGATGCTTTAACCGTAAATATAAAATGTTCTTAAATATGAATGGATTCTTTTATGGTGGAATGTTTAGCACAAAATCAAACGACATAGTTTCTGTGATGATATTAAAAAATGTATCCTCATAAAGTCTTAGGAGGATCTTATAGCATACTTCTTTAAATCTTTAAAACTGTCCTTAAATTAATTGTGTCTTCATGAATTGCTGAGGTATTGGTTTTCAAAAAGGAATGAACTTTTTTCCATTCAAGATCAGATATCTGTCTATGTATCTGTATTTTAACAGAATATTTTCCTATGACTTTTTTTTTATTCGACGAAAATCTTCAAAAGACACAAGGTAAGAATTGGTACCAAGTAGTGTTGGACACTTACCGCACTAAAACAACAAGTGAATCAGTACCAATCTATAAAGATCGACAAATGATTTTTCTCAATTAAATAATTAATCACATTGGGGGAAGTTTTAAGTTATAACACTTCCCCATAGCTTTTAAACAGCTCATGATGCTCCGAACATGTCTTGTAAATTTAAGACGGTCACGATGAAGATCACAATTTCTTATGTACCAATATTCCACGAAGGAATATGTTTTGGAGTTTTTGGATAGGTTCAGCACTTGTTTTCTTTGTACAGACCCACAGTTGGATGCCATGTGTCTAAATGAGTTTCCGCACTTGCATTTGTTTGTTCTAGATAAGGTGTGTTTTTTTCCTTGCCCGAATGGGCTTGGACGAAAAAAATGACGTCGACGTTAAGTAATTTACATGTTAAAAGCAAGAACAACTAAGCCCCGTCGCGTCGGGCTAAGCTAAGCCCAGAGAATTTTCGGGGCTTAACTTTAGGTGCCAGTTATAGCTATTATTGAAACTCATCATTGAAAATTTTAATGATTGATTTTGAGACGTTTAGGAGGCAAAATCAGTTATGACGGACAAATAAAGCTTAAGACTTAGTTAATATATTTAGCTAAAAAAATAATTCAAATAGGCCCAACTTTCTACATAAAAAGACTTTACTTATTTTAATGATTGAACTACCTTGAAAAATCAAAAGTCAAATTTTGTGGAAAGTTGGGCCTTTTTGAATTTTTTTTTTTTTTTTTTTTGACTAGAAATATTAATTTAGTCTTGAGTTTTAATCGTCCATCAAAATAATGAATGATTTTGCTTCCTAAACGTCTCAAAATCAATCATTACAGATAAAAACTGTATTACCGGCACGAATTTCATGCATGTTATCGATAGTTTGTATGGAAACTCGATTTGTTTTCTGTAATGGCGTCGCTAAGCCACGATGTCACTTTTTCGTCCGATTCCCCTGGGCTTGCAAAATCTCACCTATTGATAGGTCACCAAGAATTATTAGGGAGGTCGCGTTCGCAAGTCATTAGGTAAGTACTTAAAATAATTAAGACATAATATTTTTTAGTGAGACGGTGTTTTCTTTTTAATAAATGATTATTATTAAAATTAAATCATTTTCCTATTGAAGGAAAAATTGTGAGTTCACATAGGTTTGAGGTGGTAAATGGACTAACAGACTTAAATCCTCTTTTGCTAGCTCTGGATACTATCTTCTTCTTTTCCTTTCTCTTCTCTTTATCCAGAAATTATCTGTGCTTTTAATATTGAATTCTTAGCATACTAAATATCTGCACCTAAATCTATAAGATTTTCTGTCATCTTTACCTATTGAAGATCGGCCAGATATATTTACAAAAGGATTAAGTACCTATCCATCTCTGTCCATTTCCACCTTCAGAACCATCTAATGAAATTTCGTCTAAAATTTTCTGAACACAGGGAAACGAATTGTGAGGCTTTTTTATCGAGGCTGAGGTAAGCTCGTCGTAGTCCAAGGTATTTCCGAAGAAAGTAAGTAAAACTCGGGCTAAGAAGGTAAAAGAACACGACATAGTCACCCGTTTTAATATTTTTACTCTTTATTTATGACTACAATAAGAGGAGTTTACAAACTTACAATGTTCTTTAGTCTTATCCCAGCAAACATTTTTGTGAACGTTCATAGAACATTCAGTGAAAATGAAGAATATATATTCGAGAAACACTCACTTCTGTGAATCAAATGTGAATATACTCAAATATTCCATCACTTTTACCTCATACGCGGGGAAGGGGATTTGTGTTGATTTTTTTCAAAATAAAAAAATATCGAGATTCTTATTTCCTTATTGTTTGTGTTTTTCTTCTTCTTCTTCTTGATTCTTATTTCCTTCACATAATATGAATAAAAGTGAACGCGCACAAGCGATCATCAAAAGAGGTATATCTTGGGAGCGTCCATTTGTATTCACATAAACTGAATGTCCCTTTCATTTTGTTTTAAAAAGCCATAACGGGACCTAGTCGTGCCAAAACTTAAACAAAAGTTATATAAAGAGGAAATTTGTCACTTTCATTAAATTTTGCGTATTGTTAGGTATTTGTTATTGTACGGACGGAACTATATACTTTGTGGCAGTGAACAAAAATAAAAAAAAAGATAAATTGAATAAATTAACATTTGTTTTAACTTTTTCAATTGGAGTATCTTTTTGATTTCCATTTTCATTCCGTACGGAATTAATTCGACCGAATATCAGAATAGCCGCGAATATTCCATTATACTTTATACTTTAGCGAAATCTATTATAAGTTTCATTCGATAAATCTAGTGAAATCAAACTGTTTATGCAGATAATTTTACCATTTTAAAATAGCATTTTGTATAACCACACTGAAATAATATTTACATTCAGTTCTATGGTATACATTCCGATTATTAAAGAATCATTATAATGAATTAAATATAATTCAATTTATATTCACTAAACTAAATGAGGAAACCCCAATTTATATTCATATGAATGAATCAAATTTGTCTCATTTAAATGATTCAAAAAAGATTCATGAATTGTTCAGTGAAATGAATATATAAGCGTCCTATTTACATTCACTAAACTGAAGAATTACTCTATTATTAATGAAACATAAAAACGATTCGAATTCGAGGTAATGCTACCCAGTAAATTTGATCCAAACCGGTTTATAAATGAGTTCATAAATGAGGGTTTCTTTCACTCCTGTGAATTATTAATAAATCATTTCTGAAGGGAAATGTTTGCTGGGATGTATTATAAATAACACGGTATTTCAAATACACCTAAGCTTGGTTCCGTAGAGCAACAGGAGTAGACTCGGCCCTTAGAAAAAGTGAACCAGGGACAAATACGGTACCAATCTGATTCCACCCCAAGGCTAACCCTAGGGAAAAATTACTTCGGTGCCCAATCTCTCACTCAGAATGAGCGAGCAAGGACTTTACGGTAGGAATCTGAATCCAGCCCAAGGCTAACCCAAGGGAAAAAATTACTTTATTTTCTTTCAACGGCAAGAGCCAAAAAGACTATCTTTAAATGGTTCACGAATGCACCATGAAAAGTAACCTGAGCTTATCAAGAGTTGCTACCAACCGAGATTAGCGGGAACCTTTATGCCTCTTATAATTCGGATTGAACGAAAATCAGAATTATAGTTTACAGTGGATTTTCGTTGAAAAATTCATGTAAGTTGAACTGAACTTCAAACAAATTGCGTCTGACAAAGCCCTCACTATGTCACTGATGAGTTCAAGTGAGTAAGCCGAACGAAACGCCAATTTGTAGGACTAAAGGCCATAAAAAGCTATTTTGAATCAATAATTCAACAAGTCCAATCCTTAATGCTAAGTCTTCTACTTGGCTGATTTATTTCAGTAGTATATAGAATTTGTATTATAAAACCTTCTTATATAGAAACTATGCCTGGCCCCGGGCAAAAAAACTTCCAGCTTAGTGATTAGGAATTCTAATCTTGTTGGATATAGTTTACAGTGGATTTTCGTTGAAAAATTCATGTAAGTTGAACTGAACTTCAAACAAATTGCGTCTGACAAAGCCCTCACTATGTCACTGATGAGTTCAAGTGAGTAAGCCGAACGAAACGCCAATTTGTAGGACTAAAGGCCATAAAAAGCTATTTTGAATCAATAATTCAACAAGTCCAATCCTTAATGCTAAGTCTTCTACTTGGCTGATTTATTTCAGTAGTATATAGAATTTGTATTATAAAACCTTCTTATATAGAAACTATGCCTGGCCCCGGGCAAAAAAACTTCCAGCTTAATGATTAGGAATTCTAATCTTGTTGGATATAGTTTACAGTGGATTTTCGTTGAAAAATTCATGTAAGTTGAACTGAACTTCAAACAAATTGCGTCTGACAAAGCCCTCACTATGTCACTGATGAGTTCAAGTGAGTAAGCCGAACGAAACGCCAATTTGTAGGACTAAAGGCCATAAAAAGCTATTTTGAATCAATAATTCAACAAGTCCAATCCTTAATGCTAAGTCTTCTACTTGGCTGATTTATTTCAGTAGTATATAGAATTTGTATTATAAAACCTTCTTAAATCAGAATTAATATGAGTCAATAAGCTTCCACTTTTTCGGAGTTTTCTACCTCATTATAATGATTTTCCAGTCACAAGACAATGTGAACTAATATGAGGGCAAATGCAAAAGTCGCATGGCGTTGACTTTGCGTAGTGCGGTGTGCTGTTGTTGTTGCTTGCAAGCGTATATGCAATACAATCTGGTGTACTGTGGTTGTTGGTTATTCGGTGACGGTGGTGACGGGTGTGTGTTGATATGTTATTTATTGGTTCGGCTTTGCAGGGTGATGGTGTTTGTTAACGACTGGTCTATGGTGGTTCAATGGCAATGTAGGGTGCTGGTAGCTGATGTGGATGGTGGGTGGTGTATTTTGTTATAATAATACGGTGACGGGTCGGTGTTTAATTGCAGGTCGGTCGGTGAGGGGGAATAGAAAGTGTAACACTTCGTTACAGAATTATAAATTTTTTTTTGCAAATACTCTGAACACAAACGAAGTTATAAAGTTAAAACTTTTTTTAAAAAAGAATCAAAGAAATAAAAACACCATTATTGACGTTACTTAACGTTTAAGAAACTTTTATTTAATTTAAAAATTATAAAAAAGCTTCGTTTGCGAGATGCGCATTTCGGTCGGTGACCATCTTCAGTCGCTTTTTCTCCTGACTAAATCTATGGCAAAATTACAAGCTTTTTTCTATTTTTCTATGGGTTCGAAAGAGAAGTTTATAGGTAAAAAAGGCTCGAGGTTATGGGGCCGTCTTCGTTGTTCATCAGGTTCGCGGTTTGGGATATGTATAAGCTCTCGTATGCGTCTAGTCTGTTGCTGTTGTTTACTTGTTTTAAGAGCTTTAAGTTCCCTGATGTGATAAGGTGGTCCTTTTCTATCGCGTGTGCTGCTACAGCTGACTTGTTGGGCCGATTAAATTTTATATGAGCGATTTGCTCTTTATACCTTTGATGTATTCGCCTCTTCGTTTGTCCAATGTATTTGTTGTTGCATTGCGAGCAACTGATTTGGTAGATTCCAGGCTTTTCGTTCGCAGGTGTTTTGTCTTTGTTACTTGGCAAAATCATTTTCATTTTTCTCTCATTTGTGTAAACTAAGTCCATGCCATGTTTCTTGAAAACAGCTTTGAATTTGTCAGTGATACTGGGAGCGTATGTCATTTTTATCCTTCTCACTTCTTCTTTGTTTTCGTCTTTTATAGAGAAAAAAGTTGATCTCTGTTCTCTTCTTATTTTTCTCATGTGCCTTGCGATCATTGTTTCTATAATTTCTCTTTGGTATCCGTTGATTTCTGCAGTGTTTTTGATGTACTCAAGTTCTACCATATAATCTTCTACATTCAAAGGAAGTTTGCACAATCTGTAGGTCATGCTGTTGTATGCTGCAATTTTGTGTTGAAAAGGGGTGAATGAGTCACTGGTAATATATCGTTGTGTATGAGTTGGTTTTCTATACACTGCGATGTTCACTGCTTCTCCCTTCTTTTTTATAAGAAGATCGAGAAAAGGTAAACAATTGTCTTTCTCGATTTCATTCAACTGTGAACTTTATGCTGGCGTATGGTTCGTTCAAATGGTTCAATGTTAAGTTCAGTTTGTCTCTTTCAATCACTGCGAAAACATCATCTACGTACCTGTGCCATATTATCGGGAGCTTTCCTTCTTCTTTTAGTCTAATTTCGAAAGATCCCATGAACAAATTGGCTATAAAGGCGGAAAGTGGATTACCCATGCTGGTTCCATCTGTTGATTTGTAAAAATTACCATTAAACTGGAACTCTGTTGATAGCATGCATACGTCGGCTACTTCGTAACAAATTTCTCGTTCTTCTTCGCTCAAGTTGCATTCTCTTAGCCACTTTTTTAGTTCTTTCATAGCTTCGTGCAATGGGATGTTTGGGTACAAAGCTGTAACGTCGAAAGATACCATCACTTCGTTCTTTTTAATTTTTACATTTTTAATCTTTTCAGTGAACTCGAATGAGTTTTCTACGTATAACCCTTTCGGTGGAGGTAGAGTGTTTAGCTTTTTTATTAACCATTTTGCTAGATTTTGTGTTGGGGCGTTGATGTTTGAAGAGATTGGTCGCATATCTTCTCCTTGTTTGTGAATTTTAGGTAAACAATAGAACTTTGGCACCTGTGATTGTGCAAACTTCCTTTGAATGTAGAAGATTATATGGTAGAACTTGAGTACATCAAAAACACTGCAGAAATCAACGGATACCAAAGAGAAATTATAGAAACAATGATCGCAAGGCACATGAGAAAAATAAGAAGAGAACAGAGATCAACTTTTTTCTCTATAAAAGACGAAAACAAAGAAGAAGTGAGAAGGATAAAAATGACATACGCTCCCAGTATCACTGACAAATTCAAAGCTGTTTTCAAGAAACATGGCATGGACTTAGTTTACACAAATGAGAGAAAAATGAAAATGATTTTGCCAAGTAACAAAGACAAAACACCTGAGAACGAAAAGCCTGGAATCTACCAAATCAGTTGCTCGCAATGCAACAACAAATACATTGGACAAACGAAGAGGCGAATACATCAAAGGTATAAAGAGCACATCGCTCATATAAAATTTAATCGGCCCAACAAGTCAGCTGTAGCAGCACACGCCATAGAAAAGGACCACCTTATCACATCAGGGAACTTAAAGCTCTTAAAACAAGTAAACAACAGCAACAGACTAGACGCATACGAGAGCTTATACATATCCCAAACCGCGAACCTGATGAACAACGAAGACGGCCCCATAACCTCGAGCCTTTTTTACCTATAAACTTCTCTTTCAAACCCATAGAAAAATAGAAAAAAGCTTGTAATTTTGCCATAGATTTAGTCAGGAGAAAAAGCGACTGAAGATGGTCACCGACCGAAATGCGCATCTCGCAAACGAAGCTTTTTTATAATTTTTATATTTTTAAATTAAATAAAAGTTTCTTAAACGTTAAGTAACGTCAATAAGGGTGTTTTTATTTCTTTGATTCTTTTTTAAAAAAAGTTTTAACTTTATAACTGTGACGTTACGGTGGTTCCACTTAAACATTTTGACAAACGAAGTTGTTTTGGGAGGAGTTCTCTGATTTTGTTATTGGCGGTGTAAAAATTTTTTCTTCTCTCCCTTTGGGGCGGCTCATATTCAAGATGTTTAAGTGGTAAAAAGGATCAGCGAGAAATTATAATTTTAAAAGACAAGTGGGGACCGAAAAATGATTTGACTATCCAGATTTTGAATCTTGTACGAACATCAATTATTCAGCTTTTAATTTCAGAACTCGTGTCAATAACTTTCCTTTTGACAACCATATGAGCTCTTTGCGATAAAGGCGATTTTGATGGGTTCAATTGACAGTACACAAATCTAAAGTATTATACTGCGCAGGTTGTCAAAACTGAAACTGTCGCAAATAAAAAATGGCTGTCGTAAGGTATTGCTTTACTGTTAATAAAAATTAGAACATTATTTATGTTTTTGTTTGTAAAGTTTATTTGCGTCGATTTTGATTCGTTTGATTTGATACGCAATTGTTGCGTCCAATCACTAACTTTATCGACTGCATTTTGCAATTTTTGTGTAGCCTACTTTACGAATTTATCTTGGAAATACGCAGCCAGATTTACTGCTAAGAGTGTGTCTTGGTTCCGAAACGGAGTATTGCACTGCATCATACATTTAAATACTATTTTTAGTCATTTTCTGAGATAAATTACGTACAAAAATGTGCATTCTATTTATTTCGGTGCTTTTTTGACGCGTTGCAATAGTTAATGTTAAATTATAGTAAGAAAGTAAAAATATAAAAAGTTTAAAAAATTATGATGCGCTGCAGTGCAGAACTTCGTTTTGGAACTCAGCCTGTTTGAAAATTTGACGTTGAGATCACTGTATGTACATATGTACATACTTACCAGGGGTGGTAGCCATATGCCCGACATCATTCTAGAGATTTATGGACAAAAATTGGAGGTCTGTCAAATTTGATGATTCTCTCTGAGAGTTCACAAATTGCTGAAAAATTGTGGAACGATAGGAAATATTTTTTTATCTGAGATCTGACCTACTTTAACCTGAAATTTGACAATCCAACCAATTTATACAAGGGAAGTGTTTTACTCTCTTGTGACACAGAACAGGAACTGGCAAAAATTGGTCACAAAAAGTTACAATTGGCAGTTTTAGTCAATGTTTGGAACAGAGCTTTTAGTGTCATAAAATAATGTGTCAAATCAAGCCAACTTCATGAACAGTACACGGTTAAAAATTCTGGGGTATTTTTTAATACAGCCTTTGTATTACAGCCGTATTCAATACAAGAAATATTACTTTTTAATATTCCGTAAATATTAAAGAAATTTTCTAATAACTTTGTATTACATTCTAATAGATTAGTATTAAAATTGTTATTTTTAATACCAAAAAGATTAAAAAGTAATCGAATGAAATAAAATATAATATTTTGGCATTAAAATTTAATAACTTAAGTATATGCGTACATTTGTAATACAAAAAGTATTGAAATTTAATACAAATTGTATTAAAAGAATCGAGACTCGTGTATTTTTAATACAAAATGTATTAAAATTTAATACAAATTGTATTAAAATATTCGGGATTCAGGATTCGTGTTTTTTTAATACAAAAAGTATTAAAATTTAATACAAATTGTATTAAAATAGCAAGATGCGTATACTTTCAATACAACAATATTAAAATCTAATACAATTTGTATTAAAACAGGAAGCCATTACAAGCAAGCATCAGCCATATTTAAATATGAATATGAAGCATATGTTTTTAATACCAAAGTATTAAAATTCAATACAAATTGTATTAAAACAGCAATAAAACAATAAATAAACAATTTAAATATGCATTATTTTGAAGGCACGTTGAAATATTTCGAGGTAAAATATACAAATTAGTAGATAAAATTTCAATCGCATTAAGATTTTAGTTCTCATATATGTGAAAAAATAAATATAATAATGCCTCCATTAATTGACTTGAAGATAAATACTCTTACAAAAAAGTCTTTCATTACTATTATTTTTGTAATATATTTTGTATTAATTTTCATGAAAAGGATCTTAAAATTAAATTTCAAGAAATAAAGTATTATATTATAATACCTTTGTATTATTAAAATATAATACAGATTTCTTATTCCTTTGTAATATCTGATATTATTAAGTTTTAATATATTTGGTATTAACTTCCAAATTTTAATATTTGTCAAGTATTAAATTTTAATAAATTTTTGGTGTTGTCATATATGTAACCCAGAAAATATTAAAAAGTACCCCAAAATTTTTAACCGTGTATGGAACACAAAACTTTATTTTCTTCTCAATTTGCGAATTCTTAAACCAATTTAATATGTTAGTCCTTGCATTCAAATTTTGGCTTTTCCAACTGAATAGATTTTGCAAACAGCTTTTTGTTCACATCATATTTTATACTCCAAGTATGTTTGTATGTGTAATTGATTTTGTGAAATACTCAATCATCCAACACACCATTAAATTGGTTAAATTATTCACACTGCAGCTATCAGTTTATATTCCAGCTCCTACAACTATTATAATAACTTATGCAGCAACAACTGTATGCAGAGCAACAGGACCATATTTTACAAAATTGAATCCCTTCAAGCTTCAATAAAGTGCCTTAATTTGACTTATAGCTATTTTCTAAAAGCAATAACAAGGCAAACCATCGTTGGTGTATTTCATAGTTCATTGCACATGTAACATATACAACACATAATAATATTATCAATAAAGCGTAGGTACCTACGGCTATAGATACGAATACGAACATATTACAAAGTATAGTTGCAATTTTGTGTTTCACAATATTTTATTTTACCCGATATTTCTGGATTAGTTACAACCCATTGAACATTGAAATAAAGTCAAAAATTTGCATATGGACTTGTTTCTATACGGTTCATTAAATTCTGATTTAAGTGTGGGTATTATTTGTGTGGGTGTGGTTCAATGTTTATTTAAAATTTTTGGATTATAATAGATATAGCAGTTGGTATTGTTTTTCCATTTACAAATTACATTTCATTTTGTTTTTCTGTGTTAAATCAATTCCCATGTTTTTGCAAATTAACCCGATGTTTCATGTTTTATAAAACATATATAAATGTACTTATTCACCTCAATAACAAATGAATTGAAACAAAAGGTTACTTTATAAACAAATATGTAATATTGGAGGTGTTGAAACGTTTTTAATTTAAAAGGAATAACGTGTGAAATGGAAAATGGAAAATATATATTGCATAAGAGTCTATGAACTATGAAGCATGAATAACTAACAAAATTCACTTTTATAAAAAGGATATCTATTTTTCCAACTCCCGAAACTGCCAATTTCTTTCAGTCAATACACCAATTTTCTCAACTCAAACTCAACTGCTTTCCTACCAATCCTTGCCAATTTTATTTGACACAATTTCTCATTTTTTAACTTTCTTTCCTAGTCCAATTAACTTTTCGAATTTCTTCTTCTTCGAGTGCTCTTCTTTTTCAACACTTTCGAAAAATTAATCTGGTTACTTTAAAAATCATAACAGAAGTGCCCTTCCAGATTTCCACTGTCCTCGATGAACTTTTTTTATCACCAGTGCTTACAGACAATCAGTGGCCATTGTTTTCTGTCACATTTAGCGACTCTCCACCATCTTGGTCGGAGAAAGCTAACGTTAGTTAAAAATCGAAGATCCTGGCTTACTCCCACCATATCGCTGGCTTTTGCATCATCAGCGGTGAATCGTGTATACGATGAAGTGGTCATAAATCATATTTTTTTAATTCGAGGAGAAAACTTTTCAAAAACTAAAAAGAAACTCGATTTCATATCACGTAAATTTTTCCCCTCCGAATAAATTAATAATAATAGTGGGAACTTGGTGGAAAGTTAAGTTACGTTCCCTACTTTTTGAACTATTCTAATAACTTGGGCTTCTGTGTAGATTTGGGGCGATTAAAGACCAGGATGTTTAAAGGGTAGACAATGTACATTCAATATAAAACAGGCATCCGAAGATTTTTTTGTTAAATGCACTACTGCCATTACAGGAATGAAGTTTTAAAGTTTTACCAAGAAGTAAAAAGAAGCTCCCAAGGTAACAAGGCCTGAAACGAATCCTGCAAAGACGATGAGGGGAACTTCTTGGTAGAATCACAGCCTGTCATTTCTTCAAAATGGTATAACGACGATGATGAATCGCGTACCGCTGCCATGCAGATTGCACCATCCAACCTGGACGACACGACGTATGCCAACTATTCCGTCCCCCCAATCTCGGCGGAGTGAAGATAGCTATATCCAGCGATGCCAACTGAGGCTTTTTCATGCCTTTTAGGCAATTTTTCATTAGCTGAGGCCTTAAGGCTTGTTTTTTTTTTCAAAAGGCATCTTTTTTTATTTCAAATATTTTTATAAATATGATATGATCTGCGATTCAAAAAAACTCACATATCTTTGTTTCAAAAATGAATGTATGATTTCAAGGACCAAGACGATCTGATGGACTAAAACTATGAACGTTTTGTATTCAACACTTTGTACCTAGGTACTTATGAAACTAAAATTACATGAATTTTGTTCCTTTTAAGAATTTTTTTCTCTGATGTGATAATTTAAGTTTTTCTTTGGAAATAAAAATTGTATTTTTTTTTTAATTTGTATTTAATTTTTTATTTATTGTTCCATTTTTCCTTAAAAAAAAAATTATTGAAAAAAGGCTTCTTTTTATTGAAGGAGGCATCTTTTTATTTGTAGTGAAGCTATTTGTTTGTCAAAACTGGTTGGCAACGCTGGCCTTATCTAAACTTAAGTCTAATAAAGCTGCAGGAGCAGGCTAACCTTGCGGTCGTGCTTTGCAAAGCGGCTGGTGCTGAATTGGTTATAGCAAAATATGGCCGGAGGAAGGAATGCCTGATTAATAGAACCTCAGCATTGTTTGCCCGATCCTGAAGACGGCACCAAATACAGAGGCATCAGTCTCCTTAATATCACATACAAGATCTTCTCTTCCATACTTTGTGATTGCTAAAGCAATTCTTTAACAACCTGATAGGTCCATATCAGTGTGCCCAGGAAAGTCCAGAAAATTTCCCAAATTTGACTTCAATATGAAGGAAGTAGGTCACATCATGTACCTATCTCAGGAACCAAGCATGCTAAGAACTTGCAGCAAGGCTCTAAATTTGCAGTTTTCTTGCATTTCAAGAATAGTCTAAGTCAAAATTAATTTTGAAGTCCTTTTTTTGAAAAAAATACATACTGACCTGCTAACTTCACAGTGAAGTAAGCAAGTCACATCGTGTATCTGAGGAACCAAGCATGCTAGATACTTGAAGTAAGGCTCCAAAAAAAAAATACATACTGACCTGCTAACTTCACAGTGAAGTAAGCAAGTCACATCGTGTATCTGAGGAACCAAGCATGCTAGATACTTGAAGTAAGGCTCCAAATTTGCAGTTTTTTTGCATTTCAAGAATAGACTAAGTCAAAATTTTGAAGTCCTTTTTTTGAAAAAAATTTCATACTGACCTGCTAACTTCACTGTGAAGTTACATGGTCTATCTCATGTAGTAAGGCTTCACTGTGAAGTTAGCAGGTCAGTATGAAATTTTTTTCAAAAAAAGGACTTCAAAATTTTGACCTGGCCTATTCTTGAAATTCAAAATAAACTGCTAATTTGGAGCCTTACTGCAAGTTCCTAGCATGCTTAGTTCGTGAGATACACGATGTGACCTACTTGCTTCATATTGAAGTCAAATGTGGGAAATTTTTAAGTTGAGGACTTCAAATTTTGAACAAAGCCTATCGTTGAAATGCAAAAAACTGCAAATTTGGAGCCCTACTACAAGTTCCTAGCATGCTTGATTCCTGAGATACAAGAAGAGATAAAAAAGGACTCCAAAATTTTGACCTAGCCTATTCTTGAAATGCAAAAAAAAACTTCAAATTTGGAGCCTTATTGCAAGTTCCTAGCATGCTTGGTTCCTGAGATACACCATGTGACCTGCTAACTTCACTGTGAAGTTAGCAGGTCACGAAATTACACCCTTATTTGGCGAACTGCAAAATCGGGAATAGAAATGCAAACTCTCACGTCAATACTAGAGGCACAATCTTTCAAAAGTCCGTCCAATAACTGGCTTACGCTGACGATATTGGCAAAATCGAACGAATTAAGGAAGCGTGATGTCAGTGGTGCTTTCGTGAGTATCGAGAAGGAAGCCAAGAAGATGGGTTTGGCGATGAATGAAGGCAAGGCCAAATATATGTTTTCATCAAGAAACGACACCTGACACCGACACGTCTCAGACAGAACGTCTCTGTAAACAGTTATATGGGGGTCAGAGACTTTGTCTACCTAGGCTCCGCTATCAACTCAGCGAACGATACCAGTGTTGAGATCAAACGAGGAACTACTCTTGCCAATTGACTGAGGTGGCTGGATCAACTAGAGCGAATGGACATCAATGCTCCGGTCCGGAAAGTGTTTGAATCCAACCCTATGGGATGGCTATGGAGAGGAGGACAGCGTTGCAAATGCAAATAGGGCACGCATGTGGAAGAGGACCTCAACCAACTTGATGTGCAAAGCTGGTTACAACTAGCTAGAGGCCGAGTCAGCTGGAAAAAACTTGTTGTTTGAGGTTCTGGTCCATCCTGGGCTGTAGTGCTCCCTTAAGTAAGTAAGAAAGCCCTCCCAGTTTTCCATTTTCCTCGGCTACTTCTTCTTTCACCAGCTACCAAGTACTAACAGCCAATCGATATGCGTGGTTTTCGATCGCATATAATAATTACAATCTTCGGAAAAGTATTGTGTGATTTTTGCACTAAAATATTATTTAAATATCTAGAAACTACGAGCGCTTTCTTATCTTTTTAATAGTAACAGGAATGGTGTATTGAACAAACAAACTTTCGGAAGGCAGAGCTTAGAAAGAGATCGTTGTATGTATAGCGGACGCTATCTCCACCAGAAGTGGAGTTGGATGATAACTTCCTTATTTGGCCAGCTTCACAAGCCCAAAGGACTTTAACTCCCTTCTCGTTCTTGGGTCCTCTGTATTGCTCAAATTACTCCGTTTTAAAACTTTATTTTTCGAAACTTTGTCTCTTCAAGACTTTGCCTTCTCAAAACCTTGTCTTTTCTAAACTTTCTTTGTACTTTGAAACATTGGCTTTTGAAACTTTGGTTTTCAAAACCCTACTTTTTGCTTCACCCCCTCCCCCTATCTTCCTCTCTAAGAAATTTCAAGTTTAAATTCACGATTCTCAAAGTCATCAGTTTCAAAATTTCTTTTCTTCAATTGTATTTATCTGTATGTATGTATTGAGCTCTAATCCGTAATTTCATAAGCAAGCCACAACTCTTTAATTTATTATTTTTCTCTTTAATTCTCTTTTCAGATGAACAGCTCTAATTACTAGAACTAAGAATCATTACCGCCGCCACCGCATGTTAGTTACATAAATGCATTAAAAGACTTCTCTAATGTTATATCCAGAGCATTAACACATTCCAAAGCACCTGGCCAAAAGGCAAAACAACAATAAAACAAAATTATTAAATACATATACACACACATATATATAATGGAAACGTACCTTCCCAACACAACTGTGGAAATATTTCCTATAACATCAACGGAAGCCGTTGCCATCACTAATGGCAATGGCTGCACAGTTCCTCCTCAAGTTTTCAATCCCAGTCATATTGGTATTGATTTGGCGGTACCTGAGTGGGAAGCTATATTGACTGCCCTAATCCTATCGATAATCATAGTACTCACCATCATCGGCAACATCCTAGTCATTCTAAGTGTATTCACGTACAAACCACTGCGAATAGTGCAGAATTTTTTTATAGTCTCCCTTGCCGTGGCAGATCTAACCGTAGCACTGCTCGTTCTGCCCTTTAATGTTGCCTATTCAATTCTCGGCAGATGGGTGTTCGGGATTCATTTGTGCAAAATGTGGCTCACCTGTGATGTCCTTTGCTGCACGTCATCAATTTTAAATCTCTGCGCTATTGCATTGGATAGATTTTGGGCCATTACCGACCCCATCAACTACGCACAAAAGAGGACCGTTGGTCGGGTCCTTCTACTCATAGCAGGTGTTTGGATCCTGTCACTACTTATAAGCTCACCACCTCTGCTCGGTTGGAATGACTGGCCCGAAGAGTTCACCAGCCATACACCCTGCGAACTCAACTCAAACCGAGGCTATGTGATATACTCATCTCTGGGCTCGTTTTTCATTCCACTCGCCATCATGACCATCGTTTACATCGAAATTTACATCGCCACAAGGAGGCGGCTGCGAGAACGCGCTCGAGCATCCAAAATTAATACAATTGTCACAATGAAAGGTGCCACTCCCGGCGATGGAGTGGGTGGCAACAATGCCAATGCTGGTTCTGGCAATCGCCTCGAAAAAGATATGACATCTGTTCAACAGGACCAAGAGTCCATTAGTAGTGAGACAAACGTCAACGAAGCCCATAATAATTCCTCCGATCAGGCCGCAATCAATCCCAAGGACACGCACAATGGCAACGAAAAGGCGGGCAAAAAATCTCGTCGTCCCAAAATCAAAGACTCCATTAAACACGGAAAGAATCGAAAAATAAAACAGGAGCGACTGCTGCCACCGCCCGATACCAACCAAGAGATCTCAAATGTAAGTGATAATCCTGAGAATTCCTCCGAGTCCGGCCCAAATGCCAATAACAGCGTTACTGTTAATTCCGATAAGCTCGAAAAGAGTGTATTGGTGGAGAGCACGAAGAGCTCTAAGGCCCCAACCAAGAAGCCAACTGGGGTTTATCAGTTTATCGAGGAAAAACAAAAAATATCCCTTTCGAAGGAGCGACGAGCCGCTCGAACACTCGGCATCATCATGGGTGTATTTGTAATTTGTTGGCTGCCATTCTTCCTCATGTATGTTATTTTGCCATTCTGCATATCCTGCTGTCCGACAGATAAGTTTAAGAACTTCATCACATGGCTGGGATATATTAACTCCGGCCTTAATCCGGTTATCTATACCATTTTCAATTTGGACTATAGGAGAGCCTTTAAACGACTATTGGGCTTACGGAGTTAAGGCAGATGACAGTAGTAGGTGAATTATTATTATAACTGTGTATATTCTTCTTGGCTTATGATATTTAACACAAAAAAAGACCGAACAAACATATGTATGTTGTACTGTACGAAAAGAAATAAATTAATTATAATAAACTACAATTAGATTTGTTAAACAAAAAAAAAATAAAAACAATGTTCTCCAGTTTTCTACTATTAAAATTTTAAGACGAATTTGTTTACTATTTTATGAGAATAATAATATGTATGTAGTCGTGTAAGGACAAACTACTCTAGTTGTTTATAATGTATTTTAACTTAAAAAAAAGAAGTTTTACTATGCTTAAAATACTAGTTTTTAAGTAGACAAATTATTTGTTATTATTGAAAATATTTATTATAAAAAAGAAGAACTCTTAAAAAAAAAAAACACAAAAAATGTGGTGAAATTAAAAAAGAAAATCAAACCAAAAAACCTATAAAATACTGTAAATTAAATGTTAAAAACTTGAATTCTCAAGTATAAAATTAATCTAAAATAGAATATGTTTTCATTCAAATCAAAAATGTGATAAAAAAAAATGTATAATTAATATACAAATTAAAAATCTAATGTAAATAGTATACCTACGCCAAAGGATCAAACATTTAAACAAAATGAATTAAAAAAAAACTATTAAAGAAAATTTAATAATCGTAAATTAAGATCGTTGTTTTATTTTGAATTCAAAAGAAAATGATAGATTAAAAAGTGCTGAAGAGGTGAGATTTTACGGTAAGTACCTACTAATCAAATTTTGTAAGCCTTTAAGAAATTTTAAATTTTTTTCCAAAGCATTGCCACGAATTTGTATACGAAATTTCAATTAATTGTTTTAGGTAAAAGTCATATTTACTTATACTTGCTCTTATGTTCAAGCGCGAATATTCTTTTATAGTGTTTTCTTCTTTTAATTCGGCTCTTTTCAATTCTAATTAAGATACTGAAAACCAAATTTAAACATCTCTCTCCGTTTTTTGAGAAAAAAACGAAAGGTACTTTTTCCCATTGTGTTTCCCATTAGGTACATAGTTTGTGTTTTGATGTTTAAAAATCAAGTTTTAAAATCAAGTTGTTTAAGTTTTTGTGAATAGTTTTTGAGAAATTAAATTTCAAAGTCAAAATTTAAAAAAAAAATGTGAGTTTTTATTCTTAAGTCCATATTTTTCAAAATTTTACGAAATTAAGTGCTTTTTTGTGCTTAATATTCAATGCCATCATTATTTTTTAGTCCATTACTGAAAACGAAATGCAAAAATCTTTCTTAGTTTTTGAGAAATTTAGAAAAAACAAAAGACACTTTTCCCAAATAAGCCCGAAAAAATGAATTTATTCATGAATTATCTAAGAAAGATTTTTACATTTGGTTTTCAGTAATGGACAAAAATTGAATTCAAATTCGTTTAGCTGACATTAAGAAAAATCAAAATCTAGAATATTTTATGTTTATAGTTGCCCAGTGCTAAATAGTTTTCAATTTTAAGGCTTAGTACATAATTTTGAATCTTAAAATATTTAACGAATTAGGATCTCTCCAATTTGAAGCTGATGTACCGGATGCTATAAGCAATTTGAATTCTGCATCTGTTGACGTGCCAGAAAGCTTTTACGTTTGCCTTGATGAGTTGATTGCTGTTGTTCGAAAACTTTGTTTTTAAGAAAATCAGTAGGACTCGATGGAATAAAAAATTTTTTTCTAAAAGAGCTACCTAACCTACATAGGTCTGGTTTTGAGTACTTAATATTTATACTTAATAGTTGCATTAAATTTCAATACTTCCCCATATCCTGGAAAGTGGCAAAGGTTGTAAACAGTTCTTAAACCTGTAAATCAACCAAATGAACCAAAGAGTTACAGACCCATAAGTCTTTTGAGCTGTACGAGTAAAGTCTTTGAAAGACTAATAAAATCTAAATTAAATGAGTTTATTATAGTAAATAATATTTATCCACCCCAACAGTTTGGCTTTCGTGAACAGCATAGCACTGTACAGCAAGTAGATCGGATAACTAAACATGTTCGTACGAATTTTAGCATTCAAAAGTCTACTGGCCTAGTTCTCCTAGACGTAGAGAAAGCTTTTGATAGTGTCTGGCATAATGGTCTGACTTATAAAATGATAAACCTTGAATTTCCCCTATATTGAATTAAAATTGTCCAAAGTTTTTTTCCTAATAGGTATTTCACAGTTTCAATATGCGGTGACTTATCCCGAAAATTAGATGTTCCAGCAGGTGTCCCTCAAGGATCTGTTTTAGGTCCTCTCCTCTACAACATAATATACAGCTGACTTTCCTCTGCTCCCCAATTGTGAATCTGCAATTTATGCCGATGATAGTGCAATTTATTCATCTGATGTACTTAGTTTTAGTATCGAAACTAATCTACAATCAGCGCTGAATATTTCACATGGCTATTATAGCAAGTGGAAAATTAAAATTAATGCTTCAAAAGCACAGGCAATCTTTTTTACACGAAAAAGAAAATCCTGTTTTCTTCCTAGCAATAATTTAATACTTAATAATATGAATATAGAATGGGAATCTACAGTTAAATACTTGGGGATTAATCTCGACAAAAAGTTAACATTCAATGATCATGTTCACAAAACAATGACCAAAGTTAATAAAACAATAAGAATTTTGTATCCACTAATTAACAGAAAATCTCTTTTAAGTGATGATTACAAGTTGATAATTTTTAAGGTAATTTTTCAATCAATTATTATGCTTTACGGGAGTCCAGATTGGGGGGAAATGTGCAAATACAAATATCAAAAAGATTCAGATTTCACAAAATAAACTTTTAAAACTAATGCTCAGACTTTCCTGACATTTTTCTATTGCACAACCTAGCCAATGTTGAATACATTTTTGCGAGAATCTCAAAATTAAAAGAAAGATATGATATTCGCTGTCAAATGTCTGACAATTTACTTATTTAAAATCTAGTTGATGTTTAGGATATTATTCGTTCCTTTGTTGTCTATTTATAAATATATTTTACGTTAAAACTATTTTTTTGTTGTTGTTGTTAATTGTTATTTGTTCTTTCATATTCACACTCGTACAGCTTATATTATTAATTTATTATTAATTGTTTACTATTTATTATTTATTATTTATTATTTATTATTTATTATTTATTATTTATTATTTATTATTTATTATTTATTATTTATTATGTATTATTAATTATTATTTATTTAATATTTATTGTTTTTTATTTATTATTTATGGTTTATGTTATTTATTATATATTGCTTGTATTATTTATTATATTAATTATTGTTGAATTATTTATTTAAAATCTTTAACTGTTGAATTTTTTTTATATATTTTTGATTATTTATTTATCTAGTATGTATATATATTTTCTATTAATTCCATTATTAATTTTTTCAATATATATTTCTCCTTATAAATTCTGTGATATTAGTTAAAGTATAGCAAGTAAGTTATAGAAGTAGGTAATTAATACAAAAAAAAAATAATATGTATACAAAAATTAAAATATAAAAAAAAAATATTTAGCAACCTATATGTACAAGTACATATACATTGGTGTGCTTTTATATTATGTTTATACTTTTTTTAAGTTCTGTGCCACCGGTCAGAATTTAAAACATTTAAAATTCTTAAATAGGAAGTTTTTCATGACCATTCCTCCTATAAATAAAAAAAAAATATTTATATAAAAAAAATTTGTATAAAATTTATAATATTTTTCAGAAGTAAGGGGTGCCGTGAAATAACGCCGAGCGAAATAAAGCCGAATGTCGAAATTCGGCTTTATTTCACTTTACTAAAGTGAATTTTAGCGTTCGGCTTTATTTCGCTGTGGCAAAGTGAAATAAAGCCGAATGATAACTGAGAAATAAAGCCGAACCAAACAAATTCAAAGTTCGATTTTATTTCTAAGTTTCATTAATCCAGATTCTATAAAAATACAAAAGAAACTTTGCATACACCCAACCTCGCACCCACCCCAAATCTTATAGCGATTCCAAGCAGGGGGGTTGCAGGGGGGCAGCATGCCCCCCCATACATACCTCACTGTTTATTCGCAATTCTAAAATTTTACAAACCATAGGTATAAAGGAGAGGATTTATTAGGTTTGTGAAATTTTAAAATTCGTGAATAAACAGTGAGGTATGTTTGGGGGGGCATGCTGCCCCCCTGCAACCCCCCTGCTTCGGCTCATTATAGGATTTCGGGTGAGTGCGAGGTTGGCGTATGTAAAGTTTCTTTTACATTTAAAGAATATGGAACTTTTATATTTCTTAACTAATTAAATATGATAATCCTTTTGAAAAGTGAAATAACACCGAATCGGCCTTATTTCACTTTTCAAAGCGAAATAAGACCGAACGATAAAATTCGGCGTTATTTCACTTTAGTAAAGCGAAATAAAGCCGAATTTCGAAATTCGGCTTTATTTCGCTCGGCGTTATTTCACGGCACCGAAGTAAGGTAGTTCTAACCATAACTCTGTGGAAACTACCCGATAGCAAACATAATGCAATGATTGTTAAATTGGTCAATAAAAAAAAAAATGTCGTGAATCCATAAAAAGTTTGCATTTTTAATCACCCGTGAACGTGCTCGTGAATTTGTGTGGAGAGTTTTCGTTCACGAGCAAATTCCCGTGCAAAAGTACGGGAACTCGTGGTGAACAGTTGACAGTTCGATTACAAGTCATTTGAGGCATTTTAGTTTTGAACGTCAAACGTTCACAACACATTTGCAAGTTTGTACGAGTGAGAAATGTCACAAAAATTACTTTCTCCACTGGCGATTGTTCACTTCACGAGGAAGTATTTACTAGGCTTAGTGGTAGACCCAGTGGCGTAACTACCCCCAGATCATACAAATAAAACCAAACAAAAACTGCATGACTAGCGTTGCCATTAGTGCAGATTTATCTGCATTTTGAAGATTTTCATCCCATCCACAGACTTTTGAAAATCGAAAATCTGCACCGCATATTATGTCTGCACTCGTGTCTACTTTAATTTTTGTTGTCATCTTTATATAAAGATCTATTCCATAAAATAAATCATAATAACTGCACTGACTTTAAAGTTAAATATGAAATGCTTCAAAATTTAGGTAACCCCACTATGTACGTGTACATACAAAAGAAACAATGTTATTTTTATTAATTGAAGACACATTTCTTCTTTAAAATTAATTAGAAATCTACATTGCAGAATTTTTTCGTCATTATTGCAGATTTCTGAAAAAAAAAATTAATGGCAACACTGTGCATGACAGCTTTAGCCATGAAAATTTTGAGGGACAATCATTTAATAGATCAATCAGATCATCAATATTCCGTTTGCGACTAAAATTTCGTGAAGCAAAATGGAAAAAATGCAAAAAAAAACGTTTCGTGTATTTTTGCTGTTTCCACAAAACCCCCATAGGCAGTATTAGACTAAGGTTAACAACTTCATAATGTTTTCTCCAAGATGAATGAAGGTATTTAAAAAATTGAAAAAGCTAAACCATAAATGCCAAATAAGAAAAAGCGAAACAGCAAAATGCTAATTTAAAAAAAAGCTAAACAATAAAATGTCAAAGAAAAAATTTGCCAATCAAACAAAATACTAGGTGAAAATTGCGAAATGAAAAATGCGAAGTGATGATTTGTCAAAACATTTAGAAAACGTAGTTTGTCAAACATAAAATGCAGAACAACGAAATGCTAAATAAAAAAATTTGAAACAAAAAATGCCGCTTAATGCCAATTTGCCAAACAATTCTGGCGAAACATATCATACTCTTGGAGTTGAGAAGATCAAAGATCATCAGAAAAGTAGGTATATTTTGGTTCATGTCAGAGATAAAAGTTCAAATTTTGTCACACAGTGCAATTAATTAATCAGTTTTTTTTTTCGAGTGGATCTTCGGCAACAGAAAGTGCTTAGTCCAAATGAGTTGTCTGAAAAAAACCTTAAACGGAGATTTGTCCTTAACTGTGTATACTTTCAATTGTTTATAGATATAATTTGCGAATAATTGATAGCTTTCGAGCCATAAGTAAAAAACTTCCAAAAAATGCATTTTTGCATTTTATCGGGAACTCTAATCAGAACTGATTTTTTTTTATTTTTTGTTTGGATTTTGAACTTTTGGTTCTAAGTCAATGGGCAGCTAGATTTGCGAATAACTTTTGAAAAATTAGTTTTAGAAAAAAAAAGTTATAAAGGAAATGTTCCGAGCTCTTTGTTTGCTATCGGGAACTCTAATCAGAACTCCTTCTTTTATTTTTTTTTTTTTTTTGGATTTTGAAATTTTTTGGTTTTGAGTAAAAATTTAAGTCGCAAACCTCAGATTCGGATTCAGCATCACCGAAGACATAAAGCAGGAGAAAAATTACAAGTACCCCAGAATTTGGTGGCTACAAAATATAGTTCACAGTGGTTTTTGTCAAAAAAAATTCCATTTTAGTTGAACTGTACATTTTTGATACACAATACTATTTTTATTTTTTCGAAACTTCGGCATACAAATATTATTAAAATCAGTCATGCCGTTTTGAAGAAAAAATATTTCCTTGGGAGATACATACCATTAATAACCATTCATTGAAAATGGCTACCGTAAGGTAGCCTTTACTAAAAGTAATTTATTGAACATTTTTTTAACTGTGGAGCCATTTTTGAGAAAATACGATTTGGTTAAATTAATATTAATGATAATGGTACCAATGGCTGGTACCGTTATTTTTGGTTCAATGGAAAGTCCCATTTTTAGAAAAATTAAACATTATAGTTTAATTAAGTTTTATCAGAATCATTTAAGTTGTTTTTGATAAAATTTGAAAAAATGTTGGGAACGACTCACACATAAGTATACCTACATACATATGATATACGAGTATGTTTCATTTTTTTTTCTTAAATTTGTGTTGTTGTGTACATTTTCGGTGTCATCTTCCGTGTACGTTGTTCGTTGTTGATGTTGGTCGTCGTCGCACAGTGGGGCCAAACCTACGATTTAGGGAAAAAACCTCTAAGCGGTATCATTTCGTGTGTATTTGCACCCGCTTAAATGAATGGTATCATCCGTTTTATGATCAGAGTCAAGGGGAAATTTTTTACTTTTCACAAAAGTAAGATATTTTGTATCAAGTACGGTCAAATGGAAACTAAAAAGTAAATAACGATTCAAACGTGATTCAAAGTTATTTTTGAAAAAAAATAGTAGAATTTTCAAATTCCATTTCGAATTCTGTAAAAATACAATCACTTCTATATTGAACCGGGTTATATTAAATCAGAAACTACCTTATTTCTTAAACTGAATTTGTATTCACTGATCCCAAAACTAGTAGAATCTGGTGATGAAATTTTAATAGGATGTTCATTACCACCAGGACTACCAGAAAAGATCTGAAACAGACCCTATGAAGGTGGAGCTTTTTTTGTATGGCTACTCAAGTCTAGAAGTACACCCGATGTCCAAAATTTGGTTAGATCGTTCGGTGTAATCGAAAAAATGAGGTTAATCATTTTCTCCTCAGAAACCTTAAGGTATATATTAACACAGTATATTCAAGGAAGAAATTTAAATAATAATCCGTAAGAAGGTGGAATCATGGAAAATATCAGTTTTAAAGGCTCAAAATTTCAATGGTCCGTTTTAACCCCTTATTTCGGCCGAAAGCAAATTTTTACTATAAAATAATTATAACAGCTGGATTCCGCATGAAAAATACTGAAAGAAAAGTGTATCACAATACCATATTTAACACTTTTATTTATGAGGTTTTTTTACCTCGCCCCCACTGTGCGTCATACGCGGAACAACGTTAATCTAAAATGAAAACGAACATCGAAAAAATTCAAAGTCGTTTTTAAATTTTTAGTGAACGTTGTTAATAAAACAACAAGCATTGAACAACGTTCACAGGATGAAGAATGAAAATGCACCTAAATCCAGCTTGAAACTTTTACATTGTATGACTTTTTTTTGGGAATACAAGTTCTTTGTGAAACAATATCTTAAAATAAAAGCTATGACTTTTCCATAAATTCTAAAGGTTAACATTTCCTTCACATATCAAAATTTAGCCTCTTCTCCACGTCCTCAATGGTATATAGTTTTTTTTATTGTACATTATTATTCACATAGAAAAGCTATTAACGGAAGATGGACATTCACTCCCAAGGTAGTTAAATCGTTCCCAAAATCTAAATGTGTTTTGTTATTTTTGAAGTTCACAATAAACATACATTATTGTAGATCCCTTATTCCTTGCAGAAAGAAAATCTCCCAAAAATAAACTGATATAAATTATTCCACTCGATAAGGGACTGTTTGTATTGGGTTGAATTTTAACACAATTCCCAATTTGA
Organism: Dasysyrphus tricinctus; assembly: GCA_963921185.1. Taxonomy (NCBI): domain Eukaryota; kingdom Metazoa; phylum Arthropoda; class Insecta; order Diptera; family Syrphidae; genus Dasysyrphus; species Dasysyrphus tricinctus. The sequence continues at coordinate 117,298,453 of OY992533.1, read as the reverse complement.
CAAAAAAAGGGGAAGAGAGTTTGAAACAAACAAAATATATTTGATTGCATGCATAGGTATTTGTACATATATATGTTCATAAAATAGATAAACAAAAATAAATCCCCACTACCCTTTTATTTTATCTACATAAACCCATATATAACCGCATTTAATTAGAGAAAGGATCAACACAGCATCATCTTATCCTTAGAGGAAAATTCAGCAAAAAAAACTATCTTTCTTAGTTTCGTCAGTTCATAAAAGTTTTTTTTTTGTTCTTTCTTTCTGGGTGGAAAAACACTTCTGACACGTATCATATACAGAAAAGAGGTAGCAAATTATCTTAGTTGACATGTTGCTTGGTTCCTTATGCTGATGGAAAAAAGGAGCTGTTGAAGGTGAATTTCTCTACGCGTGCAGGACGTAGGAATGTTTGTTTTTTTTTAATATTAATTAAATATGTTAATTACTGCAACGTCACTAGGGCGCACGTCAGCGTGTCGTTGCTTTATTATCGCACTGGAAAACTTTCAAGGCAAAAAGGTTTATAAAAGGGAATTTTCTTCATCGTTCCTTATAGCATTTAGGTAGGTATAATGTGTCGTAATCAGCTGAAAATTTTCTTTCTTGTTATACTTATTGTTAGTTAACTCGGTATTTTCTTTTTGTTTTTAGGGATATTGTAGATGAGAAAACTTTGAAATTTTTAGACAGAAAAAAAAAGTTATTCAGATAATCGATATAATCCATAAAAAAGGGTAGAATATTTTTAAAGCTTTAACTTAATTTAAAGATCAAAGAATTTGTACATAAAATCTAATTTTAAAATTGTTCGTGGCAGAGCTGAGATTATTGGTATTTCGGTGCTATTTCTCAATCATTTTGTCTATTAGTCATATAAGACTAGTGGTAAAGGATTTTCATTGCTATAATCAATTTCGTATACCTGAAGCGTTTAGAGCTTCCTTTTTCATTTGGAGGAGGTTTTGTGCGTAAATAACAAACAAAGGTCACCGAAAATTCAAAAGGGCTGTGAATTTATTCCTTATTCGTGTTCGGTTTTATCATTTAGACCTTCATTGTTCCGAGTACGGCCAACAACAAACGAAATACACAGATGTTAAAAATGCATCTTAATTTGTTAAGAAAATACATAATGTCACTTAGAGCATAAGCTGTTTTAGGTAGTTGTTTGACAAGCTCTGGATATTGCTAAAATGTTTTGGTATCTGCTTGTAAAGCTTTCCGTAAAGCTTTTATCTTGACTTTTAGCACCAAAGCTCTAAAGCTCATGAAAGCTCTCCGTTGGTTGGTTGGTTTATATCAGGTATAATCCGGAAGATGGTGCTTCTTCATTCGAGAGTCGTTATAGTTCAATTGTGAAAGTCGTTACAATATTATCTAAAGATAAAGATACAATTTCTACGGTTTTTAAGACTAGAGGAAAGCTCCATCGTTTAAAATAACAGCCGTACCTTATACCTATGCATCCCAAGGAAATCTAAAGTGTAGCCTTTGCTAAAATTAAAAAAGCTAAATAAAGTTTAAAAGTTTTTCATTGTTTGAAAACAACTAACTTTATATCTATCAAAATGGAAGTTGTGTTCATTGTTTGAATTAATCAGTAAAAAAAGGTATTTTAAGTCTTTTTAAATGCTAAGTGCTTCTGGGACTGAAACTACAGTATAGCCAAAAAAGTCTTAATATAAACATACAAAATTTACTTAAAAGTCTTGTTTTTTTTTCTCAATATATTAAAGTTTAAAGTGCATGAGAACCGTCCAAAAATATCTACATACAAGGTATATAAGGTTTCTACTTGCCTTTTATTTCAACATTAACAAATAGGTAGACTTTTACTTCATTGTCCGCGGGGACTTAAAGTCTCACTCATAGTAACCCAAATAACTTCCAGAGTACCCCATGGATCTTAAATTTACATTTAAAGAATTTTTTTTTGTATCTAAAATTAAATCCAAACCCAAACGAGTTTTCTTCTTTCTTAAAATATTTTATTTAGAAACTTAACACCACCACACAAACATTTTATTCATTGAATAAAAGCTATTCCCAAAACACTCTATTGTTTTTTATTCAGGCAAGTATCCTTAGTTCTTTTTCTCCTTCGGACAAACACTTTGAATATCAAGTTTATTATTTCATTGTGAAATATCATATTGTATTTTAATATAAATTTAATATACCTGCTTTTCATAGCAGCTAAACTATCACCTGACACCTAGGCCCATTTTCTCTTCGCAGTTTTTCAAAAATTTTATCACCTCGGTTAAAGAATCCGTTGAAAGACCACTGCTTAGGGAGTCAGAATCAATATATTGACATATTTATTACATAATGTATATTAGCAAAATGTCAATTAGTTTTGCAAAGTTGCAGAATGAAACATAATGTCCTCATGTTATTGGTTATCAAAATAATTTAGCGAACCAATAACAGGCTTGTCAGACGTGGTGATTTGGGGACACGTAAATTGGTTTGGTGACGTACCCCAAAAAAGGCGATATTTTTAGCTTTTGGCATATTTTGTTTCTTTTTTCTAACTTTCACTTATGTGGTTTTCCATTCAACCATTTCAGATTTGGTGGTCAGATCATAATTTTTTAGTGGTAAATAGAACACAAAATGAGATTTGATTTGCTTTTGCAATTGTGTTAGTGACTATTTTTCTATTGATGAATTTGTCCAACAAACACCACCTTCTTACCGAAAGTAAACAACACTGCAAAATGCCGAATGCAAACTAATACGTTCAGATTTATGTCAGTTTATTTTGGTGTGTGTGCAAATGCGTGTAAATCTTGCTAAAAATTGAGATTTGAAGAATCGACCTGAGATCGAAAAAAAAATCGATTTTTTTGGTTGAATGGAAAGCAAAAGTTGATCTCAGGTCGAAAAAATCAGAAAAAAGTCGACTTTTTTGGTCGAAAGGAAAACCACATTAAATTTTACATTTTTCTAGTTGCTTTTTACGGAATTGAGCAATTGAAATATTTATTCTGAACGCACCCCAAAACTGAAAATCGATTTCTAACTCATCCCTAAATTAATTTTATTAGTTTTTTTTATGATTTTCGAATTCGGTTATTTATGGAGTGGACAATTTTTAAATTATGGCGATTTATATTTTATACATTTGGAGATTCCGCCTTTAAAACCTGACAACCTTTCCATTTTCAAGCTTAGTCGATTTGAGAAAACATTTAAGTCGGTTCAATTCCGATTGTTCTTGACTCGGTTAAATAAACCGAGTTGACACATCAATAATATAAGAAGCCTTACGGACAGTTACAGGACAGTGTAAGGTCGTGTTGGTAAGGTGGGTAATTCATTTTCTAAAGGGAGGCAGGGCCCATCCCCCCTCCCTTTCTACGCCTATGACTGTAATAGAGCATTCTGTTATTTTGAAATTATGTTTACTAATATTAGTAATCGAAACTAACTTACAATTTTTTTCTGTTCAGATGCTCGTTTTCAGCGACACATGTGTTGTCAGTTTGCCACCAGAAAGTCGTATAGCTTCTCCTGTATGCCAGATGACTTTAATATCTTCAAACAAATAGGCTGCTTCGGATCCGGATAGAATCTCGCTCATTGATCGCCATGTAGCATTCCTACTCTGCTGATCTATTTCGATTGGTTGGAACACAGCATTTGCCCGACCCGTCCCAAAAATGACAAATCTTTTCCACCTTCTAACTCACTTGCTTAAAATGGCACTTCAGTCCGGGGTGGAACAGGGCCTCAACCAACAAAAGCTTCTATAGCTGTCTCCAGTTTCGCACGCCAAGTTGGTTGAGGTCCTCTTCCACATGCCTGCGCCTCCTATTACGCTGTCCTCCTCTACTGCACCATCCCAAGGGGTTCGATTCAAATTCTTCCGGTCCGGAGCATTGATGTCCATGTCCAATCGCTGTAGGTGACGCAGCCTTTGGCTTTTACTTTTGTGGCTAGGCCAGGTTGGTGTCTTTACTCAGCCCAAATAGTTTATTGTTATATCTCCTTCTCCATTCCCCACCCCTCATGCAGACGGGACCCAAAATCACCCGGAGAATTTTCCTCTCAAAACATCCTAAAGCGTTCTCATCCACCGTTAGTAGTGTCCATGCATCTTCAACATACATCAAGATTGGGATGATAAGCGTCTTATACAGGGACACTTTTATAGTTGCTCGAGCGAGGGCCTTGCTTCTCAATTGCCAAGAGTTCTTCTTCGTTTGATCTCAGCGCTGGTATGGTTTGCTGAGCTTAGAGTGGTACCTAGGTAGACAAAGTCTTTGACCGCCTCAAAATTATAACTTTCTATAGGGACGTTCTGTCCGAGACAACGGTGTTGGGTGTCCTTTTTTGTTGACAGCATATATTTCGTTTTGCTTTCATTCACCGTTAACCCCATTTTATTGGCTTCCTTCTCAATACTCACGAATGCGCCACTGACATTTCACTTAGTTCGTCCGATTATGTCAACAAAAGCGAGTAATTGGACGGACTTTTGAAAGATTGTGCCTCTCCCTCTAGTGTTGAATTGAGAGTTTTACACTATTCTTTCAAGAACGATGTTGAAGAAGTCGCATGACAGCGCGTCGCCTTGCCTAACACCTTTTTTGACATCAAAGGTATCGGTGAGGTCTTTTCCGACCTTGATGGAGCAGCGTGCACTCATCGTTTTCCTGCACAAACTGACAAGCTTGGGAGGGATGCCAAAGCTATCCATTATATACAGCTCGTCTCTATAAATGCTTTCAACGCGGCCTTGAAGTCGATATAAAGGTGGTGGGTATCGATTTGAAAGTCCTGGGTGTTTATCTAACAAGATCTGCCGTGATGCGAATATTTGGTCGATGGTGGTATTTCCTGGCCTAAATCCACACTAACATGGACCTATCAGGTTGTAGACGAATGGCTTTAGGCGTTCGCGAAGTACGGCAGAAAAGATCTTGTATGCGATGTTATGCTGAGTAATGCCTCTGTAGTTGATGTAGTCCAGAGGATAACCTTTCTGCAAGATCGGGCAAACAATAATGAGGTTCCATTCATCGGGCAAGCTTTCCTCCGACCATATTTTGCACATGGGCTTGTGCATACTCCAAACCAATTCATCGCCTGCTGCTTTGAATAGCTCGGCTGCAAGGCCATCGGCAGCTTTATTGGACTTAAGCTTAGATTTATGAAGCTATATTCACCTTCTAACACTGTTGACCAATTTCAGCCAAGTCCCTTATGTTGCATTTTTTCCTTTGTTTTGTTTCAATTGAAGTGATTTGTAAAGAAAACTTAGGCAAATTAGACAAATCGAATGAGGTATGACCTAAGCCTGACACGTCTGGCCAAGTCCTGAAATTTGGTAGCCCTATACACGGAGGTTTTTACTAGACTCGATTCTGACAAAGTAGTTTTCGATTACTTTTCGACACCTTTAGGGCAATAACTCGGCAATAAATGAACTAATATTCCTTTTCAAAGTGTCAAATGCTTGAGGATTGTTTCCTTTTAAACCTTTTAAAGTCTTTCGACTGAAAATTGGTTGAACGCACACCACATAAAGTGTAAGAAAAATATGTCAAAAAGTCTTTTCAAACCATTAACGAATTGGATGATCGGCTTTATAGGTATGAATTGTAGAGAAAATTCAAAAAATTATTCTGTGCAAAAAAAATCATACCATTCAAAGTTTTTGGAAAGATGGATACCTATGTTTTCTAAACTAAGTTGACCCGCAAAAAATGTTATCAAATCTTACATCCTCACACGTAACTTCTTCGTTATCTAGATTTTCGCTAGTGAATAGTCATAAAAAAAATACAAACACCTTCTAAATGTTACTTGATGCCGAGTCACCAACCAGAAGCAACAAATAACATTCATGAAAGTCACCTTCATTTTTCTTCCATAGATACAAATACTGCCATTTGAATAAAAGACAACCAAAAGCAGTATGTACATCTACCTATAATATTCAAGTTCTTCTTTCCCTCTTGCTGCCTTTTTCTCTTAACCGTAAATCACTTTGTTTCAATGTCATTTTCAGTTAAAAAGGTTGAAAACAACGGCTATGGCAGTCTGCTGCAATGAAGACAGAGAGACAGGACCTAAAAACGATGATGATGGCACATTCGATTGCACATTTTGGTACGTGAGTACTCCTTAGCTGCTACTTCATCATTTTATCTGTCTCTCGAGAGAACGAAACGAAGGAAGATGCTGCACTCTGCACATCACGTTGATACGAACATTGCACGCGAAACTAACATGTTGCACAAAATGTGCTTTTGCAAAAATTTACAAAGGATCCATAGTAAAAAATACAAACAGGCAGCTCCTGAAGAACGAAGAATAAACAGATGGTCATGAACTTAACGGTGAGAAATACGACTGGGAAAAGATAAGAATAAAAATTATCTTTTGAGCGGAACTTCGGTAACTTGGTTTGGTATAGCGGAGTTCCAGCTTCGGACCCCGCAGCCCCGAGAGGATAAATTCTCATTTTTATTGGATTCAAAGTTTCTTCTGTGCTAATTTGTTGGAATATATATGTATATAAGATTCCTCTCGAAACGGTCTGTGTAAACTCGTAACAATCCAAGAATATAAAAAGAAACATTCTCTGATGGTCCTTTCCGGGTGTACCAGTGTTGGTCGTGTCCTTTTGTGGCCGAGATATGAAGTGCTCGGAAGGAATTCGATTACAGAAACTCTCTCTCATTTAGCACAGGCCAACGGGGAATGCTATTGCTATGGAATAAGTTATGGAATTTACCACAATTATCATTGCAGTTAGTGGATTCGAGTTGAGTCTCACTCGGTTTTTGCCACTTTAGATCCCTTGAGGTAATTGTTGTAACTGAGGAGCAAAAGTCTATGTTAGGTTGTTGGGGGGTTGTTGTACCTAGTTGAGAAAGTGAGCTTTTTTTTCTACTATTTTAACCTCAAAAGTTATTAGAATAGGATTGGAACATGGGTCGGTTGGGTTGTTTCACTAATTGAAATTTGTGTGAAATTAAGTTCTCCGGTGGTGAAATCATTGTGGACATTGTTGTAGGAGTAGCTAGATATATTCCCCTGCAAGCTACATAGCAAGCAATAGTGTTTTGGGAAAGTTTTTGACATTTCCCAAAAGGTTCTAATTGTGAACAAGCACTTTAGTAGCATGGGAATAATATTGGTTTGCTAAAGAATGTGCAAGGTGGATGTAGACTCATGTTATTTTATTGAATTTTTATTTAGTTTGTTTGAGAAGTTTATTATAAACTTGTTTCATTTTATTAGAATCATATAGTTGGAGAACTAAATTGGATTTAAAATTTTCAATGAGTACCTAAACAGGTTTTTAAATAAAACTTAAAAGACTTTTCGAAAAGATGAAAATGAGTTTAAGGTAAAATTAGAAATAATGGCGAAGTAAAAGTTATTTAAAGGATGTCTTCATTTTTCGTAATAAAAATAGTTCTGTTAGATTATAATTGGAGCAGAGCATTAGCCTTTGCTCTTGGCAACCCTTGAAATATTAGCATAGAATTGTTTGCAGATATAACAATAATCTAGTACAATAATGCACTTAAGCCGTAATGGTTGAAGCGTAGGACTGTCCTGCCGGAGCCGGAGGTCTGGAATAGAATTCTATTGTATTACATCTTAATTGTTATTTTCAGGGATACCTCCTCTTGCTGATAAGCCTTTAACTTAGATCTGATAGTGTATTATAAAAGTGCACAGGTGTGTTCAAAGTTGTAAACCTTCAAAGGTATGATTTTTTTAGAGGAATTTGAATGTAAGTCTGAAACTCGGAATAATTTGTATCAAAGGGTTTTCTTTGCTACCTATAGCTATATCCTTAAACTCAAAGTCAAAACCTGTTATTCTGGAAATAGTAAATAAACTCACAAAAGTGCGAAAAACAAAAAAACTGAGACTTACAAAAACTATATCAAAAAAAAATCAAAGAGCCTAATGAAAGTTATTTAATTGAAAAACTAAAAATAGAACAGGAATATCAATTCAAAGAGCCAACAACGTTTTGTTAATTATGTTATGACCATCGCATCGTCAAAAGCAATCCTCTTCCTTTGCAAAACGGTTGAACAAATTCGATTTTAAAAACGATTGCTTTTCGCAGTCAACTCAAAGAGTTTATATACAAAAAGTATTTAAAGTTTTCATTGGAAATCTTTTACTTTGATGCCTTTTATGTTGTTTAAATTCAATATTTTAAGTTCTGTAGTCAATGGTTCGTTCATGAACTAAAGCATTGATTAAGTTTAGGTAGGTAAGGTATCGATAAAAGTTTATTTTTTGAGAAAAAATATGGTATTGAAAACACAAATATGTATGTACCTTACCTACTTTAATATTAAATGGAAATATTGTATTTTAATTTATGTTTGGATGAATAAATGTACGTTTATACTTCGTACTTCCCTAATTAAATAAATATAAATGAAACATGGATGCGCTTCTTACTTACTGCTATTTACTACTATTAGGTGTGCTTGGTAACTTTTTTCATAATTTCCTGTCTATCAGCAAACTGTAAGTGATTTATGGCTGAATTTGTTATAAGAATTGCTTAAAAAACTCACAATATGTTCGGTAGAATTTTCGTCTGCTGTTTTTTAGGTTCTTGGCAGCTTTTCATAAGGACCACCGAGTACCTATTTGGTGAAGGTGCTGAAAAGTTTGCACTCACATATTCTTTTTTTATTTTGATTTCATTGTTTGATGGTAAAATACTGGCTTGTCACCTGGAAATCTCGCAATAATGTCATTTTCTTTAACCTCTTCTTTTTTCCCAATATCAGATCCTTTATTTCAACCGGCTAATTTATTTCATGGAATCATCAACGTTCTGCATAATACTCAGTTTGATCTTCGATGAACGAGTATGATAACTATAGTTGATTAGTTGAAAAAGTCTCCATTCTTTTTTTGTACAAATTTAAGCCTAGAACGCTCCCGATGCGAAACGAAGTTTTTAATTGGTCTCCAACAAGACAACGAAATGCTTAGTATCCCCTATTACACGATGATCCTTTGCGTCTGACTCTTTTCGAACATAATGAGTGCAAAAGAGAAAACAGATGAGACGGAAGACCAGTTGCCCTGTAAGTCGTGGGCGAAGGTTTCCGCGACTCTTTCTGACGTTTATTTTTAGCATTATCCGTATTTTCGTATTTTTCGTATACAAACAGTACAAACCGCAGCAGTGAATTTCGCAATAAAGGAGAATTGTCAAATTTGCATCAAGCATTGAGAATCATATAGACCCCTATTACACGATGATTCTATGGGTCTGACTCTATTCAAAGTTCAATGGATGTGAAGGTGAAATCAGATGTTTTTTCTCTCGCACTCATGAAATCGAAAGGAGTTAGACGCAAGAAATCATCGTGTAATAAGGGTCATAGTGTCATAGCGCGTGCCTCACAGAATGATCTTCAAAGAGAAATTCGAAAAAAGAGTCAGACGCAAAGAATCATCGTGTAATAGGGGACTTACGAAAACGAATCGGAAAAATATTCGTTGAAAGTTGCACAAATTCAAAAAATTAAATCTGAAGTTATATTAGTTACATTGAATTATATACAAAAGGAAAAGTTTTCCCAACTATTGCACTGAACTGAACACTTTGAAGTTAAACTGGGTGACCTATTCTACATAATACAAAGCTTTAATTGCCCGAATCCGGGACTTTTCTCCGCTGTTTTGTTTTTCAACTTGAACTTTTCACATCATCACTGGACTATACTTCACAAAAACAAGAGTGGAGACTTTTCCAAATAACCTTTAAATTTCATAAATTAAAGCCTAGTACGCTGCTGATGCGAAACGAAATTGTTAGTTGGTCTCCAACAAGACAACGAAATGCTTACGAAAACGAAGTGGACAAATATTCATTGACAGTTGCACAAATTCAAAAAGTTAAAACAAATGCAAATGCAAAAAAATCACAAGCTGCTATGCGGTAATGAAAGAAACAACAAAAATAAACACGAAAAAACACAAATGTCATTTTTTCGCACACAATAAATGGTCTGGGTAATTAATTAAGTGCGAAAAAAGAGTGTAGACATCTCCAAATAATCTGCTACAATTATCATTTTCGGTCATCGAACAGCGTACTGCAGAACGAAAAGTGGAACTAAATTTTTAGTTTATGATTTCGTTGTGTCATTTTTGTATGGGATTTTTCGTTTCGCATCAGCAGCGTACTTGGCTTAAGCGCAAAAACCGTGATTATGATTTTAAGGAGTGGATTATGACGTTTTTTTCAAAAAAGTAGTATGTACAAACCATTTAGTTCAAACTTTCTCTATCACTTCGCTATTTTGACAGGTTTTACAAATATGTACGTACATAGATACCAAACACACTTATGATTTTTATGGGATTTTCGTGAAACAATTTTTTTAAGGAAAATGTTGACCATAGCTACCTATCTACGCTGCAGTCCTCAGAAAAAAATATTTTTTTTTTTTTTCAATTCATAAAAGTTTCCGATTACATTGTAGTCTTTTAGTACATAAATTATTTCGAAAAAAATCCTACCATCATGAAACTTGGTGAAAACGTTTCATGTAACATGAAAATAAAGAATGAAAAGAGCAGAGAATATCAAATAAAGAAGCCAATCTTTCGTACTTTTCACCCCCCAAAACCCATTTGTTTACATTGTTGTATTTGTAATTTCATTTCGTGTCGAAGAAATAGATGTGAATTGCAACAACTGTGCTGAATGATGTGCTGAATGACTAGTTGATTCTATGTGTGCGTTTTGCATTGCTTTTCACTAATACTTTGCAAATCTAATACATCAGCTGTTCGCTTCCAGCTTGAATTGAATTGAATTGAATTGAATTGAATTTTATTGAGTCTTTTAAAATGAGTTACAATGTTTATCTTAATTCTAACGATTACAAAAGTTGTACAAAAGTGGCTGTAATGTATGGCCTTCTTTTCTATTATTTTTTAATGAATAGCCTCAGGGCGTACAAGTGAAATATAAGTTAATTATATTGTTAGACTGCTTTTGCTCAGAAGCATTATGAAAGAATTGCTCGAGACGGATGTCACACGCTTCCAGCTTGTAGGCAAATCAAATTGACAGCTGAGGATTGACTTCTTTATTTCATATTCTCTGGAAAAGAGTACAAAAATGTTTCACATGGAAGGGAGAAAGGGGGAGTTGTGGTGTATCAAACGAAAAAATTACCCTTGGTACAACCGAAGTATATGAAATATGTTTTTAATGTATTTTTAAATGCTGAAACAAACGACACAAAAACCAAGTCGATGCGGTCTCCGTGAAAAAAGTTTTTGTCATCAAGGATGATTTTTTTTAGTGTAAGGCCTATAGTACGCTGCTGATGCAAAACAAAAAATCCCATACAAAAATAACACAACGAAGTCATAAACGACAAAATTAGTTTAACTTTTCGTTCTGCAGTACGCTGTTCGATGAAGGAAATTGATAATTATTGCATGTTTTTTTTGAAAAGTCTACACTCTTTTTTCGAACACAATTAATTACCCAGGCCATTTATTGTGTGCGGGAAAATGACATTTGTGTGACATTTCATGAAATGTTGTTTTTTTTATTGATTTTTTCTCATTTTTTGAATCAGTGTAGGTAACTGTCAATGAAATTTTTTTGCTGCATTTTCGTAAGCATTTCGTTGTCTTGTTGGAGAATGTTATGAAAGAAACAACAAAAATATACACGAGAAAACACAAATGTCATTTTTCCGCAAAAACTAAATTGTCTGATTAATCAATTGTGTGCGAAAAAAAGTGTAGACTTCTCCAAAAATATGCAACATTTATCAATTTTGTTCATCGAACAGTTTAACAAAGTTTAACTAAATTTTTCGTTTATGATTTCGTTGTGTCATTTTTGTATAGGATTTTTCGATTCACATCAGCAACGCACTAGGCTTAAAAGATTCCCGCAAAAACCATGGTCCATTGATTCATTTGCCATGACAGGCGATAATGAGAGTAATCCATAAGAATATTTCGGGTGAAAGGGTCTTTTTTGGTGGTTGGGGTAGTGTTGGGACTATAATCATAAAATTTGTGACAAAAATGGTACCCCCATGACAATTGAGACAAATGTTTATGAACTAACAGAATGAGAATTAAATGGGTCTTTAAAAATATTTCGCTTGGAAGGTTCCTTTTTTTGAAAGATAGGGGGAAGTGTGAGGTTATTTTCATAAATTATCTGAAGAGGACGGTACCCTCAAGAAACTTTGTTGAAAATATTTTATAAACTACGAGAATGAAGAATCAAAGGACATTACCTCAATTTCAAAGGTGAAAGGGTGTTTTTGTAGGCTTAGGTAAAGGGTTTTATTTGTTTTTGGAAAAAGTTTTATACTTTCCTTCACCCATAAAAAAACGTTCTTCCACCGTTGATATTTCTATAGACTCTTTTGACTCTTCATTCTCATGGTACATAAAACGTTTTCGCCAAGTTGTATGAAGGACAGAATTTTTGTGTTTTATTTACATACCTGTACTATTGGAATTCGTGATAGGTGTGATTATGATTTAGATGTACATACATTTGTATGATTTACATCTTTTACATGCATGCATATTGATTGTGATTGTGTACATAGTGAGCTTTTATTATTGTCCTTTCTCTATTATATAGATATTCAGTATTCATAGCTTTCTACTTTCTTTGGTTTGACGTCTAATTTCATTTTTCTAAATCATTGTGGTTAGTGCAAAAACGGCTACTAACTTCACTATATTAAATCATGAATATTGCATGAAATTTTTCATATCCTTGTTATATCATTGCCAAAATTATCTCAGAAACATTTTTATTTGCATATTATGTAAATTTGAAAGAAGATAAATTTAGTTGGTAGGTATATTCGTTGAGGTTGAATCCCTAATTATGATTAGGCATATTCCTATGCTTATGTTGAGTTATGAATATTCAGTTTGTTTTATTGTTGGCAAGAGGGAGATACATCAGAGAAGAAAGCCTTAATGAAGGTGGATGTGTGATTGTGATAGGCTGTGCCATCTCACTAAATGCAATTAAGTTGACTCGCTAATCAGTCTGGCTGTAACTGGCAACAATTTATTTGGATGTTTTTATTCAAACAGTTTGCTCATTTGTTGCGTAGAACTTTTGCACTTTTAGAGCTTTTTGTATTTTTGGCGATTACATTGCATATGTTTAGGTATACTTAACCAGTGATTAAGTTCATTCAATGATAATTTGGTTATTGGTAGGCAGTAACCAAATTTACAGACGACTTAAATATTTAAATAAAATGAACCGTAATGGGATGAACTATAAGTAATGAACAATACAGTAGTGCCTAAATTTGGTTATGGTAGGGCCCAATACCATACCATACTGAAAATATAAAAATTAATAAGGTAATCTATATGTACTGGAATAAGTGCATTACTATATTACTATAAGGATTTATTTGTGAAATAAAACTCATAAGTTGTGTGTGATGCATTTTTCTTGAGGCTGAGGTAAGCTCGTCGTGGTCCAGAGTTATCCAGACCAAAGCAAAATAAACATGGATTAAGAAGGAGAGAACTCTGAACATTTACCAGTTTTACCCACAACATACAGATTAAGAAGAAGTAAATCAAGGATGCAAAGGTGGAAATCATATTCCAGCCCAAGGCTTACCTTCAGGAAATCTACTTTGCCAGTCTCCAGTCTCCCAAGCACCTACAATTGGGTAACGCTAAAGGTATGAATATATTAAAAGGCGTGTTTTATTGGAAAAATTATGGCTGGAACAGTTAAATATCCCTCAGTGAACAACAACAAACCCAAAAGTGTCGATAAGTATGGCAGTATAAAAGTTGATATAAAAGTTGAGATAAAGTTGCTAAAGAGCCCTACACACGATCAATGTTTATTGTCAATATTCAGTGAAAAAGTAATTTTTCGCTGAGTATTGATCGTTCGTATGCTCTTCAATGTCATTGTCAATGTACTACATTGACGACATTGATGAAAACCGAAATCGATTTGGTTTTCTTCAATGTAAATTTCATTAGCTGGCTATGTTGACGTTTGTGCTGTGTATTCGGCAAACAAAATAAAAAAGAAAGGTGGATAATTCTCACACATTTCGAAAGAAATTTATATTTAACAACTTCTTTACAACCCAATTTTGTTTTTCCTTGTATTTTATTTGCCGATACACCCAACACAGCACTGTCACAGCCAATTTATACAATTTTACGTAAAATTGCTGTCAATTTTCATTGATACGTGTGGTGGCAATTTTGCATCAATGTTTTTTGACAGACAATGTCTTCAATAATTATTGTCAATGAATATTGATCCTATGTAGGGCCCTTTAAAGTTGAAACTAAATCGGCGGCGCTGAACTAAGTTATAAACAAATATTCATTACTTGAAGGTTGGTAGCCTTTGCTATTATGTAAAGATTTATTCGAATTTTTAATGGCAAATACTTTTGACATTAAGTGGCATGCCTACCAACTTTTAGATAAAGTACAAAGTGAATATAAAAGTGAGTATAGCATTTTATTGCTGCTTGCATTGCTGCGCTGGCTATAAATACCAATAAAACGAACCTAAAGTCGATGCCAGTATCTCCTATAAAATATTATTATACCATATTATGACAAAGTGAAACGTTATTGTATTGTGACAGAATCACTTATAATTTTAACGATTTTGATAAGAAAATGAAAGAAATCATTAAAACTTTCATTAATCATGATGTTATATGTTACATAGATCCAAAATTACTCCATCATGGCTCAGTTTGCTCACAGTGAATCATCTTTAATCAATGATAACTGTAACTGGAAAATACTCTAAAGCCCTTCTTAAGCTACCTATACACGACAATGTGAAATCCAACTGAGCCAAATGGTGCATAATTTGAGTTGTTAATCATCGAAATGCCTTATCAGCTGATTTTGGTTGATAATCTTCATTATGCTAGAACCTCTGTGACTAACAAATAACAGATTTAGGGCAATATGTACTAACTGGCCTTAAGTGATCTGTTTATACGTTCGATTATAAAAGCATTTAAATTGAACCTGTCAACAACCATTTTCTCAACCTACACAGAATATCTACATTTATGTATGTACGTACATACCTTCACACATCGTAATTAACCACTATAGAATTCCCTCCGCTTTATTTAGATATATCCCAATTTCACAGTCATTATAATTATCAAAGATTAGAATCGTCTTATCGGATAAACATTGCGCTTACCCAAATAAATCATGTACATAATTTGATTAATTGCCCGTTAAATACCATAATCTTGTTGCTTGTCAATTCTTATACAAAATTATTATGAAAAATAATATTTAATTGACTAATTGACATTCTGCTCTTAGCAAGTAGTAGTAATGAACACAGCGTGTTATTGTGTGTAAGGATTATAAACATTTTCCCAACGTCACCCCAGTATCACCTCAAAAACGTCAAAATGTCTTAAGGGTAATTTAATGGCTTTAACTTAAGTTGAGAGGAAATTTTTAAGCTCGCAGGATTTTCTATCTTTTTTTCTCGCCATTTTTTTTTTGTTGGCCTTCCGGCTGAGTTGTTTTTTTTAGTAATTATAATGGAAGTAAAAACCATGTTTCCTGTATTTTCTCTTGAGGGTTTTTTTGACTGGGTGATGATTATATTAGTAACTTAGGGATAAGCATGATTATAACGCTGATGACAACATCGCCCGCAGAAACTTTGACTTGGACTTTGCGAAGTGGCGATGGCATATAAAATTCAAACTACCCAAGCATTATAATCTTTTAATTTCGGTCAGAAATAAAAAGACTTGGAAAGATTTTTTTGTTGGTTATAAATTTCTAAAAATGTATCTCTCCTTGTTAATTGGTAGTTGGTACTAACTTCGGTATGTATAGAGATACTTAATATTAAATGAACATAATTTTTATGACGTGATGGAAATTGAAAATTTATGTTCAACTTTTCGTGGTAACCTCGTACTTTTAAGGCGCTTTTAAGTTTGTGAAGATTGAGTCTGGTATGTATCACTTTTGTTAGTGGATTAAAGAATTGAAGCACAAAGATAACATAAAAACCGGACTTATGGGTCTCATTTTTGCTGTTTTTTTTTTTATGTGTAAACACCTTAGTGCTTGGTATCCAAAAAAAAACACCTTTGCTCTCAGTATGGGGCAAATTGAAAGTCATGTTGGGCGGATATGGTATTACAAGTTCCTTTCTGAACTATCTTATTATTTGTTTGCTGTAGGTAAAGGTAGTACCTACTCTGTAAACTCGAATATAAAAGGAAGTTTACGTTTGATATCTAAAGTTTTTTCTAAATAGGGTAAATTCCTTCTCTCACCCGGAAGTAAAATCGCAAAAATCGGAAATAAAAACTCATCCAAAGTTGATGGTTCTTGAAATTGTGAGGGCTTTTTTGTGGAGCTATTTTTTAAGGAGGAATTTGCTTGATATAATTAATAGTGTGGGCCTGCCAGCTATGGGTAGATTGATCATAACATTTAACAGATTTCCAATTTTTAGCGTTCGCGGTTCTGACTCCATCCCTGAGGCGAAACGAATGTTTACACAATTACACTGACAGAAAAAAAAATGGATTTCCTTACAAGTTATTGTATGGGTAAAATAAATTGGGTGGCGCAACAGCTCGTGCAGAACCAGGGCCTAGTGACTTACAACTCACAACCATTCTTGTGTGAGTGTTGTTGTCAGGAATTGAGGGGACCTACAGTTTTTTGCCGAGTCTGAACGGCTAAATGAGAAGCACTTTTTCATGACA
Organism: Dasysyrphus tricinctus; assembly: GCA_963921185.1. NCBI lineage: Eukaryota > Metazoa > Arthropoda > Insecta > Diptera > Syrphidae > Dasysyrphus > Dasysyrphus tricinctus. Next base: position 117,281,657 of record OY992533.1, on the reverse strand, counting down.
AGTATACTCTTGGAGGATTTGTCAGTTCCTCGCACGAGGCAGTACCTCGAATAAGACATTTCTGTTTTTAGATGCATGGATAAAAATTATGTTTTCTACGTCGGTAACACAGTTTTTCTCAATGCTTAACTAATGCGCCAAAAGGTGTGTTTTTTTTCCTTGTCCGAATGGGATGGACTAAAAAACGACTTCGGGGCTAAGCAATTTACATGCTAAATGCAACAACAACTTAGACCGTTCGGGCTTAACTAAGCCCAGAGAATTTTCGGGGCTTAACTTAAGCCTAGATAAAAACTGTGTTACCGGAATAAATTTCATACTTGTCATCAATAGCTTGTATGGAAACTCTATTTTTGTTTCTGTAATGTCGTCGCTAATACTACGTTTTCATTAGAGCTGAAATGAGGTAATTTCGCAAATCACAGAAAAGGTGTTTTCATTTGTAATTTGGTAATTTCGTTTGACAGCTCATTTCATTTTTGAATTTCACTGGCTGTTAATCGCTTTTTGTCGCTCTTTTCTTTTGTCTCCTTCCATTGCGCTTTGACATTTTCATACAAAACCAATTCAGAGCTCTTCAAGCTGTGGCTAATTGGGTGTGTTCGTTAGGTTTTGACTTAATTTCCAACCTAATTTTGTGCAAATTTGGTTGAAATTATCTCATTTCGAAATGTGAATTTGTATGGGAAATGAGATGATTTCGTATCGTATTTGTAAATTTTCAACGAAATTAGCTCATTTGGGCTAATGAAAACGCAGTATAAGCCTCGAAGTCGTTTTTTTCATCCAAGCACATTCGGGCAAAGAAAAGAACACACCTAATATTGCACTTAGTAGCGCTCCTCGCACATGTAGAGTATCAGATCGCAACTCTTTAGTGCATCAAATGATTTTATTATATATTCGCGCTCTATTTTGTATAGGTACCTTACCACCTTAGTGCCTCTCCATCAATTGTAACTAAAAGTCACTAAGCTCTCACGAGCTGTCATGCCATAAAATTTATTAATACAAAATAAATTAATTGTTTTCTGACAAATAATTTGAGTAAGGTAATACAGGAAGGAACTCATTCTATTTCACATTTCTCAAGTGTTCTTTAAAGCACAATTATCACCTTTCACACAAAGTACATCGTTGTGCATTAACCTTTTAAAACCACACTTCAGTGCCTCTAACATATCGTTCCACAAGCATAAGCAACAGTTTAATATATGAAAACCCCAGAGGTGTACAAAACCATGATTTACCAACAATGAAGTTTATAGACAAACAAAATATACCTACCATATAGATGCTTTTAGTGCTAACCTATGTATGTACACCTTAAATTGTATATTTTTACCTTTGTATACCCTTAGACATTTTATGCTTCTATCGTCTGTCTCGACAGAATCACAATTAAGGATAATTTCAGCATCAGAAGGAAACGAAAGGCACTTTCAACTTACAGCTCACCACCTGCACCGCGTGAATCTATACATCCCGACAAGCTGCGGCGCAACAGATTCCCTAACTATGCCAACTTCCAATTACCATTAACTTTTAATTACATCTTTGACTTCAATATGAAATGGAGAAGTGAAACGAGAAGCATAGTATAAGAGTTAGAATACTTTTTTTCGATTTTACGACTTCGGTCTTTTTAGCTATTTTTTTCTGTTTCAATATCCGTGTTGTACATATAGTGCACGCTCACTTCATTTGTAAAAAGGAAGCGAAAGTATAATTATTATCAGAATATCGACTTCCGGTTTTAATATTGAGAAAACTATAAATTTTCTGTGCTTCTCCTTAGATTTAAATTATTATTTGCTACAAATCCCGTATGCCGTAAGTTATTGTCTCTTTGGGAATTTGTATGCATATATAATGCACGACAGGATATTAATTCAATTGAAAATGACCTTCTTTCAACAGAGCCCACACCATCACCATCATTCTCCATTCAGTATTTTGAATTCTCAAAAAAAAAAATAAAGTCCTTCAACTTGGATTCGGGTTTTATTCGTGTGGTGGGAATAGGGGAAGGAATACGCATGCAATTAAATTAAGCAATTACGATTCAGGTCTTAAAATCTCATAGTTGCCCTTGAATGCTGAAAGTATAGGTTTGGGCTTGAACATTAAGTTTGTATGGAAAAGTTTTTTTTTGTGCGGGGTATGGTTTTGTGTAATGTGCAAATAGCTGTGAAAGTTTCTTGGCTAAGTTTCTTCTTAGTGCCTCCAAAACAATTACGAAAAAGGATCACGTATTAAGTTTTGTAGGGGAAGAGCTTGAGAGAGGGCTGGTTTTTGATATAGCTTTGGCGTATCGCTTTCAATTTGAAGCGGAATAATTGGTAAATAGAGGCCAAAATGTCGTTAAAAGGCTAAATGAAAAGTCATTAAGAGTTTTTTAAGTAGGAACATGAGAATCGTCTTTTTTGATTTATTTTTGTTAGATTGTTTAAGTAGATATTTGTATTCCTAAAGATTTTTAAGCTGATAAGATTTTAAAGCACTCTATTTATTGAAAACTTCTATAAAAAGGCTAACAATAAATGATAAAGATTAGACTGTCCCTTTTACGAAAAACCATCAGTGCTCGGATAAACTTTAAGGGTATTCATGCAACGGCGTAAAGTCATCGTAAACGTAATAAAGTTGTAAACTGCGGGAATCTATCTAATTTTATATACATATTGTTGGAGATTTATTAAGTTCGAAACTTAACTACGCTTATGACGGCTTTACGCTGTTGTATGAATACCTCTATTCTTTGATTGATTCCAATAGTACGTCTAACTACTTTCATAAAAATATTCTTTTTTTAACATTTTACAAAGTGGAAAACAATAAGGTTATTCATGCAACTGCTTAAACTCGTCATAAACATCGTTGTCTTCGAAATATGCTCGTCGTCAAATTAAATAAAACCCAAATAGATTTTAAAGTTTACTAATGAAGTTAACCGAACGTTATGAATTATTATTCCAGAATGAAAAAATATTTTGAAATATTTTACAAATTAAAATTAAAAAACAAACAGTCAATTCGATACAAACAAAAATTAAACATAAAGTAAAAACATGCAAAGTACAAATAATTAAATTTTCTTAACATCCTCCCCCGCGGTATTGGAGCCAGCATGGTCTTCATTACCATCTCGATGAAAATTTAAGACACATATCTTTACCAAAGGTCTCTTGAAAACACCGATTGAAGTTTTAACTTCTACTACTCTCACTTCTCCATCGTCTCCAGGAAAGGTTTTAGTTATAATTCCTTTCGGCCAGCATCCACGAGCCATGTTACTGTCAACCACGAGTACAATGTCACCTACTTTCACGCCTTCGCCTTTGGCCAACCATTTAGTTCGACGGTTGAGTGTTGGTAGGTATTCGGTTCTCCATCGTTTCCAAAATTGGTCAGCTAAGTGTTGTGTTGCTCGCCAGTGCTTACGAAGAATCAAATCGGTTTTCGAGAATTTTCCAATAGGTGCTGTTGCTGACGAGCGTCCTATCAGAAAGTGGTTCGGCGTTAATGCTTCAGGTTCATCTGCATGAGTAGGTACATCAATTAATGGTCTTGAGTTAATTAGATGTTCTGCTTCCGTCATCAATGTGTAAAGAGCTTCATCAGTGGGATATTGTTCTTTTAGTACAGCTTTAAGCGCATTCTTCACAGATCGCACTAAGCGTTCCCAACACCCACCCATGTGAGGTGCTGCAGGTGGATTGAAGCGCCATTTGATTCCCTGAGTTGTCAACTGTCGTCTTATTTCATCTTGGTTGAATTCAGCAAGACTTCTTTCAAGTTCTTTTTCAGCACCCCGAAAGTTGGTTCCGTTGTCGGAAAATATTTCTTGTGGGCAGCCTCGTCTTGCAATAAATCGTCTTAGAGCCATTATAAATGAGTCAGTGGAGAGATTTGTCGCTATCTCTACATGAATAGCACGCAATGTCAAACATGTAAATAGAACTCCATACCTTTTCTCATGTCGTCGGCCAATTTTGATAGTCATCGGTCCAAAGTAGTCCACTCCAGTAAAACAAAAGGGTGGCATTCCTGCCGTGATACGAGCTGAAGGTAGTTGTCCCATTATGGTTGTTGCTGGTCTACATCTGTTGTTTATGCAGGTGTTGCATTCTCGTCTCACCTTTTTTAATGTTGGTCTCACTTTGATGATCCAGTAACGTTGATGCAATTCATTAAGAACACGTTCATGTCCGATATGGTTCGCTTTAAGATGATAGTGTCTCACCAAGAGTAACTGGAAATTTGAACCAGTCGTCACCATCAGATAGCTTACACAGTCTTCCATGTAGTCGAATAACATTGTCTTCTGTTAATTTCGGTGAAAGCTTGTATATTTTACTATTTTTATCAATGTCTTGATTACGTATGAGTTTTTGGTAGTCTTTCGCAAACATTTTTTGTTGAGATTGTCGAATCCAGAGAAGTTCCGCATTATAAAATTCGTCGGCTGAGAGTTCTCCGATGCGATTTTGCTTGTATACATAATTTTGTATGAAGCGTACCATCCAAGCAGTGGTGCGGATAAGTCTCAACCATGATGAAAATCGCTTAACGTCAGGTAATTCAAAGAATTTTTGGTTAGTAATGACTCCAACAAATTCGAGTAGTTCTTCATCAACTGGATCTAGTTTATTTTTGGGCCATTTAGATTCATCTGAATACAAAAACTCGGGTCCAGTAAACCAGCGATTGGAAGGGCTTAGGTTCTTAAAGCCACTACGAGTCGCATCGTCAGCTACATTCGATTTCGTTGGAAGCCATCTCCAATCTTTCGCAGCGGTCAATTCAGATATTTCGCTAAGACGATTAGCGACAAATTGTTTATGACGAGAGCTACTTGATTGGATCCAGTACCAAACAGTTGCGGAGTCAGTCCAATAAACAATTCTGTTAAACTTTCGGTCTAACTCTTCCTTCAGGTAACTGGTCAGTCTCGCTCCTAGTAAGGCAGCTTGAAGTTCTAATCTCGGAATCGTCATGATGGGTTTGGAAGGTTTAACTTTTGCTTTGGCTGCTATAAAAGAGACAGTTATGTTATTTTTTGTCAATGTTCTTACATAAACAACAGCAGAGTAAGCTTCGTCGCTGGCATCCACGAAGCAGTGTAGCTCGACAATAAGACCATCTAAGTAGGAGCTAGAGTAACATCTTGGGATTTGCACGCAGTGGATTTGTTGAAGATTCTTTAACCACTCTTTCCAATCAGCATCCAGTTCGGCACTCAGTTCGTCATCCCAGTCAATCGATGTCTTCCAAATTTTTTGAAGGATGATTTTCCCAGGTCCGTCAAGCTGCGTCCACCACATTGGAAATTCAGAAATGTAATGATGCAATAATTTGATGCTCATTTGATGCTAATTTAGTACCGCAATCCCGCCGCGGTACTAAATTCCCTTCCCCCTCAAACTTGTGGGGGACCCAGCTTGACGTCAAGCTGCGTCCACCACACCTTAATACACAAAATTTCAAGAAACTAATGATGCAATAATTTGATGCTAATTTTGGGCTCCTCAAGTGGCGGAACTTCAAGCTCCTCAAGTCCATCCTTACCACTTAAAAGCAGCCCGATATCAAGCGAGCTGTGTAGACTTTTCACCACAACGGAAATTCAAAAATGTAATGATGCAATAATTTGATGCTCGATTAATGATAATTTAGTACCGCAATCCCGTCCCGGTACTAAATTCCCTTCCCCCTCAAACTGGTGGGGGACCCAGCTTGACGTCAAGCTGCGTCCACCACAACTTAATACACAAAATTTCAAAAAACTAATGATGCAATAATTTGATGCTAATTTTGGGCTCCTCAAGTGGCGGAACTTCAAGCTCCTCAAGCCTATCCTTACCACTTAAAACCCGCTCGATATCAAGCGGCTGCGTAGACTTTTTATATACGACCTTTGAAAAAAAATAAAAAAGTGTATAAGACGTAAAACTAAGTAATTTGAGAGATTATAAAATTTTGTTCTTCTATCCCCAACGGTTTGGTTTTTACAGACAAAAACCGAATTATGATGACGTCACTTGTATGAAGCTGCTTCCAACACAAAGGAAATTCAAAAATCTAATGATGCAGAAACTTAGTGCTTCTTATGGGCTCATTTATTGTTTCAATCTTAAATTTTGGGCTCCATGGTTTCACCTTGAAATCTAGTGCTGAATATGCAAAACCGTGTAGACTTTCTACGGAACTAGGTCATTTGAAATAATACCATTTTCCATCCCCCCTTTCAAATCTTCCATTCATTTTCTTGGAGACATTATATCCCATACTTATACCATTTTGTAACATTCTTATTATATAATAAATATAATTTAACCAATCAGGTCGCGAATTCTTTTTGATATAAATCATTGAGGAAAATTAAACTAACACATACAAATCATAGCTCACACATATTCTACTTCTTTAAAACAAACAAGCAAATGAAATTCTTTTAAAAATTACACCTACATACCTACATAGCAATTTTTTAAAATATCTATGCGTTGATTAGTTGATTTTTATTTTAGCTCCGCCTCCTGCACGGCTTTCTTTGATTAAAATAAAGGATTTACTGTTAATATATTCAACTATGTAAAGTTTTGATTTTAGTATTTAGTGGGTTTCCGACCTCTTAAGGGAAAGGTTGGGTATACTCAAGCTTAAGAATATTTAAATGCAAAAATATTGCATTTCAAAATTATTCTGTAGTTAAAACATATTATAATAATGTATAGGTAGTATGGTACAAGGTACATAAGTACTTAATAGTATGTAGGTACCATTCATGAAACATTTCAAAAACCTATCATTTACGTCGAGATTGAATCAAAATGAATTAAAACCAATACTTAAAGGTAGGTACCTACAAAAAATATGTAGAATTGAGGGATATTTAGGTACCTACTTTGTAAAGGGTTTATAAAACTTAAAAATGTTCATTATGAACAAAGTTTGGCACGATCTTTACATAATTGCACTGGATTTTAAGGTAGGTATTTGTTAATGCTGGATCTAGTGAGCCCTAGACCAAGGTGATACGACCACCCTTCATTATCACCCATTATTCATTTACATAGCGTGGATCGTGGAAGTAGGTATCACACACTTCACAAATAAAATCTCTGTGAGAAGTCGGTCTTAGCTTAGTTTCTAAGAGAAAATTTTATATAGGTAGGTATGCAGGCAGTAGTTTTAGATTTGGTAAAATCTAAAAAAAAAGTCATGTGTTTTAAGTACCTATAAATTCATTGATAAAAAAAACTTGTTCTGTAGTGCTGCTTGTAAGTTTAATATTTTTTATCATCGTCGTCGTTCAAAAGTAACTTCGTTAATCTTTTTTTTTTTGAAACTGAGATGTTATAGGTAACTAAGGTGGTACTTAAATAGTAACACGATATTTCATATTTAACCAACTAGGTAAGTACCTATCCTAGATAAAATGAATTAAGTTCTCTAAAAGGTCACAGTGTCTTTAGTTGCTTTTTCTTAAACGAACAACTTTCTAAATTTCAACATTTTCAATTACCAATTTTTATTAAAAATAACCATTACAAATGCAAATGTTTTTAAAATAAAAAATTAGCGAAATTTTTCAGATAGTTAAGGTTGCGTATGTAGGTATCTACGTGAATTACATGTAAGGCTGAAAGGAAGAACATTGTAGGTATGCTTTTTCGGAACCTGATGACCGCTGATACAACAATAACTCAAGTTATCTCGAAATTTTTTATATAACTAGATAACAAAGCGAATAAACATCGGAACGCGAGGAATGGTATCTGACTGAAAAGAAATAAGAAACTGAAAAAAAGTTGAAAATTCAAATTAAGGCATCTAGGCATATGTATGGCATATTCAGCTTAAATTTAAAATTATAATATTAGGTACAGTAAAACCAGGATAACTGCCTCACCATAAATGTCTTGGAGGTATTTATGGGGGCTACGCAGTTATAAAAACCAGCTTAGGTGCACAAAGCACTTATCTCTCGTTGCCAAAAAAAAAAAAACGGTTAACTGCAAAATTTTTTGACTTATCAATAGCAGTATTTTCAGGGTCAATATAAAAATGTATAGAAAGTTAGAGGCAATTGAGTGCGGAATGTAGTTAAGCGAAATGTACTCATAAGATCAGTTTTATATGGAAAATTCTTCAAAATGTTGGTTCTCAAGAAATAGAATTACTTATTCGGGTTTTACCGCACCTATAACAATATCGAATATTTTCGTCAAATCAGTACCTCCTTAATTACGTAGGCACAATTTTAGAAAATATAATCACCCTGATTACAGAATCCGACGAATGAGCTGCGCAGGGAATCTGATTCAAATTTGACATTTGGTTCATGGTAAAAATGTCAAAATTGAGTCAGATTCCCTGCGCAGCTCATTCGTCGGATTCTGTAATCGGGGTGAATATGTATGTAATTGAACTACCTACCCAGATTAAATAGTAAAATAATAAAATAGCAACCAACATACACATAAGTAGGTATTCTTTTCCAATTTGTGGATACAAATTTAAAATTTTGAGTTTTTTATTTTTTTAACTATGTACATACATTTATATGTATATAATGTGAAGGTGTAGATACGTACATAGGTAGATCGTAGATACATCTAGGTATATATCTACTCAAATAATTTATTTAAAAGAACATTGGTTTTCTGAGTATAGATGCCTATACCTAAAATAATATTGCAAGTGCTGCAGTTGTGTTTTTAAAAATGTTCAATCAGTATCATCATTAAGTCAATTTTTGGAAATCATCCCCTCATGTCTCAAGGGAGAGAATCAGCCACCCCTTTTAAGTATAATTCTTTTCTGGTGTCATTACACGTTCTATCTTAGTTTTTTATCTAAAAGGAATCACCCAGAAAATGGGGGGAGAGTACAATAACTTTGGCATCAAGCTATGATAACGGTTTTTTTGTAGAACAGCTTAATACAATAATTTTTATTATGGGTGAGGGGGGATATTTAATAAAAAGAATACTAAAAATGGAAAAAAAATATTTAAAAATAACGGTTACACTTACAACTATGTAAGTATTGTACCTTTTTTTAAAGCTAATACTCTGTTCTATTAATTAGTTTTTAAATTAAGTGAAATCTATGCATAGTTTAAAAAAAAACGGGTTTTAAACTCAAAATTTGTGGAAAAAAAAATAAGAAGAAGGTTTAAAGTGTAATTTTTCAAAACTGCAAGATTTTATAAATTTTTTTTGTGTTGCTTTAATTTATTTTTAATCAAAAACTGAAAACTAGATGATTTTATTTCTTCTAGTTTGTGAGAAAATTGAAAATTACTAAAACTACTACAGAACAAAATTCGAATGTTTACACTGAGAAAACTGAACTATGAGTTATTCAAAAAGATGCATGTTTGATTATATGTTTAACTAATACAAATAGAATTCGGTTTAAACCTAATTGTAATCTGCTTAAATGCGAAAATACTATTATTTTAAAGTAAAGTGTGTTTAAATCAAAACCATTCATGTTTGAATATTTCATCATAACTAGTGAATAATTTTTGTATGTGATTCAAACTAGCTTGACTTTGATTTTTGAAAGGCCTGTTTAATTTTTGTTCCCACTTGAAAGTATTTAACATAAAATGAATATGAATGAGTTTGTTTTAAACATGAACCCACTGAAAATGTTAACAAGAAAAGGCAATTGAACAGAAATCTTAAATTTAAACTCAAATCAGTTTGAATCGAACTCAAATGAAGACAAATTTTGGATAAATTTACCTTGTGGTGATGTCATTTGGGGAAAAAAAGGTTTTTGGAACACTTGCAATCCTTAAAGCGTGTTGTGCGTGTCTTTCATATTACGTAATACCATTGAATAATTGTAGTTATTCAATGGTAATACAGAATTCTAGGAATTTTGTGTCAAATTTAATCCCCGGCCCCGTAAAATTCTTGACATTTCACATTTTTAAGAGAATTTTCTACCAACTGTTACCAACCAAACAAAATCTAAAAGTTTGTGCATAAATTGAGAGTCATTAGAATGCATAAATGTGTGTTAGTAAACTGATAGGTTTGCAAGAGTGTAAAATAAATTTTGTATGAATCTATGACTCATATGTCATATCTACTCTTTTCGTTTGTTGTTTCGTTTCATAAACGCAGTAAGTGCGTAAAGCCACATGTCTCCTGAAAGGTCGGAAACCTACTAACCTACTAACCTACTAATCAACTCCAACTCGACTGCGCAGCGCATAGCTTCTTTTTTAATTAAATAGAAGGAGAACACTAGCTATATTGAAATTTTGTATTCTGCTTCAGTTCAGCATCGGAGGCAGAGCTTAATCTTAAAAGTACCTACATATATAAGCATTTATTTTCATATACATACATACATAGTTACATATTACAAAAATTGAATGCGTATGAACTTTGATTTGTAGGTGTTCGTTGAATTTTTATCGATAATAGGTAACAGCTGTTTTATTTCAGCAAAAAATAAATTATAAAGAAAAGGTATAGAAGATTGTACAGGTTTAGTAGGTGCGCAAATATCTACCGTTAATACCTAGGTCAATTTTTAAAGATATTTTTTAAAAATACCTATGTAAAATACCCATTATGTCACTTAAACAATTCCTGGAATACTTTAAGTAGGTACTATACCTACCTTCCTGTATTTATGTTCATATGTGAGGCTGTGAGTGCAAAAGCGGTGTAACCCATTTCTTGTAGCATTGTTGATATTTTTGTCACGTATTTTTACATTTGTGCATCAAAAGTCATCAAAGCCAAAATTTTAAATTCTTAGATACCTACCTATGTAAGCTTTCTAAATATGTAACTTATGCCCCTTAAATCTCAAATAAAACAGTATTCAAGAGCGGTTGAAGATGGAACATTATGATAAAAAAAGTGGGTTACACCACTGTTGTACTCACAGCCTCATGTATAAGTACTTATAGGAATAGGTACCTACTAAATAAATATGGCAAATTTGTAAGACAATTGAGGTATGTAGGTAGGTAGGTATGTTTTATAGGTATAAAAAAAACTAAGAATGCCTTGATATGTACCTAGGCACCTAGTTACATATATATATATATATATTTATACTTACTTATTACTCTAAAAATTAAAACGGAAATCGCGTCGGTCGGTTGGAAATGCTAACAAATATTTTTTTTTTATTTTTAGATTTTTATTTTACTTTATCTACCTAGGTAGATAATTAAGTACTTACCATACCAATTTTCGGCACGAGTACGATAACTTTTCCACCAAAAATTTATAACGGTTTTTTGTAGAGGGGTAAAAAAAATATTTTTGCTATAGGAGCCTATCTTACCCCGTTTAGGTGGTAGGGGCAATTCTACCAAAATATTACTTAAAATGAAAAAAAAAAGTATAAAAAAACAACGGCAAGACTGAAAATGAGGTTCTAGGTATACCGTTTTTAAAAGCCAGAAGTCTGTTTTTTAATCCTAAATTCTAATTACCTAAATTATTTTAGTTAACAGTTTTTACAAAATTCGCATGCAAACTCAAAATTTTGATACAAAAATGAAAAAAAAACAGTTAGGTAAGACAAATTTTTTTCAAAATTGTGAAATGAAAAGCTGAAATGGCTTTTTGTGGTCAATGCTAATACCTTTCAATTTTGAATCGATAATATGTACTACTTTTGTTTACTTACATACATAAATACAGTGCTGGCACGTCCTAGCATCACGACGTATAAACAGTGAGGCATGTATTGGGGGGGGGGGGGGGGGGGCATGCTGCCGATATAATGCAATTGTAAAGTAGGCATACCTATGTACCTACTTATATCATACATTCGAATTTTGTTCTGTAGTAGTTTTAGTAATTTTCAATTTTCTCACAAACTAGAAGACATAAAATCATCTAGTTTTCAGTTTTTGATTAAAAATAAATTAAAGCAACACAAAAAAAATTTATAAAATCTTGCAGTTTTGAAAAATTACACTTTAAACCTTCTTCTTATTTTTTTTTCCACAAATTTTGAGTTTAAAACCCGTTTTTTTTTAAACTATGCATAGATTTCACTTAATTTAAAAACTAATTAATAGAACAGAGTATTAGCTTTAAAAAAAGGTACAATACTTACATAGTTGTAAGTGTAACCGTTATTTTTAAATATTTTTTTTCCATTTTTAGTATTCTTTTTATTAAATATCCCCCCTCACCCATAATAAAAATTATTGTATTAAGCTGTTCTACAAAAAAACCGTTATCATAGCTTGATGCCAAAGTTATTGTACTCTCCCCCCATTTTCTGGGTGATTCCTTTTAGATAAAAAACTAAGATAGAACGTGTAATGACACCAGAAAAGAATTATACTTAAAAGGGGTGGCTGATTCTCTCCCTTGAGACATGAGGGGATGATTTCCAAAAATTGACTTAATGATGATACTGATTGAACATTTTTAAAAACACAACTGCAGCACTTGCAATATTATTTTAGGTATAGGCATCTATACTCAGAAAACCAATGTTCTTTTAAATAAATTATTTGAGTAGATATATACCTAGATGTATCTACGATCTACCTATGTACGTATCTACACCTTCACATTATATACATATAAATGTATGTACATAGTTAAAAAAATAAAAAACTCAAAATTTTAAATTTGTATCCACAAATTGGAAAAGAATACCTACTTATGTGTATGTTGGTTGCTATTTTATTATTTTACTATTTAATCTGGGTAGGTAGTTCAATTACATACATATTCACCCCGATTACAGAATCCGACGAATGAGCTGCGCAGGGAATCTGACTCAATTTTGACATTTTTACCATGAACCAAATGTCAAATTTGAATCAGATTCCCTGCGCAGCTCATTCGTCGGATTCTGTAATCAGGGTGATTATATTTTCTAAAATTGTGCCTACGTAATTAAGGAGGTACTGATTTGACGAAAATATTCGATATTGTTATAGGTGCGGTAAAACCCGAATAAGTAATTCTATTTCTTGAGAACCAACATTTTGAAGAATTTTCCATATAAAACTGATCTTATGAGTACATTTCGCTTAACTACATTCCGCACTCAATTGCCTCTAACTTTCTATACATTTTTATATTGACCCTGAAAATACTGCTATTGATAAGTCAAAAAATTTTGCAGTTAACCGTTTTTTTTTTTTTGGCAACGAGAGATAAGTGCTTTGTGCACCTAAGCTGGTTTTTATAACTGCGTAGCCCCCATAAATACCTCCAAGACATTTATGGTGAGGCAGTTATCCTGGTTTTACTGTACCTAATATTATAATTTTAAATTTAAGCTGAATATGCCATACATATGCCTAGATGCCTTAATTTGAATTTTCAACTTTTTTTCAGTTTCTTATTTCTTTTCAGTCAGATACCATTCCTCGCGTTCCGATGTTTATTCGCTTTGTTATCTAGTTATATAAAAAATTTCGAGATAACTTGAGTTATTGTTGTATCAGCGGTCATCAGGTTCCGAAAAAGCATACCTACAATGTTCTTCCTTTCAGCCTTACATGTAATTCACGTAGATACCTACATACGCAACCTTAACTATCTGAAAAATTTCGCTAATTTTTTATTTTAAAAACATTTGCATTTGTAATGGTTATTTTTAATAAAAATTGGTAATTGAAAATGTTGAAATTTAGAAAGTTGTTCGTTTAAGAAAAAGCAACTAAAGACACTGTGACCTTTTAGAGAACTTAATTCATTTTATCTAGGATAGGTACTTACCTAGTTGGTTAAATATGAAATATCGTGTTACTATTTAAGTACCACCTTAGTTACCTATAACATCTCAGTTTCAAAAAAAAAAAGATTAACGAAGTTACTTTTGAACGACGACGATGATAAAAAATATTAAACTTACAAGCAGCACTACAGAACAAGTTTTTTTTATCAATGAATTTATAGGTACTTAAAACACATGACTTTTTTTTTAGATTTTACCAAATCTAAAACTACTGCCTGCATACCTACCTATATAAAATTTTCTCTTAGAAACTAAGCTAAGACCGACTTCTCACAGAGATTTTATTTGTGAAGTGTGTGATACCTACTTCCACGATCCACGCTATGTAAATGAATAATGGGTGATAATGAAGGGTGGTCGTATCACCTTGGTCTAGGGCTCACTAGATCCAGCATTAACAAATACCTACCTTAAAATCCAGTGCAATTATGTAAAGATCGTGCCAAACTTTGTTCATAATGAACATTTTTAAGTTTTATAAACCCTTTACAAAGTAGGTACCTAAATATCCCTCAATTCTACATATTTTTTGTAGGTACCTACCTTTAAGTATTGGTTTTAATTCATTTTGATTCAATCTCGACGTAAATGATAGGTTTTTGAAATGTTTCATGAATGGTACCTACATACTATTAAGTACTTATGTACCTTGTACCATACTACCTATACATTATTATAATATGTTTTAACTACAGAATAATTTTGAAATGCAATATTTTTGCATTTAAATATTCTTAAGCTTGAGTATACCCAACCTTTCCCTTAAGAGGTCGGAAACCCACTAAATACTAAAATCAAAACTTTACATAGTTGAATATATTAACAGTAAATCCTTTATTTTAATCAAAGAAAGCCGTGCAGGAGGCGGAGCTAAAATAAAAATCAACTAATCAACGCATAGATATTTTAAAAAATTGCTATGTAGGTATGTAGGTGTAATTTTTAAAAGAATTTCATTTGCTTGTTTGTTTTAAAGAAGTAGAATATGTGTGAGCTATGATTTGTATGTGTTAGTTTAATTTTCCTCAATGATTTATATCAAAAAGAATTCGCGACCTGATTGGTTAAATTATATTTATTATATAATAAGAATGTTACAAAATGGTATAAGTATGGGATATAATGTCTCCAAGAAAATGAATGGAAGATTTGAAAGGGGGGATGGAAAATGGTATTATTTCAAATGACCTAGTTCCGTAGAAAGTCTACACGGTTTTGCATATTCAGCACTAGATTTCAAGGTGAAACCATGGAGCCCAAAATTTAAGATTGAAACAATAAATGAGCCCATAAGAAGCACTAAGTTTCTGCATCATTAGATTTTTGAATTTCCTTTGTGTTGGAAGCAGCTTCATACAAGTGACGTCATCATAATTCGGTTTTTTGTCTGTAAAAACCAAACCGTTGGGGATAGAAGAACAAAATTTTATAATCTCTCAAATTACTTAGTTTTACGTCTTATACACTTTTTTATTTTTTTTCAAAGGTCGTATATAAAAAGTCTACGCAGCCGCTTGATATCGAGCGGGTTTTAAGTGGTAAGGATAGGCTTGAGGAGCTTGAAGTTCCGCCACTTGAGGAGCCCAAAATTAGCATCAAATTATTGCATCATTAGTTTTTTGAAATTTTGTGTATTAAGTTGTGGTGGACGCAGCTTGACGTCAAGCTGGGTCCCCCACCAGTTTGAGGGGGAAGGGAATTTAGTACCGGGACGGGATTGCGGTACTAAATTATCATTAATCGAGCATCAAATTATTGCATCATTACATTTTTGAATTTCCGTTGTGGTGAAAAGTCTACACAGCTCGCTTGATATCGGGCTGCTTTTAAGTGGTAAGGATGGACTTGAGGAGCTTGAAGTTCCGCCACTTGAGGAGCCCAAAATTAGCATCAAATTATTGCATCATTAGTTTCTTGAAATTTTGTGTATTAAGGTGTGGTGGACGCAGCTTGACGTCAAGCTGGGTCCCCCACAAGTTTGAGGGGGAAGGGAATTTAGTACCGCGGCGGGATTGCGGTACTAAATTAGCATCAAATGAGCATCAAATTATTGCATCATTACATTTCTGAATTTCCAATGTGGTGGACGCAGCTTGACGGACCTGATTTTCCCAACAATTACAAAGTGGGCGATGAAACCAAGTGGGTCAAAAACCGACATTATGATTTTTAATGCCTCCCGTTTCGTCGGTGTTCTTTCTCCACTTAAAAGAGTTGGGTCAACTTTCGAAAAATTCGTATTGAAAGTGAAGACGTCTTCTGCGGTGTCCCAAACTATACCTAGCACTCGACTTAGCTGCGTACTTTTGTCGATGTTGATTTTTTCATTCTTGTTTGCTGGTAGGAGATGCTGAGGAATAGTTTGATTTACCTTCGCTGACGTAGAGTACCAGTTTCTTAGCTCAAAGCCTCCGCAGCCATGAACCTTGATGATATCTTTGATGATTAAAATAGCCTCTTCTTCATTTATTGCAGTTCCTAGGTAGTCGTCCATATAATGGTTTCTCTTGATGGCACTTACTGCGTTTGGATAATCCGCAACAAATTCTTCTGCATTCTTGTCTTTAACATAGATGGCGGTGCATGGGGAACAAGTTGCTCCAAAAGTCATCGCAGTCATTTTATATACCTTCGGTTCACCTTGCCTCTTCTGTCCACGCCAAAGAATCAGCTGGCTGTAGCAATCATCATCTCGAATCTGCACACGGTGAAACATTTCTTTGATATCAGCTGTGAATCCGATAGTTCCTTGTCGAAATCTTAAAATCACTCCAGGTAATGACTTCAGCATATCTGGTCCTTGTAGAAGCATGTCGTTTAACGATGAACCATTGCACTTAGCAGCTGCGTCAAAAACCATTCTGACTTTCCCTGGTTTGTTAGGATTAACGACGGGAAAGTGTGGTAGATACCATTGTCTGTCTTCTGGGTTCTTCAGCATTGTGATCTCTTGAAGGTAGCCTTTTTGGATATACTCAATGAAGTTAGATTGGTATGCTGCTTTCAAGGTGTCGTCCCTGTCCAGTCTTTTTTCCAGCATGACTAGTCTTTTGAAGGCCATCTTTTTGCTCTCTGAAGGAAGTGGCATGTTGTCAAATCTCCATAAAAGTCCCGATTCCCATCGATCTTCTGAAACTCGTTTTGTTGTTTTTTCCAAAATCTGTAACGCTCTTTCATCATCACGGGATTTTTCGATGTTCATATTAGTTGCACCTATTCCATCCAATTGCCAGAAAGATTTGACTAAGTCATGAAGTTCAACGTCTTTTGTGTTTGAAGTGACATTTGCAACTAAAGCCTTCTTGTCGTGATTATAGCTAGATCCGTCATTGCCACTTATTGTCCAACCCAGCCATGTCTTGCTGGCTATAGGTGAGTTCCATTTGTCGTGTATCAATTGTCTTGTTGATGACAGCAGTCCGTTGTTTTCACCTATGAGGATTGTTGGTTGACCATTCTCAAAGCTTTCAAAGTCGATCTCATTCAAGTACGGATACTTTTCAGCTATCTTCTTCTTATTGACGGTTTGACGAATAAGTGGTAGTTCCTTAACGGTCCTGACATCTCGTAGTTTGTAGAACTTAGCTCCATTAAATATCCCTTTGATATATGTTGAGAAGCACTTCGAATCCGATTCCTTGGCCGAATCTCCGTTAAACCATTTAACGCTAAGAGGTGAATGGGTCCCGTTTACTTTTAATTTGTCTGCTATGTCACTTCTCATTAGAGTAAGACTTGCTCCAGAATCCAGCATAGCTAATGTCTTGACTTCGATATCTCCATTTTTGATACATACAGGGAGAATTCTTAAATTTGTCGGAACATCAACCGAAGAGCTTTGAGCACATAGTTCATCTAGTTGATTTTGTGGTGAAGTTCGGTTGGAATGTAACAGTTGATGATGTTGTCTCTTGCAGTTGTCGACATTGCATGATACCTTCTTACGACACGCCTGCATTGAATGTTTTTCATTGAGGCAAGAAAAGCAGAGTGAAGCTTTTGTTACAAACTTCCATCTTTCGTCCACAGTCATCTCAAAAAATTTCTTGCACCTTGCAACAGATTTGCAATTTGATGAACAAACTTTGCACTTGATTTTATCATCTGTTTTTATAGCTGTGTTCACTCTTGGCATCCGTTTTGTGTCTCCTCTTGATGTGGATGGCGATGATTCTGGCTGCACACGTAGAGATGCGGCATGTGACTTCCTATCTAACCAATCAGCAAAGTTTCTAAGATTGTAAGAATCCTTATCATATATGAAATCTGACCACATAATATGTAATGTTGGTGGCAGCTTCTTTTCCAGGTCTTGAATTAGCTGTGGATTGGACAAATATTCATTTTTGTTAAGAAGTTCAATCATACCAGTAAGATTTTCTACTGCCGTAGCAAATTTGATGATCGTCATCGGTTTATCCTCTTTAGCAGGTAAAATGTCCTTTGTCTTTAGGATCAAAGAGTTGATAATATAATCTGGTCGTCTAAAACGCCTCTCCAAAATTTTCATAATTTTTTCGGCACTGTCTGGCGAAATGAGTAGCGATCGAACAGCATCTAGCGCTTCGTCCTTCAAAGCTACACGAAGTCGAGTCACATTTTCGTTGCTTGTGAATTTGCACATATCTGTCGTCCGATGGTACTCATTTTTAAAAAGTAACCAATCTTCAGGGTTTCCTCCGAATTTCGGAAGATCCATTTTGGTTTGTCTTGCCATAAAGGTTGACATCATTTCCATGTAAGGCGGCTTGAGCTCCTTGTCATCGGTACATGGAATCTTAGTTTCCCTCGTCCTCTTAGTATTTTTCATAGGATTGGCTTTTATTTCTTGAGATCCTTTTGATTTCAGCTTATTGAGCTCAGAAGATAATTTTCTCAACTCCTCCGATAATTTAAATATTTTTTCTTTGGTTTTGTCTTCAATGGGGAGTTTATTATTTTCCTTGTGCTCTTCTGCTTGGTCATCCGAAAAATAATTCTCATTTTCTTCATCTACTATAACCGTATTGTCTAAAGAACGTTCGGGAATTTCATCAGCTTCTTCATTTTCAATATCATTGGCATGAAATGATATGCAAGATGAGCTTTTCCTGATTGGAAAATCATCTTCTTCACCATATCGTTTTGGTGGAATTCCTTTCGATTTCCTTTCGCTTGTCCTGCTAGTAGACATTTTCCAAATGCTGTTTTCTTCTGGTTTGAAGGACCACGATGTCTTCGAAATATGCTCGTCGTCAAATTAAATAAAACCCAAATAGATTTTAAAGTTTACTAATGAAGTTAACCGAACGTTATGAATTATTATTCCAGAATGAAAAAATATTTTGAAATATTTTACAAATTAAAATTAAAAAACAAACAGTCAATTCGATACAAACAAAAATTAAACATAAAGTAAAAACATGCAAAGTACAAATAATTAAATTTTCTTAACAATCGTGAAGTTGTAAACTCCGTAAATCTGTCAAATGTTCCATACAAATTGTGATAGAATAACGAAGTTCAAAAGTTTACAACGTTTACGACGACTTCACCTTTAGGGCCAGTTGTACAAATATTTAACTCGTGGTTCAGCAATTTTAACTCAGTGACTTTGGCGAATTAACTGAAGTTCAACGATGGTTTAGGCATTAAATTGGCTACTTTAACATACTTGAACATTGAACTATCGCTGAACCCCAGTAATTTCGCTGAAATCAGTCAGTAAAAATATTTGAACCACGGATCAAAATTTGAACCACGTTTGTACAACAGGTCCTTATTGTTTAACCAAATTAGAGCGTGTGGTCTTACTTCTAAGTTTTAACTTTATTTATCTAGATTAACATGTATGTAGATATCTTCATTTGATTTCTGCAAAAAAAGGGATGTTAAATATGAAATTTGCATTCTTTGGATAGAGAAATACCAAAATGCATTAGATCTTCATAAATCATATGTAAAATTCTAATTTTTTCAAATTGTTGCAGATGCAGATATAATCATGTAAATCCACAGCATGTTATAAAGTTTTCTATAAAATAATGGGAATAGAGGCACCATGGAAAGAAAACGTAGTTTAAAATACTCCCTCAACGAAATCAGTTTAAACAAGCCATTACTTAAAGGTTCTTATCTCAGCTAAAAATGTACCTATTTTCTGAGCACTCTCCCTAGCCACCATCATGTTTATTTTGTTCCTCACATTGGCACCCCTGTAGTTAATTAACTGTCAAAAATATTAAATGCAATTTTCGAAAAGAATTTATTTTTATTTTCATCTTTTGGTCGTAACCCTTCAATAAAACGTAATTTTCTTCAAACTTACCTATGAAAACAATTAGTAAAGCGTCTTTTTCGTTACAGAGCTTGATCAATCCCAACAATCACACTCGCTATCATGACCAACAAAGACTCAACTCTGACCAGTGGCGACAGCTACTCCCTCCAAATCTCCACTAATTCTTCATTATCCTGTGAAAGTGATATATCTTCGTTTTCGTTTGATAAAGAAGTCGACAGCTACACAAATCGAATAGACCAAGATGAATTGCCCGCCTTTGAGATACGTCTGCTATCACCACACGGCAGATCACCATCGCCCATAGACAGTGACCTGGAATTTTTCGCTTCGCCGAACAAAAGCTGTATCACACCAACCAGGAATAATCTATCGAACAAAAACCTACATGGCAGTCAGAAGGATAGTGAAGAATACGTTCTCCTTCACGATATAAATGCCCAAATAAGTCCACCGAGTGATTCGGAGAGCAGCAATAATCTATCCGTTTGTGATAGCCCACAGAGTAACCTTGAGACAATATTTGAAGGTGTATTTCTCAATACACCGCCGAAACAGAGTCGACTCCAGAGAAATAGCATTAACGCAAATAAGCCGCGAAATAATTTGCTGGAGAAAATCGCAATAAATCGTCTGAACTTTGTTTCATCTTCTGGTGATAAGGAGAATGTCCGAACGAACGAAAGTGGTTGTGATAAAATCACGGCGACAACTACAAAAGCAACAGACGATGGATAAACATCATAAAACAAAATAAGATGTACACTCTTGTAGTTAGTTTATATTTTTTTATATTAATTTTAGTTGTATTCGTACAAAGCTTAATAAAACTTATATTTCTTATGAAGTAAGACTTCTTTTTAACTCGTAACAGGCAACAAGCCGGCTGGTGGGAATATGGTAGTAGACACGCTGTGGATTCCGAGAATCTGAAGAATACAGACTTTTGCACTCCCAAGGCAAGCAACCATCTTTTTTTTTTTGATGTTTTGCACAATAAGAAGGACTTCATTGACCTTTCAAAGTCTGCAACGACAGGGATTCTAGTCAAACATTATTTTCAGATACATTGGTATTTCTTATTTTTTTAGCGATGGATGTTTTCTATTGCGCCTCTGAACGCAGGTCTTCCAGCTTGTCTTTATTTTTGATAACAGTTCCTTCTCACCGAAAGCGTATCCCGACACGATAACATCTCGGAAAAGGCCACTTGTTGCATTCATTTATTTAAAAATTCATTCAGTATTTTATGACTACTCTGAAAATTGTTACAAAAAAAAATTTGTGGATAATATTTTTTTCCAACGACCGCGGACGGCAGCTAAATAAGCCGTCCTTTTGAAATGCCTCCAATTATATTTATAAATTCTAATTTCTAAGCAATTTGGATTATTCTCTTGTTTGCACATTGAAATACTTCTCAAAAGATCAGTCGAAGTTGCTAAAGAATAGGTTGTTAAAGTCGTACGAGAGAATTGTACAAGTTATTTTTTCCTTAATGCTTATGGTCATTCTCTATGTTCTTATAAAAACGCACTGCAACTTGTATATTTATAAAATTGTTTACTGTAAAATTTATTCAGAACAATACAAAACATAAATAAAAATTTTACCTACACAAAATAAAACATAGAACGTTTCATCATATAATTCGGCTTTAAGCAATCTTAAGTTCTAAGTTATTTCACTTGTTAAAAACTACAAGCACTATAAATTCTTAGAATACTTGGACGCTGAGAATATTTTCACCTTAAGTAAACCAGGATTCACTTCGCTCCATCTGAATAAAAACAAATTAAAATTATTAAAACAAAATCTCATCGAAAATGTAGAAACCAATAACTTACTTCAAATTTCTTTCTTTGAGTCTGCTCTTGACTCGCGTTTTAATCATCGATACTCCACCGGTGCTGTGCAAACCACGACCTGTTATAATAAACACATATTTAAAGCTACGAAATATACTTCGCAGTTTGGCTATGTGCCGGTCAACGAATATATCTAAGCAAGCAACAGCTTCCACTACATGTAAATAATGCAGATCAATGAAATCGGGGTTGTTTTGAGTTAAATCATGGACTTCCATGATACAATTAGCAGCACGATGGTTGTAAATGTCGATTTTTCTTTTGTGCAAATTTGCAATTTGCGAATAATATCACACCAACCAGGAATAATCTATCGAACAAAAACCTACATGGCAGTCAGAAGGATAGTGAAGAATACGTTCTCCTTCACGATATAAATGCCCAAATAAGTCCACCGAGTGATTCGGAGAGCAGCAATAATCTATCCGTTTGTGATAGCCCACAGAGTAACCTTGAGACAATATTTGAAGGTGTATTTCTCAATACACCGCCGAAACAGAGTCGACTCCAGAGAAATAGCATTAACGCAAATAAGCCGCGAAATAATTTGCTGGAGAAAATCGCAATAAATCGTCTGAACTTTGTTTCATCTTCTGGTGATAAGGAGAATGTCCGAACGAACGAAAGTGGTTGTGATAAAATCACGGCGACAACTACAAAAGCAACAGACGATGGATAAACATCATAAAACAAAATAAGATGTACACTCTTGTAGTTAGTTTATATTTTTTTATATTAATTTTAGTTGTATTCGTACAAAGCTTAATAAAACTTATATTTCTTATGAAGTAAGACTTCTTTTTAACTCGTAACAGGCAACAAGCCGGCTGGTGGGAATATGGTAGTAGACACGCTGTGGATTCCGAGAATCTGAAGAATACAGACTTTTGCACTCCCAAGGCAAGCAACCATCTTTTTTTTTTTGATGTTTTGCACAATAAGAAGGACTTCATTGACCTTTCAAAGTCTGCAACGACAGGGATTCTAGTCAAACATTATTTTCAGATACATTGGTATTTCTTATTTTTTTAGCGATGGATGTTTTCTATTGCGCCTCTGAACGCAGGTCTTCCAGCTTGTCTTTATTTTTGATAACAGTTCCTTCTCACCGAAAGCGTATCCCGACACGATAACATCTCGGAAAAGGCCACTTGTTGCATTCATTTATTTAAAAATTCATTCAGTATTTTATGACTACTCTGAAAATTGTTACAAAAAAAAATTTGTGGATAATATTTTTTTCCAACGACCGCGGACGGCAGCTAAATAAGCCGTCCTTTTGAAATGCCTCCAATTATATTTATAAATTCTAATTTCTAAGCAATTTGGATTATTCTCTTGTTTGCACATTGAAATACTTCTCAAAAGATCAGTCGAAGTTGCTAAAGAATAGGTTGTTAAAGTCGTACGAGAGAATTGTACAAGTTATTTTTTCCTTAATGCTTATGGTCATTCTCTATGTTCTTATAAAAACGCACTGCAACTTGTATATTTATAAAATTGTTTACTGTAAAATTTATTCAGAACAATACAAAACATAAATAAAAATTTTACCTACACAAAATAAAACATAGAACGTTTCATCATATAATTCGGCTTTAAGCAATCTTAAGTTCTAAGTTATTTCACTTGTTAAAAACTACAAGCACTATAAATTCTTAGAATACTTGGACGCTGAGAATATTTTCACCTTAAGTAAACCAGGATTCACTTCGCTCCATCTGAATAAAAACAAATTAAAATTATTAAAACAAAATCTCATCGAAAATGTAGAAACCAATAACTTACTTCAAATTTCTTTCTTTGAGTCTGCTCTTGACTCGCGTTTTAATCATCGATACTCCACCGGTGCTGTGCAAACCACGACCTGTTATAATAAACACATATTTAAAGCTACGAAATATACTTCGCAGTTTGGCTATGTGCCGGTCAACGAATATATCTAAGCAAGCAACAGCTTCCACTACATGTAAATAATGCAGATCAATGAAATCGGGGTTGTTTTGAGTTAAATCATGGACTTCCATGATACAATTAGCAGCACGATGGTTGTAAATGTCGATTTTTCTTTTGTGCAAATTTGCAATTTGCGAATAATAAACCGCAACGCCACTATTTCCCCGCTGAATGGCTTCTTTGGCCTTTTGATAACATTCGGCTCGCAATTGACAATGGTGGGCAGCATAGTTTCGGGTGTCTTCAAATTCGGAAAGAGCCAATCGTTTGGCTTCCTCCGGTGAAAGAGATCTCTGGCGGTTAGAAGATTCTTGTTGCTTGGATTGTATTTTTTGAAAGCTATTCGAATTGTTGTTCTTTAATATCTTTTGCTCTTGCTTATCTTCTTCCTCATTAAGCTGAAATAAAGCACACAGACAATAAATACAAAAACATCCGTATATAAAGTGGTTTTACCTTTTCATTCTCGTTTCTGGCCTTTTCGATGAGCACCTCAGCTGAAACCTGATGATCAACTGTCGCGGGCTGTATGGAACTCTTTAGCACCTCGACTGTGTCACTAAACTTGTTGTTATGTGCTGCCAGAATATCCACGAGCGTTTCTCTCGGGATATTGGGAAATATCTCACATAACTTCATTCGCGTCAGATGCGAAGCCAAATCGTTAGGATGCTTCGAAGCCAAACCATTATATTGCTCTTGTTCGGTTTTGTAGATCATCCACGCATATTCCATATCGAGTAGTTCTTTAATATTTTCCGGTGGCTGCTTGAGGTTTTGATACTTTGGATTCTTCAATAAACGTGCGAATTCTTCATCTTCCTTGAGGAGACTTTGTCGTTGCTCCTCTTCTTGGTTGTACACTGATTCCATCCAGAGGACATAAAGTTCACGGGCCAGAGTCTTCGGCATGAATACATTGGTTTTGTACTTCTCAGGTGCTTCGAGAGCCGAAGTTTCAGATACGAAAATCTCCGACAGCTGACCAATGAGATCCTCGCCAAGATTTATCTCTATCACTTCTGAGCCCTCACCACCGTCTTCACTGTTATCAATATCATTTTCGTCCACATCCTCAGTTTGTATTTGAACATCTATAAATATCTTTTTATTATTTGACTCTTCGGTGGCGTTACGTTTGTTGCGAATTTTTTTCACATGACTAGAATAGTGCTCCTCGCCGAGCACGAAACTCTTTTCGACTGCCTCCTTCACTTCTAGAATCTGAGCCGAGGATGCAGCGCGATTGCGGACTAATTTTTGACGTTGTGGTTTCACATTAACTTCGGTAAGAGAAATGCTCGTAAGTGGTGGAGGGAATATTTCAGGTTTATTGCAACAACAATCAAAGTTATCACAATTATCGAGTGATTCTTGAAGAGCATTTTGGTTCACGATTGAGTCTTCGTCTTTGAGTAAAATATCTACAGCCCAATCGATGCTGCCATTGCACTTAACAAAGAGATCCCATAATTCCGCGTTGGGTTTATTAGGGTAGATTTGTCGAAACGCAATGAAAGATTCATTTTCATTCTCACAACCAATACGATGGCGTACTAACTTAACAGGTTCCTCTTCATTTGCAGACGTATCTTTTTTGGGTATATTTATTGACTTGACACCCTCTTTAAGGAGTTGCAAAAGACCACAATTGCTGCTACTACTTTCATCTAATACCATTGGTTCGGGAACTGTGGTTGGTGCGGTAACAGGAACACCCCAAAAGCTTGTAGCTTCTTCTTCGTAAGCTTGCCATACAGTTGGCACAGTTGAAAATAGTTCCGAAGACATTATTTCATTGTCATTATCGTGTTCTTTGTTTGTACCAGTCGAGCCAAATGAAACTCCCCAAAAACTGGGAGCATCAGGGTTAAGTGGCTTCGATATACCAAATAGATTTGTATCTTCTTGTTGCTGCGTATCTTCCGGATCTTGTTCTTCTTCTTGTTCTTGTTCTGGTTCCTGTTCTTTGATTTTGTGATTTTTTCTTGGTGATCTGGGAACAGGCAAGAGTTTTTCTAATGGTTCAAAGCTTGGCCACATGTTGTTTGGATCAGTAAACGCAATTGGAGACGAACTAGGCTCCCTTTCCATTTCCATTGTTGTTGTTGGTTCGATGATAATTTTTTGGGGTGAAATTAACTCAATATCTTTCTTGGGTAGTACATTTTCAGCAGTTGTTGTTTCAAGTGTTTTTCTCGGCGTTTGGGGTTTTGGTTGCGGTGGTGATGGTGATGCTGGAGGCTGTTCTTGAAGTTCGGGTACTGGAATCTGAACTGATGCTGATACTGGTTCCGGCTCTGGAGGTGGCGGATATGTTCTAAGCTGAGGCAGTGCAACAGTGTATTTGGTTTCTTTTAAAAGCTTAAATGATAGGACAAAATTTAAAAACAAATTGGTAAGATAAACATTTAAGAGCAAAATAAGTCCTGAAAAAATGGACTACATGCATATTTCGAAAATAGCTGAAAAATATTTGGAGATATTTCATATTCATTAGGTTCTAAGATACAAATTTCTTAACAATTATATCAGGAATTGGATCAACAAGCAACCGTCGAATCAACCTTTTTTACAACGGGGGTTAAAACCTATCACTTTTAATTATTTTATTGTTGTATATATACACATCCATATGTGTATGAATTTAAACAAATTTGAAAAGTGTTTCATTTAAACCAGTTTTTGGTTACTTACCAAATCCAATTAAAATATGTAATTTGTATGCAAAATATTGTTAAGAGTTAAAGTTTAAAACCACAACTTACCGCTAGCAAATCCTTGGTGGTTCCAATTTCATATCTATCTAACATACGTTGGATTTTCTGCTTGGGCACGTTGTGGATATTTTTCGAAGCTAGTTTACCCGCTGAATTACGCCACGGGGTAACAGGTTCTATAATTTCAATTATGTACCCATTTTCCACGGCTATTTTTACATAAGGTATCATCTCCCACAAAGCATGGTTCGTGTTATCAATTAGAATAGGACTATAGCCAAGTGACATCTTTTCGCGAGCTCTAGTTTGGCAATAGATGTGGGCATTTTCTAGACGCTCCACGTTGTATCGATACCTTCCCCGAGCATCGAAGAAATAATCATCGGCCCCAAGAACAAAATCTTTCCAATCTCTTCCCGGCATCAACTTCTTTACAATCGACTTTGCCAAGTAAGATTTTCCACTTCCTGGTGGACCACGCATAAGGACGAGTACTTTGTAGCCTTTGGCAATGTCAGCATAGACATGAGCATAGGCAGAAGGCAGGTCTTGAAAGCGTGGTTTGGCGGCATTCGGTATCAACGATGTACTTGAAGTTGCTTTGGGCACAGCACCACTAGTTTTTTGAAGAGCCTGACTGTAGTTAAGTACTTTGGGATTCACTTGTGGAGGTTGCCTTATTATTTCAGCATCGCTTCCTATCAGTTTATCAATGCATAAGTCCACTAAAGGCGGGGAAACAAATACTCACAATATACTGCGTAGTTTATTTTGAAGCTAGATAAATAGTAAAAGCTGATGTGTTGACTTACCATTCCATAAGCACGCTTCGCATATACCTCGAATGTAAACTAGAGAATATCCAAAAAACATATCACTCAATTGACGAACAATATTTTGTTTGTCCAAACTCAAATCTAACGTTGCATTCATATCGTACACTTGTGGATCCATTATTTTTTACTTTGATTGTAAATTATTAATTGCAAAATAAATCAAGGTCTTGTTTTTAAAAAGTGAAAGCTCAAAAATACTCAAAAAATTAAAAAATTTTACAGCCAAATTTTATTCTTTATTCTTTGTTTTGACCTGTCATTCGTTTTTCCGTGTTGCTTTTACTTGTCATGTGACGATGACAACTTCCATTGGTTTAGTCCCAAACAGTTTGTGCCCTTTGTCCCCTTTCACACGAAGAAACAAGTTGCTAGAGATTTTTTTGACGTTTTCTTTTAATCTCCTTAAAATCTCTCGTACCTTTCATACGAGGAAACAAATCTCCAGGCAATTTTTGAAATTTCCTTTGAAAATCTATTGGTTGAACACACCTAAACCTAGATGTGAAAGAAAATGTCAAAAAATCTCCTCAAATCCTCGAGGAAACTGAGTTGCCAGCAACTTTTAGATCCTGGATGAGAAGGGCAGGAGGAAAGAGGGGCGAATAGAATCTCCCCGGTCGAGGATTTGAGGAGATTTTTTGACATTTCCTTTCACATCTAGGTTTAGGTGTGTTCAACCAATAGACTTTCAATGGAAATTTTAAAAATTGCCTGGAGATTTGTTTCCTCGTATGAAAGGTACAAGAGATTTTTGAGGAGATTAAAAGAAAACGTCAAAAAAATCTCCAGCAACTTGTTTCTTCGTGTGAAAGGGGACTTTCAAACAGTTTCAGACCGCCAGATTTGGTGCGGACCAGTACAATTTTTCAAGTGTGGAACGACTTCGGACTAAATCTGGCGGTTTCAAACTGTTTGAAAGTCGGCAAGGAACAGACCTCATATGGGATGGCTGAGTTCAGTGCTTAAAAGTTAAAAGAAAAGGATCGTTTTTGAATAGGGGTTCACATGGAACATTAGCCCGTTTTCCTTTGGAGGTGGCAAAGTACTTTTGAGTAGATGAAAACCCAAATCTAGTACTACCAACTGCACATGCTCTCATTTGCGAGTAGATACATTTTACATGGGAAAGTAGTTTGAGTTGTTCCATTGAAAAAAGCTAGCAAAGTACTTGCAAGTACTTC
Source organism: Dasysyrphus tricinctus (assembly GCA_963921185.1). Taxonomy (NCBI): domain Eukaryota; kingdom Metazoa; phylum Arthropoda; class Insecta; order Diptera; family Syrphidae; genus Dasysyrphus; species Dasysyrphus tricinctus. The sequence goes on along the minus strand of OY992533.1, from coordinate 117,253,052 downwards.
ACCACCTCCAAAGGAAAACGCCTATTGTTGACAGCATTTCTTGATGGAATCGGAACAAGTTTTAAACCATACTAAACTCAGGTAGACAATATTTTTTTTTTAAGATTCATAAGATTCATGTCAAAATAAAATTGGAAAGGATTTTATTACTATGTTCCCACCAAAACGAAATCTGAGATTTCAGCTGAAAAATTTGGAGATCTTGAGTTGGTGGAGTGGGATTTCATTAAGATTTCGTTGAAATCTAGGGTTTTAATTGAGATTTCGTTTAAATTTTCATAAAAACTCACAAAACTTCATAAAAAAATATCATCTGACAGTAAGAATGTCGAGATACACAAGCGCAAACTTGAAGCCTAGTACATACTTGTGAATCATGTCGTGTCTCCATACAAAATTTGTATTTTTGTTTATCGCTGAACGTGCTCGTGAAGCTGTGTGGAGAGTTTTCGTTCACGAGCAATTCCCGTGCAAAATGTACGGGAACTCTTGGTGAACAGCTGACAGTTCGATATTAAGAGAAAAATGCCTCATTGGAGGCATTGTGGTCTTAAACGTGTCAAACGTTCACGACACATTCACAAGTCTGTACGAGTGAGCAATGTCAAAAAATCACTTTCTCCACTGATGATTGTTCACTTCACGAGGAAGTATGTACTAGGCGTAAATATGGTGTATTTTCTTTTACAATAGGGTTGGCATAATATAGCAAATGTGTAAAATTTTCACATTCAGTATATTTTGTTGTTGTCATGTAAGAAAATGTTCCGATCCTAAATATTTTCATGTATTAATACATGTCAAATCGTGTCGGATGCGCTGTCAAGTTGTGTGTGATGAAATCTCATATTTTGTTTCCACACTATTATACATGATTTCTTCACACTTTTTTGACATGTGTTAATACTCAGTGGGATAGTGTGGAATGGCTATAAGTATGGACTGGAAGGAAACAATTTTTCTTTACGAAAATTTAACTTCGTTTCGCAGTATAGGCTCAGCCTTACGTTTTACTACCTTATCGGCCTTTCAACAACGCACCATCTGAAACGTCATCCATTTCCCCACCCACTACATGACAGATAATCATCGCTGTCACAAAAAGAGGAAAAGAAAGAAAATTCACAACAAAATTCTCAAATTTTTCTAATAAAAGAAAATTTTGTATTGTAATGTTCTTGTGTTAATTTATTTAAAAATTTATGTTAATGCTGTAAAAATTTGCTTCAAACTATTCAATTACCAAAGCTGATATTAAAGTAAAACTCGAGTGAAACGCATTTAATTGATTGAATTTGTTAATTGAATTATAAAAAACAAGGAAAAAACAAAAGAAAAATCAAATAAGAAAAATAAACAAAAGATGAATTTCTAGTGTTTCTAATTACTCAATCAAAATACGTAAGTTGTTTTAAGTTAAATAGATTTTCCCGCAAGAGATGCTAATCTTTTTTTCAAGATAACTTGGACATATCATGTACTTTCCTGTTGGCTGGCCAAAGGCCATTAATCTCTCTCTCAATGATAAAAACAACACAATTCGCCACATCGCCTGTGATGCTGTGAAAATTCTTATCGCTGCAATTGGTGAAAGTTTTCTCGGCATTTGGTATGCCAATCCACTGATTCCCATCACATTCCATCAACGAAGCGAAGAGTCCATCGAGCAACATGGCAACAATCGTCTGATAGTATGGAAACCCGATTCGAGTAAATTGGCCGTTGTCACAGATTATGGACATCTGCTGTTTTATAAAATAGAAGTCGATGGCAATAACGCCGGAGTGCTTACTCAAGTTGATTCCCCACTGTCCAATTTGAAGCGGGATTCCGCGGAACTTTTCATCAAAGAGGTCATTCCCAGGCTATACCTGAAGGAGATCTGCACAGTTGCTATGGATTCCGTGATAACCACTTTCTGCTGTGTTAGTCTGGCCGAGATTGTTGTGACCACAGCGAACTGTGAGTTCGTACGTACGCAATGGGATGATTTCGAAGGAAACCACCAAGTTGCCGTCGATCTAAGAAGCATTCCATTCTACATCAATCAGAATAGTAACCTTAAAAATCTTCCACCGATTGGCAGAAACTCATTTATATCAGCCATGGAGTATTCGCCATTTATTGGAGGATTCGCTGTCGTCTTCAATGATTGCCGAGCGGCTTTCCTCAGTGTCCACCAGAAGATGCATGGATTCTGGGTACCGGATGTGGATGATGCCACCGTTTGTAGTGTGAACCATAAATTTAGACTACTCGCATATGGAAGAAGGAATTCAGAGGTGGCGGTGTATGCAATTGAAGATAGCACTGGCGGGCTAGAGTTTTGCCACAAACTGTCATTGAACTCCAAGGAATTTCCTGGGACTCTGGGAGCTGTAAATGAGCTCAAATGGTCACCAGACGGGTGTGTACTGATTGTGGCCTGGGACAATGGTGGTATATCCTTATGGAGCACCTTCGGAACGATGCTTATGTCATCGCTTAGTTGGGATTTTGGAATTCATGTCGATTTGCTTCGGAACAATCCCCTTATAGTGGATCGCATGGAATGGTCGACTGAGGGGTATCAACTGTTTTTGATTCGACGAGAAGGCACAGTCCTCCAGTTGAGTTTCGTCAAGAGTGCACTCACCATGAATCCCAGCATGACTGCGACATCTCATATTCTCCTTCAGTCCGATGACACTTTGTATTTGAATCAAGGTGACAACCTGGAAAAGATCTACTTTGGATCGAAGTTCATATTCCCTAACAACCAAGCAGACTTGATAGTCAACCCTCTTGAGTCTGGAGACAACATGGAGGTCCAGAAATCAGTTGATATATCTAGCATATTGTCGGAGAGCAAATACTGGAGTGTGTTGCAACTTCCCTTGACCTACGCTGCTACAAACTGGCCTATAAGGTATTCAGCCATCGACACTGAAGGCATGCACGTAGCTGTGGCTGGCCGGACTGGCCTAGCCCACTACTCCTTGCTGACCAAGCGCTGGAAACTCTTTGGAAATGAATCACAAGAAAAGGATTTTGTCGTCACTGGAGGTTTAATGTGGTGGAGGGGCTTCATTGTACTTGGATGTTTCAGCCTTCTCGATCGGACCGATGAGATTCGGTGCTACCCGGAAGAGTGCAAGTTGGATAATCAGTTTGGGAACAAAATCCAAGTGCGAGCACCGGTAATATCATTGAATATGTTCAAAAATCAGTTGATTTGCCTTACCGCTGATGGGATAGTCAGCACATTCGCTCTCAAGAAGTTAAATGCCTACAACATGGATGTGTCGTGCATCTATGAGATGGACATTAAGGGAATCTGCATTCATCCGGCCTGCATTGTCTCACTGACAATCACAAATTTGAAAAACGAACTGGCATCCAAGGCCAACGCCCCGGAAACCATAATTTTTAATGTCAGCGGAAGGATTCTCATGGTTCAGAGGGATTCCAGGACCAGCGTCATTAATCACTTGATGGCTACTTGCCTGGCATCGTGTGTTGAGTGCTTCTGGCTGTCCAATTCGGAACGAAGTCCAATGGGTGATTGTCTGTGGTTGTATAGTGGAGCTCATGGCATGCGCGTATGGCTGCCCATTCTGCCACCAAACGAAGAAGTTCGCGATTCACATCGTTTGCATTCGTTCATGTCGAAAAGAATTATGTTGTCGTTTCCACTTAAACTTTACCCATTGGTCATACTCTTCGACAATGTCATTGTGCTGGGAGTAGAGAACGAGACTACTCTCTACACCAACGAATCGAGTTCTCATTTTTCACTGCCCTTCTGTTTGCTAGAACGAAAAAGTCAAGTGTACCTCCATAAAATTCTACGCCAATTAATCAAGCGAAATCTCGGATACGGTGCCTGGGAGATAGCCAAATCTTGCAGTGCGTTGCCGTATTTCCCTCACTCTTTGGAGCTTCTTTTACATGAAGTTCTTGAGGAGGAAGCTACCAGCAAAGATCCCATTCCCGATGCCCTACTCCCGAGTATTTTAGATTTCATTCGAGAATTTCCGGTTCATATGCAGACGATTGTGCAATGTGCCAGGAAAACAGAGATCGCCCTGTGGCCATATCTGTTCTCAGTGGCTGGTAAGCCAAAGGACCTGTTTCAGCAGTGTTTGAAAAGCGAAGAGCTTGAAACTGCCGCCAGTTATTTGATAATACTGCAGAATCTGGAGCCTTCAGCTGTGAGTAAGCAATATGCTACCCTGCTACTGGACATAGCTCTGGAGAACCGCAAATGGGAGCTGGCTAAGGATCTAATACGTTTCTTAAAGTCCATAGACCCGAATGAGATTGATTCTCCGCGTTCGTCAATGATTGTGAATCAGAAAATTGCTCCAACTCAACAGCCAAATCAAGTCAATCCAAATCCTGAGGTTTTCAACTTGATTCTCGGTTCCATAGCACGTGAGCGGAGTTTCTCAACGCCAATGGTCAATACAAATCGCAACGAAAAGAAAGATAAGAAAGACAAGGAGAAGCGCGAGAGTATCTCCGGCAGTGTTCCACCAACAACGCCAACTTTGACATCACAAAAAGAACCATCAACTGGAGGAGCAGCACCTACTGGCATCACATTCCGTCGCAAATCAGAGAGGAGCATTTCGAAGGACAAACGAGAGACATTTTTCATCGAAACGATTCTTCAGCGTCAGGCAAGAATGCTCCTCGAGAATTGTAAACTCATCGATCTGGGCTATATGAGTGCATTTTTAGATTTCCATTTAGTTAGCTGGCTATCGCAGGAGAAAGATAGATCAGCAAAACTCGATGATTTTGTATCGGCTTTGATACTGATGCATAAAGAGCTGAAACTACCACCACCCTATGTGAACAATGGCAACGAACCACAAGAAACTAACCTTTTGCCGAACAACGATTTATTAAAATGTCGCAATACATCGAGCCAGACCTCAGAATCTGGATACTTTAGTCTTCCCTTAGTAGAAAATACTCATCATCATCACTCCATTCCAGCCATAAAGGAAAGTGAAGAAATTATCACAACAGTCTCCAATAAGTCGCGCTCGAACTCCCAAACCTTAGACGAAAACTACCCCGAAAGGCGTTTTTCCTCTCTGCAGCACGACGAGATGAATTTTGCCGCATTTGATTTCCAAGCCGAGGCCCGTGCCAAAATTCTTCCCGAGAAATTGAGCGTTAAGATACGTTATTTGTTGCAATTGTTCATCGAAGCCAATTGCATTGATTATGCGTTGATTCTTTCGATACTGCTCTTCGACGCTGCGTCTATTGGTCGTATAATCAACTTTGTTGTTCGGAGTGAATCCATAGCTTCTTGCAACCGCATCCAAACGGCATTGAAAAAAATCACCCAATGGTCATTGGAGGAACAATGTATTTACCGTGGATTTATGATTGCTTTGCAGCCGCAGGTGTACCTCCTCGATCAGTATGTACTGGCGTCGGCAGCGAAAAAGTCGGCCGAAAATGAAGCTGCTACATGTGAGAGTTTGTCAATGGAAAATAAATCATCAGAGATTCTTGATAATACTCCTCCAAGTGTCAATAACAACGTTGTAACGAATTCAAATTGGATTGAATCGAAGAAACGCACTGAATCCGTGCGCCGCATGAGCAATACAGAGCTAGCAATGGCCAATAACAGTTTATACAGTGGTATAGGCAATAACTTAAGGAACAGTTCGACATCGACAACAACAGCAAGAGACCAACAATTAGTCGTTAAGAACGATAATGGATTATGTAGTATAATGTAATTGTTTTTTTTTTTTTAAGTAGCATAACTTACATAGATACAATTATTTTTTTTTATGTAGAAAACGATATCTGTAGATTTTGTCCTTCCCTATCTAATAATTTTTTTTTGTATTCAAAATTTATTCCACACCCCAAAGGGAACAGCGAGTGATGTTAGTTTAAATTTATATATTGTTGAAAATATTTGTATTTTATAACAGAAACATTTTCTAAAAATAAAAAAAGTTAGGTAGAGTTTTGAGTGGAAAGATGGTGTTTTTTTTTACAACTTTATAATTGAGGTATACCCGAAGGACTTATCAAGTTTTGCAAAGCAAGATAGATTTTTTCAAAATCCAAAATGGAGTTCAACAATGCTGTTTAAAAGTGTGTGTTTTTATTATAAAATAAACATGGAATTACAGCAACAATAGTTGATCTGGATCTCCTATTGCTGTTGTTGAACAAAGTTTATAATAAAAAACAGTTACTGTCACCATTTAAGTGATAAAAGTAGGATTAAATGTTAACACAGGGACTTTTTGCCACTCAGCGCAGTTCTATTTGAGTTCATTAGTGCTTCCTATAGAATAAGCCGGGTTGAGATTTTGAATTCGAATACTTATACATACCGAGAGATATTTGGAGATTTGAAAAAAATAAAAAATCAACAAAAAAAGTCCCCAAAATAAGGCCGATAAGGTTCGCTTCAAAAGTTCATATCTTGAGTTCTATTAATCGGTTCATTAAAATTATCGTTTCCCACTTGTAATAAATGAGTTGAATTGGTTGTACCCATGACAAAACAAATGGAAAAACCTTAATTTTCAATCCCTCATCCCCACTACGGGTGCCAAATCTGCCAGACTTTTGTATTCGATATCAAGGCGTACATATGCACCTACAAACCCTCATACTCATATTTTGGTCATGCATTCACCTACAGAATTTGCTTTCGGATCTTAGACTATAAGGCATACTTAAATCTTTTCTCCAAAACGATGGGAAGCCAACCTGTATTTGACTTTCATAGAAAGTGTCGTGATACTTTAAATATTACTTGAATTGCTGATTCCAGTTAACACATGACATTTAATAAAAATATAAGTATTCGTATATTTTTTGTATTTGTGTTTTATTTTTACTATTTTTTTGTTTTGATTTTTATTTTGAGTTTATTTGAAAATATCTTTTGTATTACTATACATTTCATTACAGTTTTTTTTTTCCTTTTTTATCATTTTAAATTTAAAGTAGGTATTTTTCTTTTATTTTTTTTTTTAGTGTTATACAGAAACAGGTCTTAAATTAGATGAAAAAAAACTAAACTATTATTATTATTAGCTTTAATATTAAATCATACATAAATGTCGGTTGTATTTTGTTTTTTTTTTTTTTTTGTTCTAGTTCTATCAGTAGTTTTTTGTTTTGTTTTGCTTTTATTTTAATTTATCCAATGCTTTCCTTTCGATGGTTTATTTGGACACATTAAGCTTATAATCATGGCATTGGAAAACATATCGGTATTTTTTGTTTTATATTTATTTTGATCTGGTTTGATTATTTTATTTAGTTGTATTTTAATTTTCAGTTTATTTAATTTTCGAAATAATAAATTAAAAATATCACTTGAGAAATACATATCTGTGGTGTTTGGTAGAAACATGATAACTCCATTTTAAAATTTGCCTCCTTACCTCCACTTTAAATCGAGCTACAGACTAAACGGATGAACCGATTCTTCTCAAATTTGAAACATAACTTTTCAAGAATTATGTTCACAAATGTTCCAAATTTGAAGAAAATCGATAAACTTGTTTAGGCTCTGGCACGATTTAAAGAGGACGTAAAGACGCAAATTTAAAAATGGAGTTATCATGTTTCTACCAAACACCACAGATATGTTTTAGTTGGTGTTAATTAATTTCTTTATTTTTTTTTTGGTAATTTGTTTAATTTTTTCCGATTTAGTTGAAATTCAAATGATCCTTTTATTATAGAAGGGAAGCCATTATTCATATTATATCGCTAGCGGCGCAAATCAATGAATCGAAATTATCATCGAAACAGAGTTGTATAATTCTTCAATTCTGTTTGATCGTCCCTTCATTATAATATTCCAAGCAGATAGTTCCTTTTTCCTAACAAAGTTACGTTTTTAACTCGGAACAGATTTATTGACTTGCGATAGTTTACTTCAGAGCCGACGATTTGTTAGTTAAATTTAGGGTCTTTAGAGAGTTGAATTAAAAAGGCTGAGATATTTTTATCAGAATTAAACGTTTAGGGAAAAAGATTTTCTCCAAAGGTCTTTAAAGAATAAACGAAAAGAAATCACTTGGCAGCAGTTGTTTCCGGCTTTTCCATAAGCCTATTATGGTCTATTTAATAATTAGCACTCAAGAAAACTCTTTGTAAAACATTTCCCTTTTTTCTTAAACTCTGGCTCAAAATTCCTCACTTTTGATGTCTAAAAGCTGAGACTGATCTTTGTGTTGGATTCACTTAATTTAAAGGAGTTTAGGTCACACTAGGTCTATTTACAATAGAATCTGTCAATTTTATATTGAAAATATCTACGAACCTTACGACCTTCTCAGCGTGTAAGGCCCAATATATGTATGTGTAATCTAACCCCCAGTTCCACAGTGGGAGTTTAAACTCCACTTTTGGTTTTAACTTTAGTTCAGCAGAACATATTGATCTCAGTTCAAGGTTTAAACGAGACTGTGAAACTGGGGGTAAGTTTCTTGAATCCTACTTAGATCACTATTGTTCTAAGCTAGCGAAATGCTGCTACATTCCAAATTGAGCATTCGCATTTTGTCCCCAGTATTTTAAAGCAAAACTAAGAAATTTGACCGAGAATTTCTGTTCATATTTCTAAGTTTCTCATGATATGAGATCTCAGAAATAGAGCAAGTCGATAAAAATGAAAAAAAAACTCGATTTTTTAGTTTATCAGTATTCGCCAAGTAAATCACTTTTTGGTTCTCTAAATGTCAATAGAGTGGGTGGGGAAATCTGAAACCATGGTAGTGAATACGTCAAAACCATATAACATTGAATACCCAGAAGGAACTCATCAAATTTAATTTTTCCACAAACAGCTGATACAGTGGAACAGTGGGCATTGTAACAGAATCATTGCAGATTTCTAGATATATGTACCTTACAAATATCATCTTTTGTTTGCTATTATTGAGTGTCGTCAGGAGATTTTTTTTTATCATTGGAATAATTCTTTGCCAATGTTGAAACATCAAATAGATTCTAATATCATATGGATTCTAACATACCTTATTTAGATTACAGTCAAAGGCAAACGAGTCGCAAGGGTCTCGTCAAAGACAAAATCAATATTTTGAATCAATTGCTATCAAATTTTCATTACAAACTTGAAATGGAAGCAAATACTGCTGAACGCCCCGTGATTTTCAACTTGTGTGCTTTGACAGATAAATGCATCTATGGCCTCGAGGGGGTTGCCTATTGAGACACTAGCGTGAGTTACAAATGAACTGCAGAACAAGCTATGCACAAGTGAAGTACGCATCTATGACAAGGTGTACATAATATGCAGATTACATAGGGCCTTGCGTTTTCTACAATAGGGGTCTTATGTGAAATTCTCTGAAAATTCTTCAAACCTTGGAGACAACTTTCCATTTAAAAATAAATAACCCTACTTAACAACAAATCATTCTGTTAATTTCAATCAAATCGAAAATGTACTAATTACTAACAAATACTTTTTTTCAGTAATGAATTTTAAATTCTAGATTCAATTGCAAAGTAAAACAAAAAATGATTCATATTGTGAACAAATGTTTTTTTAAAAACTACTGGTTTTGCATTTTGTATGGAAGATTCAATTATTGTTTGTATGTAAGTATGTTTGTATGGATGTGATCGAGATACAGAGAGTGATAATCAGAAAAATATAATGACTGGAGTAGCTGCACGTTTCAAGTGTCTTAACACAAACTTCTACAGCTTTCACTTTTTGTGTTTCATTCGTTACAAATAAATAAATAAGAAAAAATGATTTCGAATACAAGAGAATTTTACAATTTTTTTTTTTATAATTGTAATAAAAAAAATGACGCGATTGACTGTTTTACATTTGAATTTATGTACAAGTTTGAAAATGTGAATGACTTTTTCTTTTTATGTTTTTATAACTTTTTTCTTTGTTTACACAAAACCAATGTATAATTTATTAAAGATTTTTCGATAGCATTGATAACATAATAGTTTTGTTTTTTTTTTTTTATTATTTTTTTGTATACCCCGTAAATTTAAATAATTTTCCTTGCGCTAAAGCTCGGACAATTTGTTTTAATTTCAGCTTGTGGTACTTGTACAGATGCGTTGTTGTCTTAACCATTCCACAAATTCATCCAGCATTACGGGCCCTAGAATATTTAATTGAAATCGAAATTGAAATTGGCATAAATGTGAATATAAAACAGTTAACTAATTTTCTAGAGAAATTAAAATGGAGACCTTTAGGAAATCCGTTGGACTAACTTTATTTATTATTTAAAAAAACAATCCAGGAAATATAAAACTTTAGTAGAGCCCAAAACAGCTAAATCAATTACTTTCTAAAACTAACCACCCAGGTTTAGATACTTTTGGGATATCAGACAAAAAACTTCATGTTAAAACCAATTCTCATGCGAAATTTTTTTTAAACAATTTATATAAAAAGAAGAATTTTCCGGGGGATCTGAATGTTAGCGTCCCGCGCGCAGCAGAGTTAAGAGCCACTTTTACCAAATACACGATCACCAAACCTATGAATCTGGTGACCATCCACGCTGCTTAAAAATATTTTCTGTTTATATTCGAGACCGAAAGTCTTATGGATCGAAAAAAAAAAAATCTAAGGTGTAGTACGCAGGTGCCAAATGGCGTATAATACAACAGAAAAGATCTTGTCACTATGTTAAGGTCAAATAATGATGAAATTCCATTTATCGGGTATGCTTTCCTCCGACCATATTTTGCAGTAGAGTTGGTGCATAATCCGTACCAATTCTCGCCTTCCGCTTTAAACAACTCGACAACAAAGCCATCAGCTCCAGCATATTTAGACTGAAGTTTATCGTCGAGACCAGGTGGATGGAATTGATTGTGATTGAATTGGCCTGCTTCGTCTAGGCAACGACTGTGAATCTACTACGATGTTTCCCTGATCATCCTTTCAGGCTTTGGTTCGGGCCTTGTAATAACTGTTTCGTAAATCTCCGATCATCATTCCTGAAAAGACATTCCGCTATTTCCTGGATCGGGCGTATGGGACGTTTTTTTTCTTCTGAGAACCCGGTGTTCTTCTCTCCTCTTCTGCTTGTAGAGCTCGCGAGCACCTCTAGTCTTTTTATGTAGCGCCGCTTTCTATGCTCCTTGTTTAGCTGCATGTGCTTGCATGTCAAACCAGGCGAAGTTGTCTTTCGAATAGATTCCTCTAGGGTCTAGGCCTAGTGAGTGTAAGTCAAAAATAGTATAGAATTCTTGTTGTTGATAACAATAATCAGATCAAAGGGCAACTTTGATCTACTTCTGCATTGAGGTCGATTATAACCAATTTATTGTGAAACAGCAATTAAAATTTTCGAAGGAATTATACAAATTTTGATCCCCAAAAACTAATACATTAGGAAATCAATTACTAGACCTAGGGCATGACAGCCCAATGTACTAACCATAAAGCCACAGGGTACTACAAGTTTAATGCCCTACTTGTGCTCTAAACAAAAAAAAGTATAAGTGCAAGCAAATCAGGATTTTAAATTATACTCCTAACTCACTTAAAGAAAAAGTTTTAAGATTATAAAATAAAAGTGGTTACTGACAAAAACCTCACTTGTCAACTGGTGATTCCAAGTGAGATCACCGCATAAAACGTCAAATTTGGTGGATAATTTTGCTTACTTTCATTACCTTCTTAATGTAAGTCCTCATTATGAATAGCGAATCGAACGTTCGCTTAAAAGCGAATGATTTAGCGAATTCCCTTTTTCACGGTATTATCGATAGCGAGCTTCGACATTAGCTTCAAAAATCAATGCTGCCAACAATAGCATTGATTTTTAAAGCGAATGTGGAAGCTCATTATCGATAATACCGTGATAAGAGAATTCGCTTAATCATTTGCTTTTAAGCGAACGTTCGATTCGCTATTCATAATGAGGGCCGTAATTTCAATAAAATTTTTATTACTTACATGCCCCATCGATATCATAATTTAATAAATCGTTGCTTATTGTTCTTGAGAACTCCAATATATTACACCATTGATCTTTGTTGATTACTTTGTACTTTGACTGATCTAGAAATTGTGCGAATTGTGGATATAATGGCCAATGTTTGCCTAAGAGTAATTGTAGCATTGCCTTGGCTGTCACTATATCCATACTTCTTTGATCTGAGTCCTGTAATAAATTATATATAAAGATTAATTTGATGTAGACATTGTTAAAAAAAAATACTTACCTTGGCAAAGTCATAGGCATATCTGTATATGCTTTTGAATATATTCGAATCATTTAATATATTTTTCAAATATTCCAATTTTGATTGCATTTTTGCTGGAGAGTCACACTCCAATTCAGTTAAACCTTTTAACCATTCATATTGACTAAAGAATCCCATTTGTGTGGCACCCATTTTATAGGCCAGTACTAACATCACTACATTTTCTGGCTCAACGCCAATGTCCTCACAGAATTTTTCCATTCCATCCGGACCTTAAGAAAAACAGAACACAAACACAGAACAACAAGTAGTTGTTTGTAAAAAATGTAAATAAATCAATTAATTGAAAATAAATCGAAAAATCAAAACTAAATTAAGATTACCTAATGTATCTGGTTCGTCGGGATTTGTATATTCTCTGAACCACGCAATGCATTTTTTGGAGCTGAATGAATCCTCGGCTTTTATGTGGCGTCTGGAAAATGCAGTTGAATAATATTTATAAATAATTAAGGTAACATAGATGATAACAACAAAATAAATCAAAACTATATTTAAATTTTCCAAAGACATTAAAAAAACACCAACAACAAAACGACTCTGAAGGTAATAATAACAAATGTATATCGCCGTTGTGAGAATTACTTTTCTTTATCCATTTGATATGTTCCACAGTAAATCTATGTGCTTCTGTTAATTTAGAAAACAATTTAAAAAAATAATGTGTATATATTTTATTTATACATATATTTTCACTTTCTTGTCATTTTCTCAACCGAAGAGACAAATTTTTTCTTTCATAGTCGCACGGTGACTATAAATAGATTGTCAAAGAAAAACTTTGGGCCACCTCCTTCGAGTTTGTGATGAATTCTAAATAAACAACAATGCAGAGAGAACATCTGGTTCCGAAGGAAGAAACTCTTTCTATCAGTTTAAACATAAAAATAACACATCACACAATAAAAAAAAAAAAAAAAACAATTTTATTGTACCAGTAGTGGATCATTTCAAACAAATTGTTTATAATTTTTCGATCAAACGTTTCCCACCTTCTTTTTGTGAAAGTGATTTTAAAAGACAAATGTTTTACATATTCACTTATGAATTGAAATCGAAAGGCCAATCATGCTTGACGGTGGAAATTAGCTTTTTCTAGTCACGGGTAAACAATTTGTGGTTGAAGTCGTCCACATTTTAATTAAACTTTTTATTCAGAGTTATTATATGTTATTCTTATTATATTGGACTTGCTGTTTTTCAAAACTATGTAGGTTATGTTTCATAAAAGAGTGGATCAAGCGAGACAACTTGTAAAATTCAGTGGAAACAGATTCGATAGTTGACAGCTCTGAGTCCTATAATAACTGGACTCGCGGATACTTAAGGAGATATCGTTCAGTTTATGCAGCAGGATACATTGAATTTGTGAAAAAAACGCTTAAGATAGGTATTCGTGTGGGAGTCCTCAATAATACAGACCTAAATATATATTTTTTTTTTAAATTTCAATGCTAATTTATTGGGTTTTGAAGCCTCTCAATGACGAATATGAATTCGGTTTGTTTCTATCACATCAGAATTTTTCACAAAAAATCATATAATAAAGTAAAGAAGTACCTAACTGAATATTATGTAGTTAGTATTTTTTTTTGAGTAACCAAATCGTTATTGTCTAGATGGACATTTTAAAATACTACAGAGGCTTATGGAACCTTTTCTTTTTTTTTCTGTAAGGCTTCTGTTGAGCAATTTTCTCTTGTAAGACCGGTTTGGATGATCATGCTATCAACTTTCCTTTGTACCTTCGTTCCATTTCCTGAATATCTACGTGAAATTTATCGCCTTCACGTCCAAAGTGTTCAGGAAAGAAACACAAATGCGAATGAAGCAAAAAATGGACTGAGATTCATGAGGCAACCTAATCTTTTGAAATTTTGGAGCATGTTATAATTTCATACTTTTACTATTTCCCAAGAAGTTTCTAACAAATTCTTGTAAGGATACGAAGATTTCGACAAAAATAAATAATAGGGCCATAAATTAATAGGGCAATGATCCATTACGATCATCCAAACTTTTATATTTTCTTTTCTTTCTTCGAGGAACTGCAAATCGACAGTGAAGAGCATCAGGGCTGGGGTTGCCCAAGGGTCGAAACTTGAAACACTTCTCTATAACATCATGAACTCTGACCAACCAATTTCAAGTGAATGCGAGAACCTTCTCTTCGCTGATGACTCACTTTCATATTGCTCATCATTCTCTCCATTGACAGCTGTCCGAGAAGTCGAGGCACACATCCGCAAACTCTTCCAATTTTACACCAAATGCGGTATCCGGATCAATTCATCCAAATCGGAGCTTGTCTGCTTCAGAAAACCAGGGGGCAGACGTGGTCGCTCAGCTGGAAGCTGTAGAGCTATCACCCTAGCACTTCCAGACGGAACTAGATTAGCAGCCAAACGCAGCGCCAAATACCTAGGCATCAACTTCAACGAGCTGCTGAGATTCAACCCAAATTCACGGAGTATCCTCAAAAAAGCCAATTTTGCTTTCCACCGCCTCTACCCGCTGATGAATAAGAAAACTGGGCTAAGCCAACAGACAAAAGTTTTAATCTATAAGTAACACCTGAGACCAGTCATCAGTTACAGCTTCCCAGTTTGGTTCACCATCTCTAAAATGGCTATGAAGGAACTACAAATATGCGAGATTAAAATCCTGAGGATCTGCACTGGGGTTTACTTCGATCGTTAGCGGCGTAAGCACAAGCAAGAAAGAGCAACTCTACTCTAAGGCTAAGGTTGCCCCCCTGGAAAAGTACTTATTGCTATCTGCCTTACATAAGCGCTATGGAAATCCTGTATATATAACTCCAACAACCAACGACGAAGCAGTACCCTTCTACTCTGAACCAGGGTCAGTACACTATCGTGGCTAAACACCAACTCTACCCACCCTAAATAAATATACCGCCACTGGACAACCGGGACTGAACAACCCGAGGACGACTTTTAATTTTAAGTTTTTACATATATTATGAATCTTATTTGTATTGTATATTGAATCAATGTATAGCGTTTGGCCCCTTATGTGCCAATAAAATCTTATTTGTATATCAATGTATCTTATAGTTATAAATTATCTTTTAAGCCAATTGTAAATAGAAATGTTCAACAAAACAAAAATTGAAATTGAATTGATCATCCAAACTTCATTTGATATCAAAATTATGTGTGATATTCATAGATATTGTTTAAACTGTTGGTAGTAAGAACTGGCGTTTACCTGATGAAGTTTCAATAAGATTAACTCCAGTTTTGCCTAGGAACTGCTAAACAATATATGGATTCAGTTCTTGGAACGAACCAATATCCATTTAAACTTTTAATAAGTTATTGAAACTCGATAGCTAATACAAAATAACAAATTATTTATTTATTCAATGAAAAGAATAACTGAACTAAAATATGATCGAGACGGTTCTGTTCTAAAAATCCATTCGGTTTTTTGATAAAACAATATCAATTATTCCATTAGGTTACTACGTTATTTGTATCAAGAGCGAATTTTGAATATCTAATGAACAGGTAAAATTGAAATGAAACTGAGTGAATTGAATGAAAAATAGTAAATTTAAATTAAACAAATGAAATAAAGATAGTAAAAGTAAATTATAAATGATGAGCTGCTACATCCATCTATGAATATGACCCTAAAAGCATAACTAAACGTACATCGCCAAGCTTAATTCTTATAGACAAACTATGCAAAAATGTTCACATAATAACCACACAAAAATCTAGGAGAAACAATACTTGAACTTCAAAAAGGTAATTCGTTGAAGGGGTGTGTTATTGCTCAACGTCTTTCGGTTCCAATTCTTCAGATATTTTTTTGTTTTTGTTTATATTACACGCGCGCTAAAGGGGTTGTGATTCCCTTAAAATGATTGAACACAATGACAGCCTTAGGAAAATAGCAAAGGATTTGAAAGGAGATACCGATGCACATTAGTTTTGAAGTTCTGAACATCAAAATGGAAGGGAAAACTAGAGCCGGGTAAAGCATTCCACATTCATGTTGTTCGTAATTAAAAAAAAAAAAAAAAAATAGAGCAGGAGAAAAGCATTCCACATTCATGTTGTTCGTGATTAAAAAAATTATGTCGGACTAAGACTTCAAAGACTTCTTCAGAATAGGTCAATGAGTGTTATCTTGAAACTGATGAATGTCAAACACATGCTGATCTACGATTTTTATTTTTAAAATGCGTAATTGTATGCTCCGGGAATAATCTTCTGAGGGAAATGTCTGAAGTCGAACCATTAACTTTTATAAACTTAGGACACAAACAATAGTTTTATTAATTTATTTTAATAACCTAGCCAAAGATGTAAAGAGTGAAACCGCTATGACGTAACTCAAGAAAAAAAAAATACTTTTATTTCGTCGTTTGTTCAAAATATACCTATACTAAAAAGTATGTGGACAACAATATGTTTCCGTGTACCTATTTGAATGTTTTTAACTAATAACAATATTTCTTTAATTATTCTTTGGCTAGTACTCTTTGCCTTAGCCAAGATGCAGATGTCCAATTGGTGTGTTTGAAATCAAAGTCGAAACGTAAAATGATGGTCTCCCAAAAAAATTGGTTCTTTATTGATTTCTTCTAGCTGCTGAAAGCTAAAAATGTCAGGACCCAAGGTAATTGATTTTTATTTTGTTAGAAAATCTTGAAAATTTTTTTTTCTTCTGAAAGACGAAATCGCCATTTATTGACTTTTCAAACAAAATAAAATATTCATATACATATCTTCATTCAAGCATTGAAACTTTCATACATTTTTTTGTGATTTTAAATCAATGAATACCTATAACAAAGAGAATTTATGTCATAATCAAAAATAATATGCAATTTCCGTTGTACGAAAATAAATCATAATCAGTACCCAGCATCAATTGAATTTGCTTTAATTGTTTCTGAGATTTCGATATCGACTTATGCCACCGCATTGTCATAAATGACAATCATCCCACCACACAGAACAGAAAATATTTTCACCCAGAAAACTGATAACACTTGATTTTCTTTTACAACAAAAACCGGGTTAATTGTCCTCACCTCTGACTCAATCGATTATCCGGTAAAAATCTTAAGACAAACAATAAGCAGAACACAAAACTATCCTTGAGGAGAAACTTGAAAAACTCGAAAAATACGACGAAATACATGATGAAATTAAAGCAAAAAAATGAAAAACCTACACGGAAAGGGATTTTTACTATAAACTCTTACCTTGAGTAACTATTTCTCTGTCTCTTGGAGGTTTGACGTTCTTCTTCGCCGGGGACCATCTCAAGGTTCGATCGTCTTTTGCCGCGGGGCATGGCAAGAAACAGATACTAAATGTGTTGTTGTCCTCTTAATTGAATCCAAATTCGTCGTCGTCGTAGGTGAGGAAGGTAGAGGTGCTACTGCTTCGACTACTGATATCCTCCCCTTCTCTGCTCAGCCAAACAAAAAAATATTAAAAGAAATGATTTTCTGTCCAAATCAATGATGTTGTCTCCAGCTTCCCAAACAGAAATATGAATATCAAAATATACAAAAGTCAAGATCTGAAATAAAACAATAAAGAAATTTTATTTTTTCACAGGCAATGAAGAAGGGTTCCACAACTTTTTGTTTTGGAAATGGAAAATTCAGGCAATATCCGAATTATTGTAGGAAAAGGCCATTAACAATGTATGGATGTGTAGGTTAGGTTTATTTTTTTTTTATTTTGCAGAAACCACTTTTCTTGAGTAAATTATTAAAATTCTTTAATGGAAATTAATTCAGCGATGCTTTAACGATTTACCTTTCACAGATAATTATCCAATTTGTGATTTAAAAAATCCGATTAATCGGAAAAAATCTATGGGGCGAAGCCGAAATTTGTTAATTTGACAGAAACACAAGCCAGAAGCAGAAGCAGGGACGACAAGAGAAATTTTGTTTGATTTGTTCTTGGACGGGGTGGTATGGCAAGTGTGGGAATTCCTAGGAAGTTATTTTCGTAATCGAAAATGAAAGATTTGCGTTACAAATTTGTGGGAAATAAAAAGGCGAGTAAATTGTTTTTAGATAAAATATATTTAATTTACAAATGCAATTACCCTTTAGATGTAGGAAGTTTGTTTAAACAGCAACAAATTAGACAGAAAGTTTTCTTCACTTTTTTGGTTTGGTTGGTTGGTGGGAGCTTGTGTGTGTGAAAATGATGGTTTTTGTTCCGAAAAAAATTATGATCTCGAACGACACTCGTTTTGAAGGTACGTTTGAATTAATACGATTCTTTCTTCGCGTTGGTACTGTAGTGTGTAAAGGGATGTTTTATTGGGGGTTATCGTGGATAAAATTTCCCACGGAATTTCTCCCCTCTACTAACATTGGAAATGGCAACAATTTTCCACAGTTCCTTGCAGGCTCAAATTTGGTTGATCAAAATGCTACCCCAGTGGATATGCATTATTCATTTACGATGCCAATAACTTCCAAGAAAAACTGTGACCCAGTTTTCAACGATGGGAAAAATTTCGAGGGGAATTTTATTCACGATAGCCCCCATTGTCCAAATAGAGAGAAGCCTATACACGATGACTCTTTGTTCCTACTTTCGCTGTTTTAAGGCTCTCCCAAACCAACGCGAAACATTCGCCGACGACGCGAAATCATTCACAATAATACAAAATTTGAAAGATACACAATGCTAAACAACAACAAAAAAACGCCTTTGCGAATGATTCGCTATGATTTCGCGTTGGTTTGGGAGAGCCTTTATGAGTATTTGGATTTCGCCTTTGCAATAATTGAATTTCGATAACCCTGAGGCCACACGAACCAGTAATCGCTAGCGGACTCCTACAATCATTTCAGATGGATTTTTTGTTTTCTTGGAAGGAAAAGGATATTCATGCAACGGCGTAAAGGCTTAACTACATTGGCAAAATTTACAAAAGTAAAAATATTTTTTCCCCTAGCGCAGTTTTTTGTGGAAAAGAATATACAAATTTTTTTTTAAACCAAAATTTAAGCTTTCTGCATCATTTTTCCAGTGAGAAACATTATTCAAGAATGAGTTATAAAAGTTTCACTTTTGCACTTTTTTGACCAATATAGTTAAAGCTTAAGGTCGTCGTAAGACGTAGTAAAATGGTAAACTGTGAAACTCGGAAAATTTTCCATACAAATTACGACAGATAAACAACGGATTTACGCCTTTGCATTAAGGGCCAGAGTTGTACATATTTAACTCGTGGTTCAGCAGTTTAAACTCACCGACTTCGGAGAATAGACTGAGGTTCAGCGATGGTTCAGGTATTAAATTGACTAAAATAACATACTGGAACCTTGAACCATCGTTGAACCTCAGTCATTCCGCCGAAGTCAGCCAACGGGTACTTACTGAGTTTCAACAATGGTTCAGACATTAAATTGGCTACTATAGACGCTGTTTAGATTGGGAAGGCTGAGACCGGTCTCACAGCGGTTTCTGGACAAGAGAAGTGGGGGTCAGGGATGTCGTGAGGCTTGAAGAAAACATAAACATCCGACTCATGAGTCTCATTTTTTGTTGTTTCAATGCGCAAAACATTGAAGTTGTTGTTGTTTCTATGTGTTTTGAGGCGCCTTAAATTTTCTAATGTAGACACGATAAGACTCACGAGTCCGGACTCAATTTTCCCAATCTAAACAGGCTCATAACATTATTTGAACAATGAACCATCGTTGAACCTAGTAATTCTGGCGTATCTTTTGTTTCAATAATTTTTGTTGTCGTAATTAGAGTTTATAATTATTTTAGTTTTCACAGTTTATAAGTTTAATAGTGTCAAAAGTGAATGGAATATAATTTTATATAATAAACATAATAAGGGTATTCATTCAACAGCGTAAACTCGTCGTAAACATCGTAAAGTTTTAAACTTCGTAAATCTGTCAAATTTTCAATACAAATTGTGACAGAATTACGAAGTTTAAAAGTTTACAACGTTTACGACGACTTTACGCTGTTGTATGAATACCCTTAATGTAGTTATTATGATATAAAATAAGATTTAAGATTTAAGAGAATTCATGATCCGATGTAACTGGTCTTGTATCATTGCAAAAGTGTAAAAGTGTAGCACTTTCTTGTACTTATTCAACAACAAAATATACTGAATGTCAAATTCTTTTACACTTTTGCTATACTTCAACCCTATTGTAAAATAAAAATACACCATAATAAAGCTTGCGCTTGTGCTTTTTGAATTGAATTGAATTTTATTGAGACTTTAGATAAATTACACTGTTTACAATTCAATAATAAATTTCTTAGCAAAGCTATGTATACTGCGGCTATAGAGTATTGCCTGCTTTATCGAGTTACAAACATTGACCTATTATATATGGACTGCCAGGAGCCAACTTCACGAGGGTTCATCTTCAACAACTAAACGCCACCAGCGCTAGTTGGAGCAAAACAGAAAAATTGTGAAACCTGTGACAATTTGCTTTGACGGTTGTGTTGTCATTTTTTGTTTATATTTTTGGAAAATAGAATGGAGGATAAATGTTTGCAAAATTTGTTAAAAATAAACAAAATGAATAGAAAGTAAGGTATGTATTTAATTTTGAAATAAAAACATATAGTAAAAAAACCAAGCATTTATAAGAGTTCTAATTACAGCCCAGCCACCAGTCCCCAATCCGCTGTATGTAGATGCAACAAATATGCCCATAGATTCTGGTTCAAAAGAGTGGTTTTCTTTTCTTCCAGTCCAAAATCTCATCAGTGATGAATTTACCAAGAGACTAATCGCTAGCTATCAAAGCCCATGAAAACATTTCTCACACACGAGAACCCAAAGGTGGACCTTCTCTTTGCTGTTCTCGGTGGTAAGAAACGTCCTTCGTTAGAATAAACCGAGACTTACAATCTCTTTTTTTCTTTAGAGCCACTTCAATGGGTTGGATGCGAATTCTCACTTTATCTGGTGTGAATAGAAGTCAGGATGAAAACAGAAATCCATCTCCAATAGTTAAAAGGATTTCGACATAAGTGAATGTTCAATTCTGGATTTACGTAATAGCAAAAAGTTGTCAAAGTGTATAAGAGGTATCAAATTATCATACAACTCTGCATGTCGTAAGATCCAGCTCATAAAGTAGTCTAAAAATAGATGAAGGGTAGAAGTTCAAAGAAAGAATCGAATTTACGTGGCCAGGGCCGACAATAATTCTCGTTCAAAACATCTCAGATCAACTTAACCGCAATCAGTTTGAACTTGGAAACTAAGTGACATAATGACGGTACACTGATTGCAAGGTATAATGGTGATCTATCTAGCATTCCATTTAAAATTTATGAGTTCTTACTATAAGAGAAAAGTCTTTATGACATTGTGAATGTTTCCGTAAATATAATTTGGAAGTCAATTCTGCGACTGCATTTCGTGGTTCATCAAAATTTAAAGGTATATTCACTTTCTATAGTTGTGTACAAAATAAGCTATTATGTCTTTTTCAGCATCACAGTCAATGTATCAGTATATTTGGTCTTGCTGAAGGTGTAAATGGGAACCCACAAAATGAATCACCTAACAATCAGATCAACCGCATTTCTAGTTATAGCCGATAGTCCATCTGTGTTTTGCATACTAAAACAACTATATTTGAAATTCTACAGTGAAAAATGAATCCATGTTAGTCATATAATTGTCTATAAAACAGCAATAAAAGTAGGTATTGTTTCGATATGTTGAGCTAATTAAAGAAAACTATGTTTGTTTTGATTTTATTTATTTTTTTTAAATCAATTTTTTAAAAAGAACTTTCTTGCATTCTACTTTGCAAAAGTGAATTGACTTTTGGTAAATAACGCTCTCAAAAACAATTTGCAAGCAAATCTCCAAGTGCATTGGAAACCATATCGTCACCTGATTGCAAGAACTACATAGGTAACTCAATTTTATAAATTTTGGAGATAGCAACCTTTATTAGAAGCCTAGCTACTGGAAGACGATGGAAAGCTTAATTTGTATGTTCCTAGAAACTTCACAAATATTCTATATATATCAATGGTATAAAAAGATTGAACAAAAAATCTCTAAAACTGTACAAAATAGTACCGTTTTTGCCGATATATTATAAAAATAGAAAATTGATGTACCTAGTTCTTGCAATCAGGGAACGATATACCCGCAAAAGCCTTTTTGTGGAATTTTCTGATGATGAGTTTCACAATCATCATTTCAGTGATTTTATTCAAAAAAATGTCGAACTATGAGATGGATGGAAGAAAGAATTTTCCAACCAATCACGGTACCACATCGGATGAAAAATTTGTCGATGTCGAGGATGCTGCAAAGATTTGTGAACAATTCATTGCTGGTGAACTTCGTTCCCTGTATTTTGGCACTATGGCTCACACCCACAACTAAAGAACTTCATAATTGGTTTCTCCTCAACATTCATTTAACTGTGCATTTTTGTGTTTTTATGTGGTCTTCTTAAATTCCACAGTCGATATTAATTTATATGTTAAAAAAAAATATCTCTACGTTATCTGTGGTTTTCAATTAAAATCGAATCATGCAATGCTGAAACCAAAACGTTTACTATTTCTGAATTAAAGTTTATATTTATTATTTTGAAGTAAAATAGAAGTAAGCGTTTTACATTTTTTTTTTCTTATTTAATGTATTTGAAAGAATGTAGTAGCGATGTCTTTTGAATCTAAATATTGAAAACATCAGTATGATGGTAGTAATGGTGCAATAAATTAAAGCGGGTTATTGTTGTCGGTTACCCACATGCCACGTTTGGGCCCACTACCTCCACCTCCATTGGTAGAGTTCCAATCATGGCCATCAAGTCTAGCTTATTATCTTACTGAATTGAGATTTTTAAGATATTCTTTGTTCGAGTAAAGTTTATTCAGCGTATTTCCACATTCGGTAAAACCTAAAAGTATTTTGACAAAAATAAATATAAAACTTGAAAAAAAGAGTAACAATGAAAAACTTTTAAGTCATCATACGGAAAGGTTCCAATCGGTGGAAGGGTTAACTAAGTATAAAAACATTTTCTGATGATGTATTGAATACCTCCAGCAAATGTACCGTCCAAGACTTAATCATCTGCATCTCTTCTGGTATTTATCACATTCCTTCGTTATCAGAGTTTGATTGTTTTCGTTGAGTTTTGTATCAACATGTCCTTTGTAACAAGTTATTTAGTAGCAGCTTACGACTCAATAGCAATTCATTATGGTGTAATTTATTGCGTAACTAAAAATGCTGGAAGGAATGCCACTTAGTAGGTAGGTAGTTTTTTTTGTTTCATTTTTTGATATTGTGCCTTCTGGTGGTTGGTCCAGCAACATTGTGAGAATGAATGGCCTAAATGAAAACAACAAATTGTTAATTCAAGTCCTTTTAATTACGTTTATTATACTCACGGTTCACGGAGCATTTCGTCAACATCAGCCATGGTAAATAGATGAATAGTCGTCTTTTCCATTTTACAATGTTTGTTAACTCGAATGAGAT
Organism: Dasysyrphus tricinctus; assembly: GCA_963921185.1. Taxonomy (NCBI): domain Eukaryota; kingdom Metazoa; phylum Arthropoda; class Insecta; order Diptera; family Syrphidae; genus Dasysyrphus; species Dasysyrphus tricinctus. The sequence goes on along the minus strand of OY992533.1, from coordinate 117,229,253 downwards.
GGTTTTTGTTTGTTGCTTTTATAGCAAATTTATATTTTTTGTTAACAAAATAACACAAAATAAAAACCAAAGTTAGAAGATGTCAAAATGTAGATTTGAATTTACACAGATGACTGTTTTCTTATAAGTAATAATAACAGATGGCTTTAGTTTCTATGGAAAAAAAGCTTACTGACGGCAAGTGACAAGAGATGGCATTGGTAGTAATTACTATTTTTTGCCACTTTGCTCCAATAAGCAGTTCAGTCACTTAAGAGATATGAGCTCCTTTTAATACTGCTTTTGTATGGAAAAGAAACTCGACTAGCAGTCCATATCTAGTATGTCAATGGTTACAAAGGTTGCCTCGTGGCTGTCAATTTACAGCAGTATTAATAAAAAACTGGTATCCGCTCCCTAACACACGTGTTAACTGGCACACAGATAGACAACTTGTCCGCTTGATAACTTTTCTTATTTAAAAAGATATGATATCTTTCCAGTATTTATCACTTCACCAAATTCACCACTTCATCAAATTATGGTGATTTTCTAATACATGTGTCACATGCATGCACTGCCATACGAAGTGTATACTGGTAGTAGTAAACGGTGCTATCATACGCGTGCGTGAATGTGTTAAGAAGTTATCCGTTCATTATACGTGGAATCTGGCTAGTTAAAGTTATCCGTACGTTAACACACGTCACAGACTATTACGCATTTTTTAATAAGAATTACTAGTTAACAGATGTATTAACGCTAGCACATTGTTATCCGCCGTTTATTAATATGGGGGTTAATGTTTTATTTGCCTGCTCAAGGGAAATATATATTTCGGTTATGTGTTGGCTTATGGATGCAACGGTTATATACATATATACAAGCTCCTACAAATAACTTAAAACTAATAAAATACAATTATACCAGAGAATATACATAATATACATGTATATACTATTTATCGAGTTTGAGCGAGTGCGCTCATAAGCAATTGATTGTGTAGAAGACACATGAAAGAAATGTTCTTTTTAGAGCGAGAGCGCTCGATATGATTTTAAAAAGAAACGCATAGTGCTTAATGCACGTGTGATTTTAACATACAACAAATAATTTTTCTGACGATTACGTATAAATATTGAAACAGTTATTGGCAGACACTGAGAAATTAAAATAAAGTAGTTAGATAAAGTTATTATATAAAATATACGATTGCACAGATAAGAATAGGACACTGTTGATTGTTGCAGCTGGAGCGGTTGTTAAGTAGACAGGATCTGCTTCGTCCGTTTTCTCGGTAAACGTATAACGTTGGCCTCTTGCTGGAGTTGGATCGGCTGAAGAGGTTGCTTGTGCAGGAACTAACTGCTCAGTTGCTTTGGGATGGGCCATTTTATCGGTAAATGGTAAACGGGAGCCGGGAGTCCGTTTTATCGGTAAACGGGTAACGGGTTTATATTATTTAAAATAATTTTCAGTTGCTGTTTTATTAAAACTGTGGGAGGTTGTGCTGAGCACAACCTTCCTCTTTTAAGACCAAATCCAAACCCGCGCTTGTGCTTTTAATAACTCGCCAAATGTCATTCTTTTTGTCAGCTGATTTATGTTTGGGAAATTTTTTGAGTTTGCTACAGTATAACTATGGATACAAGAAGGAGCGTTTACGATCGACTGTAAAAAAATAAAATTTTACAATTTTACTAGGCTCGTTGCACCAAATCGTGAATACCCCTAATAAAAGGGTAGCTGTTTTTATCTACGTTGTTTTTTTATTTTATTTCCTATCAATTAATAGGAATTGTTGAGAAAAGCACACATACCTATCCAAAACTGGAAATTTACCAACACATACACCAAGAGTCACTGCGGAAATATCTGGCGAGTAATCTGTCATTTCATTTCACTCAATCACTCACTCACTTTTGCTAGCTGAATCGATTTTCGATGAAAAGTGACTCATCTCACTCACTCCCAGCGGTTTCATATTTGCTGAATCTCGGCACAGTTGTACAAACGTGGTTCAAATTTTGATTGGTGATTCAAGCAATTTCAAATCGCAGATTTCGGTGGATTTACTAAGGTTCAATGATGGTTCATGTATCAACTGGCCCTCAATCTAACATGCTGCCTTAACTGGCCAAGAGCCATGATCGGACTATGAACATATCGTGGCAATAGAAAAGGCACTATCAGTAGAAATATACCATTTTAACGCCCATATTATTCACTCTGGGTTTAAATTGGATTTAAGTGAATTTTAAATCCAGCAAATAAATCCGGATTCATTAAATCCAGAAATTTTAATCCATACCTATATTATTCACTCTAAACATGCCTTAAATCCAATGGATTTAAAATGCCCTTAATCCAGATGTAAAATGTTTTTAAATCCAGATTAATTCGTTAAATCCAAATGTCAAATTTGTGAAATGTAAAATTTCTCCCGTGACAATTCTTGAGGTTAATGAAAAGTTTATTTTAAAACATATATTTTGATCAAATTTAATGGAGGAGAAAACTTTATGTAAATTATTAAATTGTGTTTTTATTTTGATGCATTTTGTGTTGCATGTATACAATTTTCTTTTAGCTCTCGTCGCGCTCTCAGTGCATTATTTTGATAACATTCAGAGCCCTTAATACGATACACAAAATCAACGTCGTCGTAATTGTCGGCTCAGGCCCTCTTAAACATACGAATCCATTTTTGTTGTTGTTTTTTCCGGATACGTTTTTTTATTTATCACTTTGTATACTTTAGTAAACTTGTTTCACTATGAAGGTAAGTTTCTAGGAGTGCACAAAGACAATCAGAAATTTGAAATGTCAAAAAAAAAGTGAATTAGGTATATGAAATTGAGTTTTAATCTGGATTTAACAACTTAAACTGACCTCCGGAGGGCAGTTTAAATCCAATTGGATTAATCGGGACTGGATTTAAAAAATTGGATTTAAAATTGGATTAAATGAGTGAATAATATGGAATTGGATTTAGTTTTTGGATTTAAATTACTTTTAATCTGGATTTAAGTTTTAATCTGGATTAAACGAGTCAATAATATGGGCGTAAATAAAGTGATAGCAAGTGATCTATTTCATAAACAAATCCACATTGGATAAGGTAATTTTCATATAACAACACTGCATATAACCTATTTTCTAGACCATTCCTATTTTGACTTGACATGTTTGGCATTTCGATGATTAAAAAGAAAAACATCGGAATTAAAATTAAAAATTAAAACATCTACTGCCCAAAAAATTCTTAATTCATTAATAAAAATGTCTGAATATGAAGGTGTACGAATTGGAAAGCTTGTCCTTAAGGGAGAAAAGACCAAGTAAAGTACAAGAATTTCCTCTGATTTGCTCAAATAACCTTCAATTTCACAGACAAAACAAAAAGCGCAAAAAGAAGGACAAGGAACACAAGCAGGAAAAACAACGCAAGGTGGAAATTGATGAAGATGCCTTGAAACACGGTGGATGGTGGAAGGCGAAGGCTCTGGCAGACATAACTGGCACTGTAGGAATCCAATTCAATGAACGATCGTATGTGCGAGCAATGGACAATGGCTTGTTCACACTCGGGGCACCGCACAACGATGGGGACGGCCCAGATCCTGAGGAGATTTTTACAGCTTTCCCCATAAATGATACAAAGGTAGCCTTCAAGTCAGGCTATGGGAAGTATTTGAAAATAGAAAAGGATGGCGTTGTTACTGGCAGATCCGATGCAGTCGGTAGCATGGAACAATGGGAACCAATTTTTCAAGTAAGTTAAAAAGCTATTTGAATTTACTCCAACTGAATTGTGTCTGATCTAGGATGGTAAAATGGCTCTTCTTAGTGAAACTGGGCATTTCATGTCCATAGATCCAGAAGACGATGCATGTGTGGCTTTGAGGAAAAAAGTAGGAGAGTTGGAAGTCACTGTAATTCGTTGTAATGCCCCAAGAGAATTGGTCGTTGACGAAGGTCCAAAAGAAGAAAAAGGTGATTTGAACGAAGTCGAAAAGAATTATGTGTAAGTAAAAAGATTTTTTTTTGTCAAATTAAATAATAATAAATTTAATTTTGTGTATTCGCCATTTTAGAAAAAAATTCCAAAAGTTCCAAGATAAAAAGCTCAGAATAAATAAAACCGATATCAAAGAGCTGGAAAATGCTAAAGAATCCGGTACTCTGCACGAAGCACTTCTGGATCGAAGAAGTAAAATGAAAGCCGACAGATATTGCAAATAAGTTAATAATTTTATTTTAAATTTTAAATAAAAAATATTAATATAAATTTGTTTTTGTTTTTTGAAAACTTACAAATCCTCCTTATAAAAATGTGAAGATTTCAACACTATCTAGATTCTAGAGCCTTTTTTCCACTTGAGTAAAATTATAAAAATTGGATTAGAAAGTCGTAAACGATAGAGTAACTTTTGTGGAAGCGACCATTAGTAACGGTTTTTGGTAAAATTATTATTATTTATCAAAGGAAGACCGCGACCACACCTATAATATTTTACGTATGCAATAATTTACTACCGTTATTTTAAGACGTACAAAAATTTCAAAAATTGCATCTAGAGAATATCCAAAACATGATAGGTAGGTACAAACTACAAAGTAAGTAGAGCCCTTTACCGTTTAGGCTGTAACAGAATTGCGTGACCAATTTTTCGTCCTGTCATCAAGCGAATGTACGGTAGACAACGCGAAGTGTGTGAGCAAATATAAGCGCAAGTATTTACCATACTAACTCCATGGTACAGTCTCTATTAAACGGCCACTGAGAAAGTTGTCTGCTTATAAAGGATGTCTGCATACGAAAATAAAGCCAGAACTGAGAAAACACTGAAATAATATTAGGCATATGCAAATTCATTAATTTTTACAAAATTCAGTCAGACAGCGTCCAATGTGTATTCAAGGAACTGGTAACTATATATCGCTACAGATTACAAAACTTAAAATTTTTGTGAATTACTATTCAAGAATTTTGTGTGGCACGGAATATAAGTTCTTTCCACATTTCAGTTGAGAGTAGGAAATAAAAATAAAAGATCTATGTACATTTGGTATTAAAAGAATACTGTGCATTAATGTAAATCTACGTTCCCGGTTTTTTGCTATTCATTTGCATAATAGAGTTTACACTCCTTTCCTTTAAAGTTCGACAAGTTATGAGTCCTTATCCAGTACAATCTAAAGTACTTAATGCCTTTAATGATATGTAAATTAAAATCCATGACATTTTTAAACGTGATCGCGTATTTTAAATTAATTTTAAATAGATTTGTATCTACTATATTAAATAAATAATTAATAGAGACTTGGGTATAATTCAATAGTCCTGGAACATGGGTCTTGTAATTAAGTATTATTATTCTTTAAATAATGTTTGAAAGTCAACTAGTCCTATACCATTACACAGTGGAATCCCAAAATTCATCTTAATTATTCAGATACATTACTTATTGATATGTTTGTACATATATAGGAATATGTACCTTCCTACGTTCATTCGCATCTGAAATGAAAAGTCAAGAGTTCATACTATCAAAAATCATTTCCTCATAAAATACTTGCATCTCATTAACAATATACTTGAACTTTGCGATTTTGTGAAACCTAAGCGTGTGTGTATGTAAGAATACATTAATTAAAAAAGTTTATCCTCTATAATCCGTGATCTCTTTTCTATGGATAAATACTGTGCGATGCTAAAGGGTGGTTTTTTTAAAGAACTATTTGTATATACAAATTTATATTCACTATGAAGAAAGGTTATTGAAGATTTCTGGCATATGGTCTCCTAGCTAGATATTTTCTGATGAAGTGCATAAAACTAATGCTGCATTTACAAGAGTGACAAACTGCCATTAATTCTGTCAACTGGCAAAATAGTATATAAATCAAATCATTAAGGACATGCATTTACACAATAATGATGCTTTGATCTTTGATGGTCTGTTATTAAAGATACTGGTAAGATTGAGCAAGTTAATTTTTAAGCATGCATTTACATAACGTCATTTTACTGGCCATATATTTTCTTATGATGAAAATAATTTCAATTATTTAACCCATTTACACTTATCTACTTTAGTTAATGGTATTAAAAGGGACTTACCAATAATCAAATCTAGCGACGACTTTAATATTTAAGTTAAATGAATCTTAATATTAATATATGTACCAAACATGGTATGACTTAAATATTTAAGTGGACACAAAATAATAAATATTACATGGTATGGACTCTTAAATATGAGACATGTATGGTTCATTATTTACATATATTCTATACCGTTATGGTTCATTTTACTTATATATTTAGGTAGTTTTTAAATTTGATAATTGGTAGGGCCCAAATATTTAACACAACTTATTAAACAAAATAAAAACAAATTAAAGTAAAATTATTATTTGTATTAGTTGGTGGTAGAAAGTAGATAGGTAGGTAGGTATAATACGTGTTTGGGCCAAGAGACGGGTCCTTTTTTTTGCAATTTATTACTGAACTGATTGTCTAAATGGAATATGTTTAGGGGTCTCCCCAAAATGTAAATCCAAGTTTGCGCGTGGTGGGGGTGCGAGCGTCAGGCGCCAACTTGGAAAACGCATTTTATCAAATATCTTATAAAATATTCCATTATTTTTTTTTAAATCAAGTTGTTTTCATGAGAAGCTTTTGAAAAATTAAATTTTATAATTAGGTAATAATTAAAAACAAATCATTTTTTTTAATGGAAGGGTAAAAAATTGTGATTTTTTTCAAGCTGCTTGTTTTCAAAATTATATTGACTTTAAATTTAATTTCTCAAAAACCTTTCACGAAATTAACTTGTAAAAATAAAACAAGTAATAACAATGGGATATATGTAAGTTTCCAAAAGAATTTACTATTTTTGTCGAACGATTCACGGTTCACAAGATATTAATAAAACACTGCCATATTCGCGCCCCCAGTCCCGCCAACTTGGATTAACATTTGAGGGACACCCCGAACTTATTCCATCAATAAAATCAGTTAAGTAATAAATTGCATTATGAACCTACATTTTTTGCTCTGGCTCTTGGACAATTCTGTTTGTTAGCAAATATATATCAATCTAATAAACAAAAAAACACCCTTTTTTAAAGGATTATTCAAATTTCAAAATTCTAATAAATTTTTGCATTTAATTTAATTAAATCATATATTTGCTAGGGAATAAGGTTAACCCTTCCATTAAATGATTCAGACGGAGAGAGAGAGAGAGAGAGAGATGTGGGTCAGATAAAGTCTATAAAACTTAATTTTATTTATGTGCAATGCGAGTGAATAAACTTTAGGTACCTATTGAAGTCGGGATGAGAAGTCTGCACAATCAAGTTATATTTAAAAAGTTCTTCAAGATTAATATGGAATGATGAAGGAAAAATCATCATTTCTTGAGCTGTTTATGTTACCAGTAGCAATTTAAAAATATTGATTTTTACTTGCGATACAGGTAGGTAGAGATGAACCACGATAGGGCAAGTTTTATATTCGCGAAATCAAAAAATGGAGATTTTAATCAAACTTGACATAACATATTTCGATACTAGAAAACACGAAAAATGTGTGCGTGGCAATTCTGTCTGTCTGTCAGTACCTCGATCTAGCAGCCTAAATTACTGAAGCGTTTTTTTTTCGAATTTTAAAGGAATTGAATTTTTTTGTAATTTCGTAGAAGAGAAATTTGCTCAGTTTTATGCAGAAGTATGTTGTATGTAGGTACATATGTACATATATTTATATGCATATGAGCTCTCACCTGAGCGGACGAATCTAAAATTTGTTTTGCAGCAAAACTGGGGAAATTCTCTGAGCCCTCAGAAATATAAAATGGACAATTGAAATGTATTTTTAAACTTCAAAAATAATTGTACCTGCCGTATAGACTGAGCGCCAACGCAACGGCATAAAAAGTCAAGTCATTTGCGAACAACAGCCTTTGAGGTGTTGAACCAATTACCGTTTGTCTGCCTACCTACAGGTGTAAAAATTTCACGTAAATTTCTTACACCTATTTATTTAAATGCCTATTGTTCGGAGGGAAAAAATTTGCATACAAGAATTATAAAGTTTGTTATTTTGAACTATTGTTGTTTTAGGTAAAAATCTCTAAGCAACCGTTTAGGAAAAGCTTAAAAGTTCAAAAACATTTTTTAAGAATTTTGATAAAAAAATATGTGAATTACTACTTTCGATTATGCGGTAAAGGTACTTTTTAGTATTTTTTTTTACCAAAAACTGGTTGGTACTTTCTTATTTACCATACAACGTTTTTTCTTATTTTCGCCTTTCTCATTAACGGCTGTATCGATTTCAATCAACATTTTTATGTGGAAGCTCCTTTTATTAGAAATAAACTCTTGACCTGTTTCAAATCTTTCATAAAATCTTCCTCCTTATCATATCTCCAACGAGGCTTATGAATTGAGTAGGTACAGATAAAGAGAACGGACCAGAATCTACAATAATCAACTCTTCTCTTTTCTCACCATTTGGCCACCATATTGAAAAACGAGTTCAAAAAAGTTTTTCGTGGCAACTTACATTTTATTAGTCTCAGAAAAAAAACTTTGGTACAAATTTGTAGCAAACTCAATTCTCTTCAATTTATGTTCACACACTTTTTACCCTAAACCTGTAAATAAAAAATTATAATCAAAAACATATGAATTTTTTTCAATTTTAAAAATTTTATTATAATATTCTTATTTATTACTTTAGGGTAAAAAGTGTGTTAACATAAATTGAATAGAATAGAATTTGCTACAAATTTGTACCAAAGTTTTTTTTCTAAGACTAATAAAATGTAAGTTGCCACGAAAAACTTTTTTTAACTCGTTTTTCAATATGGTGACCAAATGGTCTTTCAACACATTAATTCGAGTTTTATACTTGCACTGAACCCCCTTACACATCAAAAGAGAAAATCTTTGTCCAACCCGAATTTAGAGGTTATTGTAACATTTTAATAGAAATTTTGCGAAAATGTTAAAAGCTGCTTTATTAGATTATAGACAAATTTTCTTGGTTATTTTGTTAATACACAACCATGTGTTATACCATTTTCGAAAGTGCATTGAATAGACAATTTTTTTAAGTAACTGGCCATTCATGTTTTCATACAATTTTAATTTATTAGAGGTGGTCAAACTTTTTTGAAAATAAATTTTTGTACTGAAAAAAATATTTTAAAAAATTATAATAAAACAAAAATGCAATAATTACTATTAAATTTAACCATGTAGCTTTTACAACAGTTATTCTAGAATATTACAAAAATAAAAAAAAATATTAAAAATTGTTCATCCATGGTCGTAGCGTTCACGTATTTGAGGAAAGTAGTACTTGTTAACAACTTTTGGAAAAAACATCATAACAAAGTAACCACTGGGAAAATATTTTTTTTATATTTTTTTCTGGAAAGGTCATAAGGCCCACAGTACACAAATCTAAGGTATTATACTGCGCAGGTTGTCAGTCGAAAATAAAAAATGCTGTGCGAGTGAGGAAGAAAACACACGTAAAAACAACAACAAGTTAAAATTGAAATTGTCAGAAATAAAAATGGCTGGGAGTGTGATGACTTAAACACACGTAAGAACAACAACAAATACTGACATTTACACAAATTTTGATATATGCGCAGTAGAAACAAAAATCAAAACTCTAATGATATTACCTTTAATATCTGTACTGTGATAAGGCCTGCTATAACCAGTTGCAAGGTTATCCATTATATTTACTGGACATCCTGTACCTGAAATGTTTAATGATGATCAGTATGCTGTTTTTCGCAAAGATCGTAATTATGAAGTGCTCAACTGCGAAAGGGGAGGTGGAGTGTTGGCAGCCGTGCATACCTCACTTCGTTGCACTAAAGTTGAATTACCTTCACCATCTGGTGCTCTCGATATTGACCAATTAGTGCTGAATATAAAATTTGACTGTATTAATGAGGTTTTTCTTATTATCTCTTACATTCCCCCAAATAGCTCTCTGGAATTATATAAAGCTCATGTAGATAATTGCAGTTCAATTTTAAAAAATTGTAAAGATAATCAAAGAGTCATAATCGTAGGTGATTTTAATTTGCCAAATATAAAATGGATATATGATCCTGATGAAAAAATATTAATTCCTTTTAATGTTGTATTTAACCATGATTGTGAAGTTGTGGATACCTTTGCACAATTTGATCTTAGACAAATAAACTATTTTCAGAATTCTTTCAATAATGTACTTGATTTGGTCTTCGTTGATTCTGAATTGTGTGTGGGTATAAACAACTCAATAGTTCCTCTTTTTTCTAATACAATACATCATGTTGCACTCAGTTTACATTTAGAATTTTATAGTTATTTTACACCTGTAACTTCAGACTCTAATTTTATATATAATTTCGCAGAAGCTAATTTAAATGCAATTTTAGATTTTTTTAATGGTATTAATTGGCATGAATTGTTTGTTAATATAGATTTAAATGAGTGTTATAATTTATTCTCCAATTTTGTAAATATTGCGATTGACTTATACATACCTAAAATTAAAACAATTGGTGGCTTTAAACCTGTGTGGTTTAATAAAAGAATAATCAATCTTAATAATAAAAAAAACAAGGTTTATAAGCAGTTTCGAAAGTCTAACAATGATCGTGAATTGCATAAACAATATAGAGTTCTGCAAAAAGAATTCGATACTTTAAATAAATTTCTATACAATCAATATCTGTTTTCTGTCGAGAGTAGCCTAAAGACAAATAGTAAATCTTTTTGGAGATTTATAAACAGCAAAAAACAATCAAACGGAATTCCCAACCTTATGCGTCACGATGGCATTTCTTCTTCTGATATCTCAGTTGTTTGTAACTTGTTTGCTAAACATTTCCAGTCGATTTATTTAGATAGCTCTTCTACTATACCATATCCTGATATCGCTTACTCTACAGATAGTCTTTTGAATATTGGTAGATTAAGTCTTTCTACCTATGAAATCGAACAAGCATTGTCTAAGCTTAAGTCTGACAACCGACGAGACGTAGATGGAATCCCACCAATCATCTTACAAATGTGTGCGTCACAATTGGCTATTCCCTTAGTGCCTGTCTACATTGTCTTCTTATTGAAAGTCGTTTTGATGAACAGCGTGTCTACATTATGCAAAGAAAATCCTTTCAGTTCAATATACCCTTCTTTATTTCACGCAATTAAGTACCATACATCTCTCACTCGCACAAAAAAAAATCCGTCTTCTTGAAGCCAAGAATTATTTTCAAAAGTGGCGCATCGGTGGATTTTGGGTGAAACCTTCTTTCTCTTTCCTTCGCATATAAAATCTACCTATCTCACTGGATCCACCTTTCAGTAAGAAGACAATGTAGACAGGCACTTAGAAATTATTTTTAATCGTTCGCTGGTAAAGGGCGAGTTTCTTAATATTTGGAAGCGTTCAACAATTACACCCATTTACAAATCGGGAAGTAGGCAAGAGGTTTCAAACTACCGTCCAATTTGTAAAATTTCGACTATTCCTAAAATTTTTGAAAAGTTGATCTATGATAGATTAATTCCATCTCTTAAAAATATAATTTCTCCCTACCAACACGGTTTCGTATCTGGTAGATCTACTACCACAAATCTTACAATTTTTTGTAACTTAGTTTTGAATGGACTCGAGGCAGGCTCTCAGTACGACGTTGTCTACACGGACTTTGCAAAAGCATTTGACAGAGTCAATCACAATGTTCTACTAAAGAAAATAAATAAGTTCGGTTTTCACTCAAATTTCTTAAATTGGATAAGTTCATACTTAAAAGATCGCATTCAGTACGTTCGTATCAACAATATAATTTCTTCACCAGTGCGTGTTACATCAGGCGTCCCACAGGGTAGCCATCTCGGCCCCCTTCTCTTCTTGCTTTTTATAAACGATATTCCCGACATATTTTTAAATTCGAAGTGTTTAATGTATGCGGATGATTTAAAAGTCTTCCGTTGCATTAAATCTGAACAAGATTGCTTTCTTTTGCAGGACGATCTTAATAAGCTATCGAATTGGTGCTTAGTTAACTCCCTTAATTTAAACATTTCTAAATGCCAAAGCTTGACGTTTTGTCGCAACCGCTCACCAATTAACTTCACCTATAAAATAAATTTCAATGCACTGTCCATTATAAGCTTTAAAAAAGATCTTGGTGTGATTTTTGACAATAAACTTGACTTTTTAAGACACATAGATTTTTTGGTCTCTAAAGGCAATTCAATGTTAGGTTTCATATTGCGTAACTCTAAAGAGTTCTCCGATCCACATACTTTAAAGTGTTTGTTTTTTGCCTTTGTTAGGTCAAACCTAGAGTACTGCAATGTAATCTGGAATCCTTCGTATGAAGTTCATTCATTTAGAATCGAAAAAATCCAAAAACGATTTACGCGAGTTGTCGTGAAAAGACTTCACTGGGACATTGATATGCCTTCTTATGAAACGAGGTGTAAATTACTCGGTATTTTGCCTCTAAGCGTTCGAAGGAAGTTCACAGCGATTATGTTCATTCGAGATATATTAACAGACCATATTGATTGTTCTCATATTTTAGCCTTAATTGGGATCAATGTTCCTTCGAGAATGCTTAGAAACCAGTTGTTTTTTAATGTTCCATACCACAGAACTGTTTATGCCGCCAATGAACCCATATCTAGGTGTTTTAGAGAAACAAATACTGTTTTTGATATGATTGACTTCAATCTTAGTAGATATTTATTTAAAAGAAATATTTTGTTAATTTTAAATAACTTTGCTTATGTATAAAGGGCCCTGGAGACGCTCGAACATGGTGCGAGTGAACATAGTTCGACTAAACTTCGCAGACATTGAAACCAAGCAGAAACCAAACTACTCGAACTTCATTATTCTTACGACTTATATGTCATTCAAAATATTCACTGTCACATTTATTTTATTTTTATTCAGGTTATTTGACATTTTTCTTTTTATTTTTAATATTGAGCTCAAAATTAAACCGAAACGTTCGAGTAAACATACAAAACCGGTCCGCAAACAGTCGAATCTGGTACGACAAACGATTAGCCCCGCCCTCGCACATCGAAAAATATCAAACTCCTTTTGATTTTGGTGAGACCAAATTTTTGTTTAGTGACACCAAATAATTGGTACTCGAACCAGCCCGCAGACAAGTAACATCAACTCGGACATAGTACTCGAACCATGTCCACTCGCACCATGTTCGAGCGTCTCCAGGGCCCTTAATGTATTATATTAAAATGTATCAAGTAATCACTAGAGTACCTATTGTAACTTTGTTTGATGAAATAAATGAAACTAACTACATGACAAAGCTAAATTTGGCTATCACACTAGCTTTGAAACATCAAATATATGAAAAACAAATTATTTAACAATAATGAAAATTAATTTATCAAAATAAATAATATAATAAATCCTTGCTGCTTGCTCTATAATGGTCACTTTTTCTCTGAACTGGAACCGAAAGATGCAAAAATAAATTCCGCCAATAACATAAAAATAATATTTTTTTTGTGGTATGAAAATTATTAGTCCGGGAGATGTATATATATCTCATGGCGGCCAGGCAAAAATTGGACGCCAACCGATAGCTTAAGACCAAACATTTATAAAACTACTGCTCGGACAAGCTTTATCCGCTTGCAATGGTTAGAAAATGCACTTTTTAGGTTGCATTTTCCACTAAATGTACCTGTAATATAAGCAGCTTATGTATATATGTAAATGGGGTATCAAATAAAAGCTAAGACTGTCTTCTACACGGTACCAATGGTCGGACAGACTTTTTTGGCTGCTGCGACGAGTCCGACCATTTTTAAAAAAGGTCATTTTTTAACACTGCGTTTTACATCAGGGAATACTGAGTAAAATCATATCAAATGGCTAGGAAAGTGGATTTAATCACTTTCTTTTTCATCCAAGGATGCACAAAATTCCTAATTTTAGAAAAGTGGTCGGACTCGTATAGCAAACAGCCAAAAAAGTCTGTCCGACTACTGGTATCGTGTAGAGAACTGTCTTAGCTTTCATTTTATACCCCATTTACATAATATAATTTGCTTTATATTATAGGTACATTCAGCGGAAAATACAACCAGAAAAGTGCATTTTTTAACAATTGCGACACGATAAAGCTTGTCCGACCAGTAGTTTTATAAATGTTTGGACTTAAGCTATCGGTTGGGGTGGGTGCGAGGTTGGGTCGGGTGTATGCAAAGTTTCTTTTGCATTTAAAGAATCTGGATTTAAAGAAACTTTGAATTCATCCTATACCTATATCCAACAATAATTGTTGTCATAAAAATATCCTCGTAGTATCCCTTTGCATACACCCTAAAGAACCAGATACTTGGTTTATCGGTCTGGCTACTGCCATTTGATCGAACAAACCTTTTTTCTATATATCTCACATTTTCGCCTGTGATTGGTATCTCTGCATTTTCAAATGGGCACACAAAAACTTGAGAAGCGCAACCGAAAACACCCATCGTTTAATAATTTATAAGATAGATTGACTAAAAAGATTTGTTAAATTAAAACTATAATTTTTAACCCAAGTTTACGAAAGTTAATGATTCAAATCACTTGGTTAAGAAAAAGTTAAAGATCGGTTTTTATTTTCTAAGAAAAATGTCACAAAAAGTAGTGACATTTTAAAAATTATAAGAAAAAATCTTTGGTCAAAGTTAAACATGCCGGTGACACGCTCTCCAAAAACTATTGAAGTAGGCGAACCTGAAGGAAACCAGGAACATAATCCATCACGAGGACAGGTAGAGCAACCCCCTCCAGAAGTTCAGCAGGCACCAGCGCCAAGAAGACGAGCAACATGCAACATATGTGAGGAGCCCTACAACGAGGAAATGATCTTTTGTGATGGGGTATGTAGAAAATGGTTTCACTTTTTATGTGTAGGTCTTAGTAGTAGTCAGGCCGATGAGCTAAGTAGATGGGTATGCTTGTTCTGAGGGTTATACAAAGCGGGTAGAGGTCTTATGCAAGGAAGTGTTGACACTGTACGAGGTGGTGCAAAAAACAATCGACACAAAAAAACGAAAGACAGTGATTCAAGCCGCGTTAAATAAGTTTTTGCAAGCAAAAGAGAAGTATATCTCCCTAACTGGAGGTTTCGTTGATGGCAAGGGAGTTCCACTTCCAACTCCAAGGCTGGAAGAAAAATCAGACGAGGAATTTTCTGAAAAGCAATCGACTACGTCCAGATGCAGTTCAGCCACACAAGCAAGACAAAAGATGCGTTTGCTCGAGCAACAACGTGAGCTACTGAAGGAGCAGCGCCTAAATCTGCAACTGGAACAAGATATTGTGAGGCAACAACATGAACTTGTGGAGCAAACATCGAATTGGGATCTCGACTCTGAGGCTGAAGGCGGCAACAAAGATGACGACATCACAGAGCAAGTCAACAAAATTACGCTAAATCCTCAAGCACGTGAATTCAACATGAGCAACAACACACGTAAGCAATCAAATCCTCGTACTCAAGAACCAACAATCAGCTGTGAATATACACCAACATTCAACCAGAGGCAGATAGCTGCACGTAAAATTTATAAATCGCTTCCAACCTTCACAGGTGAATTAGAAGAATGGCCAGTGTTTAAACGAATGTTTGAGCTATCAACACAAGAATGCGGCTTTTCCAACGAAGAAAATTTAATGCGTATCCAACAATCTCTCAAAGGGAAAGCAAGAAACGAGGTTGCAAGTCAATTGTGCGAACCATCATGCGTTCCAGACATCATGGATTGTCTAAAACTAGCATTCGGGCAGCCCACAGTCATTCTCAATGCGCAAATTGAAAAAATAAGTAAATTTCCACCTGTGAGAGGAGACAAGTTGGAAACAATAATTCAATTTTCAACAGCAGTTACCAACATGAATGCAGTAATGAAGGCATCGTCATTAGAAAGTCAATATGACAACCCTTTATTGCTAAAAGAACTGTTGAAGAAATTAAATAACGACATGAAAATGAAATGGGCTTCATATGCTTACGATATGAATGTCTCAGGAGTTTTAGCATTTGGTTCGTGGTTGAAAATAGAAGCAAAAAAGGTGTATTCAATATTACCATCTACATCGTTCGAGAGAGAAAAGCAGCCACCTAAAAAGGAAAGCAGAATTAATGTTCATGTGTTAAATAATTCATTCAATAAATGTATAGTTTGTTCTAATAAATGTAAATCGATAGATTCTTGTGTAGTTTTTAATAATCTTTCTACAGCTAACAGGTGGGAAAAAGTAAAGGAGCTTAAGCTATGCCGTCAATGCTTAACTGTCCATAGGATGAAATATCCATTCAATTGTAAGAAGGCAGTTAAATGCAACGTTACCGGTTGTAGTCGTAAACACCACCCCCTCATGCATTTAGAAGACAACTCACAGAATAACTTACCCGTAGTCGAATCTTTACAGAATAGCCATGCAAGATTGGGTGATGAATTTCAATTCCAATATTTGCCCGTAATATTACAGAATGGAAATAAAAAGCAACAAGTAATGGCCTTTTTAGATGGTGGCTCCAGTGGCACTCGTATCGAAGAGGAGGTAGCTGAACAGTTGGGGTTAACAGGTCCGAATGTAATTTTGAATTTAAAGTGGACAGCCAATGTCAGACGACAAGAAGAATCAACGAAGGTTTCCGTACATATCTCTGGTGTATACGAAGGTGCTAAGAAATATATAATCCCTGAAGCACATACCATTAAGGAACTCAACTTGCCAAAACAAACTTTGTGCTATGAAGAGTTAGCTAATAAATATAATCATATACGAGGCTTACCAGTTTGTTCATACAAATCAATGCAGCCCAAAATAATGATTGGTATAAGCGATTGGCACTTGGCAGTTCCTATCAAGACAAGGTTAGCTGGACATAATGATCCCGTTGCGACCAAATGTAAATTGGGATGGTCAGTGTTTGGGTCGAAGCGATCATCTGATTACGAGAGTGTTAACTACCACGTCGAAGAACATCGCGAACCTGATGACGAGGATCTGCACGAGATGATGAAACTGTTTTTCTCCATCGAAACTCTGGGAGTCAGAGTACCCAAAGATGATTTGTCCTCCCAAGAAGATCGCAGAGCTAAATCAATAATGCAAAGTACGACAAAGCTAGTAGAAAATCAATATGAAACAGGCTTGTTATGGCGCTACGACAATGTGGATCTACCGGACAGTTACCCCATGGCTAAATACAGATTGGAGACGCTAAATCGACGGCTGGAGAAAAATCCACAATTAAGAATGGAGATGCAGAATCAGATAGCTGCCTACTTAAAGAAAGGTTACATTCGAAAACTGGAGCGAAGGGAGTTGGAAAACCAGCACGAACGCTTATGGTACCTTCCTCTATTTCCCGTTGTCAATCCGAATAAACCAGGAAGAGTGCGAATTGTTTGGGATGCGGCCGCAAAAGTTAATGGTACATCTTTAAACTCATTTCTACTAAAGGGGCCTGATCAGCTTTCATCTCTGCTTGGTATTCTCTTTCGATTTAGAGAAAATTCAGTAGCTATATGTGGTGATATTTCCGAAATGTTCCACCAAATCAGATTAACATCAGATGATCAACAAGCCTGTCGATTTCTATGGAACGATCGAGAAGATGAGGAGCCAAGCGTATATGTTACCCAGGTGATGACATTTGGAGCGACTTGTTCACCAAGTAGTGCTCAATATGTGAAGAACCTTAATGCTAAACAATTTGAAAGTGACTATCCCAGGGCGGTTAAAGCAATTGTAGATAACCACTACGTGGACGATCTACTCGACAGCGTCGCCACTAAAGAAGAAGCAATCACATTAGCCGAACAGATTAAGAAAATTCACTTAGCAGGAGGGTTTCATATACATAAATGGAAATCAAATTCTCGTGAAGTGTTGTTGGCGCTAGAAGGTTCACATGAAGAGCAGACTGAGCTTGTTAGTCTCAATAAGGAGGCGGAACAACCTACTGAAAAGGTTTTGGGTATGTGGTGGGATACACAATCAGATTCCTTCACATTCTCATTAAAACTGAACAAAGGCAGCAAAAGTGTTTTGAGTGGCCAGCATAAACCGACAAAGCGAGAAGTTTTAAGAATCCTTATGTCGATTTTTGACCCTTTGGGGTTAATTAATCATTTCACAAGTTATTTGAAAGTCCTGCTGCAGCAAATATGGCGTTCTAAAGTAGACTGGGATGATGAGATCGAAGATGAGCAACACGAGCAATGGCTGAAGTGGCTTCAACAGCTTCATGAAGTCGAAATCATACAAATTCCTAGATGCTACACAACAAAATCATCGATATGGGATGAAGCAAACATACATCTTCATATATTCGTTGATGCCAGCAAAGACACCAGTGCAGCTGTTGCATACATGAGAATCCAGTCTGAGGGTAATGTATCGTGCACACTTCTGGGTTCCAAAACAAAAGTCGCACCCATCAAACTTACATCGATTCCAAGGTTGGAGTTAGTTGCCGCACTGATTGGAGCTAGACTTGCGTGTAGCATTCGACAGTCATTGACCAATCCAATTACCAAAGTCTTTTACTGGTCGGATTCAGTAACTGTCTTAAGATGGTTGAGATCGGATGCTAAAGCAACAAAGGGACAATTTGTAGCATTTAGAATTGCAGAAATACAAGAACTAAGTAATATTGGAAATTGGCGATATGTACCTTCAGACCTGAATGCAGCAGATGATGCGACTAAATGGAAGAAAGGACCATCCCTCAATATGCGTGATCGTTGGTTTACAGCACCCAAATTCCTGTATGACGATGAAAACGAATGGCCGGACGATATTTCATTGCAACCAAATCCGGATGTTGAAGTCGTTGAAGCAGTTCACCAAATTTTCGAACCAGCTATTAATTTCGACAAGTTTTCTAGTTGGACCAAGATGTTACGACTCACAGCATTTGTACATCGAGGTATTCACGTAATAATTAAACGAAAACAAAAAATTAAATATACTAAATATCTTCTGTCACACGAATATAAGAGAGCTGAGATCTCGTTATTTAAATTAATACAAATTCAGTGTTACACAAATGAAATAAATAGTTTAAAACAATACGGCAATCTTTGTGGTACAGACGGTGGTAGTAGGCGATTTAGCAATGAAATAATTTCTCTAAAACCATACATTGATGAAGATGGCTTACTAAGGTCTATGAGTAGGATTGATAAAACTGATTGTGTTAGCATGTCTACAAGGCGACCTATAATACTTTCACAACATCATCTTGGTACAAGGTTACTTGTCCTTGATTATCATGAAAGGTTTCGGCACATTAATCATGAGACGGTAGTGAACGAGATAAGAAAAAAATTTTACATTCCTAGACTGCGACAGTTTTTAAAACGCATTCGAGCCGATTGCAATCGTTGCAAGTTACTTCGAGCCAAACCACTAAATCCAGAGATGGCAGATCTTCCAGCTGTACGTATAACACCATATACTCCTCCATTCACCTACACTGCGGTTGACTACGGAGGACCTTTTGAAGTGGTCAATGGAAGAAAAATCGAAAAACGATGGATATGTCTTTTCACGTGTTTAGTGGTACGAGCGGTACATATAGAAATTGCATATAGTTGTAGTACCGATTCTTTCATCTTATGTTATCGCAATTTTATAAGTCGCAGAGGTCCTGTAAGAAAAATGTTTAGTGATCGGGGTACGAATTTCATCGGAGCAGAAAAAATCCTTAGAAAAGACTTAAAGCAAATCGAATCACAAACTATAGCTTCAAAGTTTATTAATTCAAATTTCGAGTGGCACTTCCACCCTCCTGGATCACCACACATGAACGGATGCGTAGAACGTTTGATTAAATCGGTGAAAATTGCCTTGTATGCTGTAAGCGACGTCACAACTTACAAACCAAATGACGAACTGTTTCGGAGCTATTTAATGGAGGTTGAAGATATGATCAACTCAAGACCTTTAACATACTTACCTTTGGACAGTGAGGAATCTGAATCTCTAACACCTAATCATTTTCTTCGGCAATTGGCTGGAGATGCCATCCCGACTCCCTTTGAAGACATAAATGAGAATGCAAAACTATATAAGACTAACGCACTGATGTCTCAACTATACGCGAAGCACTATTGGAAGAGATGGATAAGGGAATACTTACCAACTTTAACCAGAAGAGATAAGTGGAACCAGACTACTACACCCCTAAAAGAAGGAGACATTGTTTTGGTTATCGACGAGAGATATCCCCGTAAGTCTTGGCTCAAGGGTAGGATACTCCAAGTTCATATGTCTAAAGATAATCAAGTTAGAAGCGCTACAGTCAAAACTACGGATGGAATATATGATCGACCAGCTGTAAAACTAGCCAAGTTGGACATAGGTGGAGATGTACATTTAAGCAAGGCTATTGATCAATGTACCGGGGAGGAGAATGTCATAAAAATATCCTCGTAGTATCCCTTTGCATACACCCTAAAGAACCAGATACTTGGTTTATCGGTCTGGCTACTGCCATTTGATCGAACAAACCTTTTTTCTATATATCTCACATTTTCGCCTGTGATTGGTATCTCTGCATTTTCAAATGGGCACACAAAAACTTGAGAAGCGCAACCGAAAACACCCATCGTTTAATAATTTATAAGATAGATTGACTAAAAAGATTTGTTAAATTAAAACTATAATTTTTAACCCAAGTTTACGAAAGTTAATGATTAAAATCACTTGGTTAAGAAAAAGTTAAAGATCGGTTTTTATTTTCTAAGAAAAGGGTCACAAAAAGTAGTGACAATTGTAGCTGTAAAATTTTGAGATTTTTAAATAGAAAAGTATTTAAAAGCAGAGCATGGATCATACTTTAAGTGATGGGCTTAAATGCCAAATCCAAAAAGCAATTACACCCGCGGTTCTTATTATGCTTTTCTTTCGTGGGTCTTATTGCCATTTCCGAATGGAAAATAAGCCCGTGTGTTTTTTCTTTTGATGTAGGAAAATAACGCCCACGGGCCCTATTACCGCGGGTATTATTGCACTACACTTTTCCACTTGCATTAACACACTAAAATCTTTTGAAATAAAGATAAAATAAATGAAGATTTCTGATTTCAATTGATCCATATTCCAAAAATAAATGATAAAATTGTTTGACAAACATGAACATATATGTAAAATTAAACGATTTTTATATGACTATATGGCTCAAAACTACCAAATATATATGTCAACGCCTTTGATTCGATATTACACTTTGTCAAATATTTGGCTCAAAATCATGTTCATATAAGTATATGGCATCATATATATTTTGTCATATAAATATGTCTATCACATTTATATGACCCTTTTGAGACATATTTATATGTCAAATTTGCCATATTTAAATGCTAGTGTAATATCACCTTAAGCAGGGCTCATACATATTTGTTGAGGCTATTTTAAAAACCCCAAACCTCCAATTTTTCAGGATTAAAAGGAAAAGAAAAATTGAATTTATTTGACTCACCCTTCGTTATGGATTTGCATAATAGGTATAAGCATTCAATAAATGCATTCATGAAACTTCCAAATCAAGGAATCCCGTATTAGGTACGATAAAGGGTTACTATACTACTATATACCTTTAGTGAATGGAACAACACTCAAAAACTAAATAGCTCTCTTCAGTTATAACTTTTAACTTAACTATTAGGTAGGTACCAATCCAAAGATAATCTTTAAATTGTTAGTGTTAATAGTTCAACAATTATTCAATTCTATTAAAGTATTTATAAGCCTACTACTTAGGTCCTTATGTGTGCAATATTTGGTAGGCACTCAGCAAACCTAAGTACCTTTACCTATACATAATCTGATGCTTAACATACATCGCTTTACGACACACAAGAACACGACAAATTCCTTATTCTTCGGAATGGCCACAAGAGATACAGGTGCATATGTTGCCTAATGTTCAGATCCTAATGAGAGTGAGAGTATATAACATTTACCGGTAAAACCTTTTTAAGTCCATGCAAAAATAACAAAGGCAGCGGAAGCACTATATACCTATACCTACCTAATGCTCCAAGCACTTCTCCAAAAATAATATACCTACACTCTCCAGGATAATTCGGTGAGCTTGTTTAATTGCGAAAGTTGTTTCTGGAATAAAGTTCGTCAACCGTTTTGACCTTTTTATAAATTTATACAAAAAAAAAATGTAGGTATTTTATAATTTTAATCACCTTAAACCTTTTAAAGACAAAAAGAAATATATAATAAAACATTGCATGAAAAATTAACACGCTGTCCTTCGGCTTAATTTATCATCTGACACAGGTGTGTGTCATCCCTTTTTTTTTCTAACTACTCTGTTGGTTAGTGTTGTGGTTGTGCTTTGCTTTCAAGGATGCTTCTCATTTTTCATGGTAACACTTCTAACGACCTCCTTTACAAAACCGCATGTAAGAGGTAAGTTTTAGATAGATGTTGGCTGTTCTTATTTAGAAGTACCTACGTATACTTTTCTTTCTCCCATAACTGAAAATAGGTATAGCCACCCGCCATCATCCAAACCACCCACCATGCTACAAACTCGAAAAAAAAAATAAAACCATAAATCTAGAGCCAAACTGAGCAAAAGTGCCCAAAGTTCTTCTAGTTAAATAGCAAAAAAAAAAATCCATGAGATAAAACATATAATTCGGTTTAAAAATTGAAAAAAAGTTTTTTTTTTGTTTTATGTTTTTGCTTCATGTTTATTTCAAAATTACTTTTCTTCACAAGAAGTAAGTTTCATTCAAAAATCACTCAAAATGTTAAACGCATTTAACCAGCAAACTTGTTAGAAAAATAGGGGGATGGGGAGAGGGAGGTGGATTCTCAAATAGAAGAGGTAGTAAGGGAAAATTCAAAATATGTTTTTCGTATACTTTATAGTATATTCATTAAAAACGCAATTAAACTGTCGGAACTATTAGAGTTTTCGTCACATTTAAAAATAACATCTTTTTTTCCACTGTGACAATTTTGCCGTCAACTTGTCCACCAAGTCAAAACGAAAATACAAACATTGTCCTAACTGCTTTACTACGTTTAATAAAGACTCCTTTACGTTGACGTGTACAAAAAAAAAATAAGAAAAACAAAGACAAAGACAAAGACAGCGTCCTTTTTTGCTAATGAGTTACACTTTCTCGAAAATTGAAAATAAAAATAGTATTCACTAAGAAAAGAATAACCTATGAAATGTAATGGCCCGATTCATATCTCATACATCGACAAAGGGATATTTAAGCTCAAAATTTCCAAAACGAAATCTATAATCCAATTCAAATTCAATATTCCCATTTCATTCAACGTAAAAGGTGAATTCCTCGTAGTGCAATTTAAACGTATCCCACAATTTCGCATTATAAATATATAATGTGGTTATGGCTTGAGAAACAGTTGCGAAGAAAATATATGGAACGGTTATTTTAGAATTATTTTTACTCTGAAAAAATGTGGATTAATTTTGTTTCTTTGAACTGGAATAAAACTGGTGTAACTTCTGCTATACTGTAAACTGCGAATAAGTACAGATCCTAGAATGCCACCTGTGAGTGTAAAGGTGCATGTCCATGTGAGAGTACTATTGCTAGTAAGCCCTCGAAAGTTTCTCTCGGTGGGTGTCCATTTTGAGAGCACTTTCACTACAAAACTCTCGGTAGTTACTCTCGGATAGCTGTCTAGCCCTCTTTGCGCTTATTTTATGACTGTGTCCGCTTGCGAGTTTTACTTTCGAGAGCTGCTTGAGAGTTTCTAAAAGTTTTTTTTACTCTCAAATGGACACGCACCTTAGTATTTTTAAGATTTGGATTTTGAGAGTAATTGTTTTAGTTTGGAGAGTAAATCTTCTGAGATTACTTTCATAACCGTGTGCTATATTTCTTATGGTAGTTTTCGGTTGGCAGTAGTAAAAGTGAAATATATTCGTACAAGAAAAAACTTTCAGATGTTTTATTCTTAAATAAGTAAAAAAACAAATAATGGGTTAAGCCGTGGATAGACTGTGACTGTCACTGCCAGTTCTGTGTGGGGTCTACTATCCTGGATTTCTGATACTCGGCAAGGCAATTTATATGTACATTATATTTATTTTCTATTCGAGAGCAAACTCAGTTAAAACTCAGAAGGCTCAGTATTAAATTTTTATTTCTATTGTGAAATGTTTGACCAGTATGAATTGATTCGTTCCCTCAAATATCCCTGCTCTGGTATGTTGACCCTCGACAGCTATACTCGCAAAATACAAACTGTGTTGAAATTTGCGAGTTTGCCTGCGAGTGACACTCAAAAAGTTCAAACGTAAAGAGTTAAAAGTAGATTCGCCGCGAGCTTCTCTCAAGACTGTGTCCACTTGCGAGTTTTACTCTCAAGAGCTTCTTCAGAGCTGCTCGCCATTTCTGATGAAGTATTCGTGAGGATTTTGCCACTTTCGCGGATGTGTTTTGGCAATATCCGTGTTATTAAACTGGAAAATAGTACGAATTCAATGAAGAAGATTGAAGAGAAACCATGAAATGACTCAGTGTTGCCGCTGAAAAAAATCAAAAGGGGTCCTGGGACAAAAAAGGGGCCCATTTAAGAAACTGTCATAAAGGAGAGAATACAAAAAATGTTATTAGTACATAAAGGAGCAAATCATTTGATTAACATTTATTTAAAAACTAAAGCAAAATTTATTCTAATAATAACACATAAAATTTATTTTACTAAAATTACAACAAAATTAAAGATAGGTTACTATTTTTACCTTCTAAATAAATTCGAAAATTAATTTTATTTTATCCCTTTCTTCTGTCATTTTGCAGAATTTAGTACGAAACTTTGTGAAGTTCAACTATTTTTATGTAAAAACCAAATTTTTAATGAAAATCACATAGGTACCTACATTTTTAAAAATGGGTCCCAAAGGCAAAAGAGGGGCCATTTGGCCACTAAAGGGGCTAAACGGCAACGCTGAAACGACTATAGCAGTCACTGCCGAAGAGAAGTTGGATGGAGCTTTGATTTCTAAGGTCTAAGGATAATTGTTTTTGGCCGTTTTTGAAAACCTCAAGTCAACGTCAGTTCTATTGTCAAATGATCGTCATTTTTTACATGAATATTGCTATTTTCAAATATGTATATGCAATCGTTTTGTTTGCACAAAATTTTTTTTTTTCAATGTCATTTAATTTTCTTGTAAGCGCATTTGACGATTTTCTCACTGCACAATTTCCCCGCTGGCTGATGATGTTTCCGAAGATGTGACTTTACCAAACTGCATTATCGAGCACAATGCAGTTAAACTTGTATTTACCTATTCGAACAAAAGACTTGCAGTTTGCGTTTTCGAAAACAGCCATTAATGTCATGTGTCAGAATAGGAACAAACCGATGTTTCATTATGCTTTCAGAAATTCGAGGTATAACGCAGATCCAGATGGAGGAAAAAACGCTGTAAAGACACCGATGCTACAGCCACAAACTACAAAACTTCATTTCACGAGGTTCCAAAGTACCCATCACTCTTCGAGACACTGTGGCAGTTAGAGGTACATAATTGCTTTCTTCAAATTTTAAACTCATCCACTCACATTGCTTTTTATAACCAGGTATGTAGAGTAGTATGAAGTGTACTCCAATTTTCTGTAGACCTCTTCAAAATTGTGAAAACTCACGAAAATGATTGAAATTAACATGGGAGTAGCAAAATTGGTTGATAAAATAATTTTAAAACTACGCAAAAAACGGGACGCTACAAAAGTAGAGCGATAGGGACAGAAAACGACGCCATATTTCTTGCCACTCTTTCGACATTTCTCTTCAGTAAGGTTTGTCATTTCATGATGGTAAGATATACGACATACGAGCCAACAACGAGTCGAAATTATTAAAATTTACTACCGTAATTCGGAGTCAGTGGCCTCAACGTTAAGAGCGCTACGTCCAATTTATGGTCGATGAGGCTCATTTCTGGCTGATTGGCTTCGTCAATAAACAAAATATGCGGTATTGGTCAGGCAGCAATCCACACGTACTCCATGAGTCATCATTGCATCCCGAAAAAATTACGGTTTGGTGTGGTTTATGGGCCGGCGGCGTCATTGGGCCGTACTTCTTCCGTGATGATCAAGACCGGCACGTTACTGTGAATGGAGATCGCTACCGTTCAATGATAACCGAATATTTTTGGCCCCAATTAGATGATATGGACTTGGAGGACATGTGGTTCCACCAGGACGGCGCCACAAGCCACACAGCGAATGTCACAATCAATTTATTGGAAACCAAGTTTGGAGAACGTGTTATCTCACGAAATGGTCCAGTCGCTTGGCCGCCTCGGTCGTGCGATTTGACGCCGTTAGACTATTTCCCGTGGGGCTACGTCAAGTCTATGGTCTATGCCAACAAGCCAGCGACGATTGATGAACTTCGTACGAATATCGAACGTGAAATTGCAGCTGATTTATGCTTGAAAACCGTCGAAAATTGGGTTCAGCGTCTTGACTTCTGCAAGCATGCTCGTGATGGCCATGCAAAAGAAATCGAGTTCCATACATAATGGCATTGGACGTACTTTCACAAGAATAAAGATTTTCATTTATATCCAAAACCGTTTTTGTTTTATTTAAAAAGAACTTTTGTAGCGCTCTTCTTGAAAAACCCGATACATATTAGACCGAGAGCCCACAGCAGATTTTGGGTGTGAACGATAGCAAAAAAAGAAGTATAGGCGTCGAAAGCTCCATTAAAGACTATTAAAAAAATCAAAGTCTTGCAGTCCACAACTGGAGCCTTTGCGAGAAACAGTGCATCGAAAAAAAAATATGAATGCAACTTCGATGAAAATCGTGTTAGCCGAAATTGGTTTTCACCCCTCCCTAGATAAGCTCCGCGGATCCCATATCACGGAATTTGAGATCATTTGAGTGTTTAATTCGCCCTGCCAGACTGTTTAAAAAAAACCGTTTTTCACTTAGAATTTTGAATTTTTTAAACGGTCCGGTAGAGCGAACTATACACTCAAATGGTCTCAGATGCCATGATATGTGATCCGAGAAGCTTCTCAAGGGATGAGTGAAAACCAATTTCGGCTAACACGATTATCCTCGAAGTTGCATTAATATTTTTTTTTCGATGCACTGTTTCTCGGAAAGGCCCCAGTTGTGGACTGCAAGACTTTGATTTTTTTAATAGTCTTTAATGGAGCTTTCGACGCCTATACTTCTTTTTTTGCTATCGTTCACACCCAAAATCTGCTGTGGGCTCTTAGTCTATATAATTTTAATCAAATCTCGTCTGTCTTAATGTTCGCATGTAGGTACTTATATGTCATTGTTGGGTATATCATTTCTGTAACTTTAATATTTGCTTTGTCCCAAGCATTGACCAAAGCTGCTAATTGTTACTATTTTTCGCATATTTTTACGCAATTCCTGTTCCAGAAATTGAGTAGTAGCCTATTGAATAGACCTTTTAAAAAGGAACAATTACGTGCAAGGGTTTTTATTATTGAATATGTTTGTTTGGGCCATAAGCATGCTTTAAACCGAAAATGCTACTAAATTCACCCATGCGTTTCTGAGAGAATGGTCACACTGGTCACTTTTCAGTATTGTTGGTATAACTCGAAAACCAAGCCGAATTTGGCAATTTTACATTTAAAACTTTTTGTTCAAAATTAAATTTTCTATCGAAATGGATGGTTTGGAAAATTTCTTTAAAAAAATTAAGCCGGAAAAGTAGACAAAAAACATCAAAAAAATCGAAAAATCAAAGATTTTTAATTTTTTTTCTAAATTGCGCATTACTTTTTTCAGAGCAAAGATTCGCTCAAGGCATGCATGAACAAAGTAAACTGGAGTCTTAAGGCCTTAATATGACATGTTAAAAAACCCATATTATTTGAAAATTGACAGAGATATAGTCATTCAAACTTTAGCATTTCTTATCATTTTTCGCAGATTTTGCCTGAAAACTTATTTTTTGGTACTTTATAGCAAATTTAACGTTCCTAGCACCCTAGTACCACATCTTATGTTAATCGGACCAGCCGTTCGGTCTGTAGGTCTGAAAGCATTTAAAAACAACCGAAAAACGAAATTGCTTAAATTTTGTCGTAAAATTTTTTGAACTATCCATTTCAATAGAAAATTTAATGTTGAACAAAAAGTATTAAGTGTAAAATTTTCAAATTCGGCTTAGTTTTCAAGTTATACCAAAAATATTGAAAAGTGGCCAGTGTGACCATTCTCTCAGAAACGCATGGGTGAATTTAGTAGTATTTTCGGCTTTAAGCATGCTTATGGGCCAAACAAACATATTCAATAATAAAAACCCTTGCACGTAATTGTTCCTTTATACCCCTCATTTTCCGGTCTATTCAATAGGCTATAAGTACATTTGAGCAGAAGAGAGAGAGAGCTCACGAGAGAATAAAACGTTGTCTCTTCCCAAATCCTGACTGATTTTGCCTAAAAAATTTCTTTTTATGCAGAAATTGTTCAGTCTGTCAAATTCCAGGATGGCAGATGATGTCAGTATACAAGCAATAAATTGTTACCAAACGCTGCCACCAAACCGTTCCATTATTTTACTTCTTTGCTTCTCACTGGTAGATTTTCATCAAAATTTGACAGACTGCCAATTTTTGCACAAAAACCTCTGAAACAAAAGGTCCCTTCCTTTACATTGAATTCCTTTGTACTTCTGGGAATTTTAGTCCAAAGTTCCTATACAAATAAATATTGACAGAAGTTGGGACTAAAAATTGCAGAGATTCGAAGTAAACGATCAGCCCTCAGCCCTATTTTAAATTTGTTTTACTTAAGTATATTTTCTCACTATTTAAGAAAATATTAGGTTTGCGGCTCTCAAAAACACTCAAGGGCTGTCAATTGTGCTGTTCACATTTAAAGAAACATACAAGAATTTCTGTGTTCTGTCTCAATAAAACTCAACATCTTTTGTAAGTAAGCACAGAATTTGCTCGCTAGGGTGAGTTCAAGTTTTTCAAAAAAAACGCTGTAGGACAACCTCAGGGTGACTTCAAAGTCCAACGAACAAACCTATAATGAATATAGAATGACCGAAATAATGTACACTTTCAATAGTAATGTGCGTAAAAATTCACGTGACATATTGGCCACACTCCCAAAAGTCGCGTGTCTGTAATAGGTTCCTTGTTGTCCCTTAAAGTCAGGCATAAAGTGATATAGTATTTTATCTCTGCGTGATTGAGTTAATTACAGTCCAGAAGTCTCAATACGCACCCCAATAGTTCACCTTTGTCGATAAAGTTCGATTCACCACCAAAAGAACATAATAGAAATAATTTGGAAATCGTACAAAATATAACAATTACGTTGTCAATTCAAAAAAATAAAAACATTTCAACTCTACTGTTTATATCCATATCAGTTCAGCAACACACATATCTTATGCAGCCAACCAGAAAGGCATGCGCGCAAAATTGTCCACCCTCTTTGCGTCACATTGCAATTATCATCACAGACTACACGATTTTAACCCCCCTTGCCATGCCTTATCATAAGGAGGTTTACACTTCGAACTATGACTATCATCGTACACACAACAAAACAAGCGAAAACAACACAAACATCAGATTCAGAGTCAGAGCCAGGCGAACTAAACAACAACCCTTAAAATTTATAGCTTTCACTAGCAGCACAGCAACACAGAGCCATTACCAACATAGAACATCCACCCCCTAGCGCAATATAACAAGAACAACATGAACATGAACATCCCACCACCGCCCAATGAAGCAGCAAGCACAGCACAGTAGAGGCAGAGTAGCAGCACATCAGGCAAAAACTCCAAAGAAGCTATGAAATGATGTTTCCCTTCCAAAAATTACACTTTCACCACCAACATACCCTGAGTTGTCGTCTGTCTGTCGCTTGTTTCACATTCACAGTAAAGCCAAAGCGCCTTTAGTTCTTTGCTAGCATTCGGCGATGCCAGTTTGGAAGCGCTTACACGTCACGTACATTATACCGTTGTTTTTCTCGCATTTAAAGTTCGAGTGATTTACGGAAGAAGTCCGGAATACACCGACTCGACTATATTATCGTATTGGGGGTGGCATAAATTAATTAAAGTCCGCGTATACCTAGCATTCTGATTAAAACAGGATTTCGATGTGAATGTGATGTGAATGTCCTTGGCCAAAGGAGATTTCGAATTAAAATTCGAAATTTTTGAATTATTCAACCGCGGGGGAGATTACAGGATTACACCCCTTGATGCTTTCTCATTTTGTCAGTCGTCATCATCATCGGTCGGTTCCAATTTGAATATATTTATCATCCTGTGAGTGCATATTTTTATTTGAGTGTACTTTTCGGACGGGATAATGCCGGCATAGCATAGTGAGTTGTTTGCCTTGTTGTTTTTTGATGCCAAAAAAGCATGGAATATTATCCCGTGGTAATTACATCGCATGTGCAGTAAAATAAAGTCCTGTCGTGTCATTTCACCGCCGCCACCACCGCACCGCACCACCACCATCCGGCACTTGTTTTCGTTTTTCATACAAAATTAACAAAAATCTTATACCGACTTGTGGAGGTTTCCTTGTTTTGTAATAATTGTAATCGGGGCTACATAGTTCATATTGTGCACGTAATACGCGGAGGTCGTATTAAGTTACACTACGACTCCACTATCGCAGGACAATAAATTTGTTTGAAAAGTAAATAAAAGTGAAAATTATTTCGAAAGTAAAACGTACAGTGCGGGAAGAAAAGCTCCCCCACCCCATCCAGCGGCAGCACCAGTAGTGGTCTGACGATACCTTAAAGTGAAGACCTTTTAGTCGACATCCCCTCGCATACAATATTGCTGGTCGCTGTGCTGTGTGCTCCCTTAAACTGTATACACCGCGCGCGAATGTTTATAGAGTACTTTGTGCATATTCGACTGAATAATCATTGCAAAAAGGAGTTTTTTCAACTAGAACGGCTTCGTCGTAACGTATCGTATCGGATTGCAGAATAGATACCCACTCGCACAGCTCCTACAAGAGTTGGCAACTACTACTAGGTATATACGGTTTAAAACGGTATACGAATGAACAAGTGAATTAGTGCGCTCAGGTGTGATTACAGCATTAAATCCGCTTGTACCTTCTATAGAAGGTATATGCGTCCTCTCTCGGTGCTTGGTGTTTATTTCAGTCATGTTTTGTTCGTTTTCTTAAAGCTGTTTACCTTCTAAAGCGTTTGAAGTGTAAGCCGTTCTTGACGAGATTTTAAACTTTTTTTTCCATCGCATTCATTTGGAGTGCATTTGGCACAACGAAAAGAGATTTTTTGAGATAGTTAAAGCTACTTACGGCTGCGGGAGGTTATTGTGGTTAAGTGTGAGGAGACGGTTTAAGTAAAAAGAGGGTTTCTTTCTTCAAAAGCTAAGCCTGTTTAAAGTGGCATCTTCTGGTGTCGGTCGTTGAGATTAAATGGATACAAAAAGGAGACGATTTGTGTAAGTTTGAATTTATTTTTTAAATGAAATGTAAATAAGCTTAACAGTTGGGTTTCGTTGTTTTCCGAAAATCTTTTTTGGTTTCATGATTTCAATAAGTTGGTAGGCATACATACTCATAATGTATGTAGGATTATCATCTATTTGAAAAGCAATCAATGTTTGTTTTCAATTAATTTGTAATATTTCTGTATTGTTATCTTTTTTTGTCAATCAGTACCAGCGTGGTTTAATATTTAGTTAACGATTAAAAAAGGATCGTTAGTCGTATTTATTTTTTCTGTTTATTTTTTTTTTCTATTTTATGTATTTTTTTTTTTTTCATAAAATTGCACCTGCTGTTCAAGCGGTGGGAAATATAACCCCCTCCCCCCCCCTTTTTTTCTTGTCTACTTCCATCCTACAGGCTCTTAGGCGAATCACCGAATATGCAAATAAAAAAGGAATTTCATTAATCACTACAGCGATTATACCTAGGGGATGAAAATAAAAATCTGAAAAATTAGGGAATTTTGTTTTTCTTCATTTAGAGCCCGTTGAGGTCCTTCATTTTTTAACGGCCACCCTAATGTACATACATTCATATGTAATTTAATTTTAAATCATTGACCATAGGTTTACAAGGTTTTTGACAAGAACAGGTAAAACTTGTTACAAAGGAAATTTGTGGTGTTGCAGTTTCTTGTTATATTACCAATTCCTGAAATTACTAATCTCAAATCTTTCCCATTACTTATCTCAAATCTTTCCCATACCAAGCTTAGGGCCAATTTATTCGGGTTGGCTACGAAATCTCGCAAATCAAAATCTCGGATTCGAAATCTCGCATAACGAAATCTCGCAATTACAAAATCTCGCTTTTCATAATCCCGCAATTACAAAATCCCGCTTTTCATAATCTCGCAATAACGAAATCCCGCAAACTAAAATCTCGCATATCAAAATCTTGCAAAATTGAATTGCATTGCAACAAATACATTTTTTTAAATCAAAATCTCGCAAATTAAAATCTCGCGCGAGATTTCAATTTGCGAGATTTTGATTTAAAAAAATGTATTTGTTGCAATGCAATTCAATTTTGCGACATATCCTAGCTACTGCAAAATATGTTATCCAGTCTCTGAGTACTTTTGGACCGCACTGCTATTATTAATTGGAACTGTTGATTTTTCAATATATTTGTTGTCAAAAGAACAAGAAAGAGAGAGAACATGGAGATGGTATATCCAGTTGTAAAGTGTCATGTGCAAATTGCATTAATCTTATTTGACCTTGAACTAGAAGATACTTTTAGTTCCATTATAAACGTAAAAGACAACCAAAATGGTTATTAACATTAATAAAGGATGTACAAATTTTTTGTTGACGGGTATAGTTCTTAGTTGGAAAGAAAAATTATGCAAAGTGCTCTTGAGTAGGTATGCTCGATTCGATTCGAGGAATTCGATGATTCGTTGCTGTGAAATTTGAAGTTGCGAGATTTTGATTTGCGAGATTTTAAATTGCGAGATTTTGGTTGAAATTTGCGAGATTTTTAGGTTCGAGATGTAAATGCGAAATTGTAAAAAGCGAGATTTTGTAATTGCGAGATTATGAAAAACAAGATTTTTAACTTGCGAGATTTCGTTATTCGAGATTTTTAAAAAAATGCGAGATTTCGTCATTCGAGATTTTGGTTTGCGGGATATCGTAGCGCTCCCAATTTATTCACATTGTTTTAAGTTTTTTACAGGCTCTGGTAAAATAGAACTAATTAACAAATATTGGCTTGATTAGCAATTTCAACAATAAACAAGTCACAATATGGATTAATTGACTAAATTTGTGGTTGGAAAGCACATTCGCGGATTTAACAGTCATAATAATCATTGATTGAATATGATAAGCTGTGAACAAATTGGCCCTTGTTCTCCCAAAAATCCTTGATCAGTTTTTATAGCCTTCGCTTGACCCTACAAAATTTAAAAACCATGCTTAAATGTGGCATAGTATCCCAAACACATGCCTTATGCCTACCTACATAAATTGCAATAAAGTTTGAAAAAGTGGTGAAGATTAAAATGCCTTCCATATAAGCTGCGAATTGCGAATAGTAGTGTATTTTGACATTTCATTCACACGAGTCATCGACGGATGCGAATTGCTATAAAATAGGCAAGTTCAGGAAAATGAGATCTCAGAGCCCTCAGCAACCTCAGTCCCATAAACAAGATTCATGATTCATTCAGGAAAAATTCAAGTTGGGTTTGTGTGTAAATGGAAATCCACACAAGTGCAGTTCATGCTGCAAGTTATACATCAATTTATATTGAATAATTTTTGAATCACTTGCTCATTTTTTGACGCATAAAATTTGCTGAGCCCTCAGAGATCTCATTTTCCGTTTCCGACGTTTAGGAAGTAAAATTATTTATTCTTTTGATGGAAAAATAAAGCTAAAAACCTAATTAATATTTTTAGCTAAACAAAATTTTCAAATAGGCCCAACTTTCCCCATAAAAAGACTTTTCTTTTTTCAATGATTGAACTACCTTACCAATGATCATTGGAAAATTAAAAGTCAATTTTTGTGGAAAGTTGGGCCTTTTTGAAATTTTTTTTTGACTAGAAATATTAATTAAGTGCTAAGCTTTGATCGTCCATCAAAATAATAAATGATTTTGCCTCCTAAACGTCTCAAAATCAATCATTAAAATTTTCAATGATGAGTTTCAATGATAGCTATAACTGGCACCTTAAAGTGCCTTTCACATGAGCACGCGAACTGCGAATGCGAATTAATTTACTTAGGCAATTCCAAGCGCAATTATCAACAAATTCATGTTTTAACTTTTCGACAAAGTGAATTAACGATCCTATCTACAATTTTAAAAAGAAAACATAAATATTAAATAAATATATTGTTGGTCGCGTTTCCATTTTAAAATTGTAGTTTAGATACGATTGTTTTTTCACTCTGTCGAAAAGTTTACGTTATAAAAACAAAAAGTTGATATTTGCGCTTGGAATTGACAAACTAATTCGCATTCGCTTGTCACGGTTCATGTGAAAGCTCACCTTATGAGAAACTTATGTAATGTTAAAACAACAATTTGGCATTAAACATCTAACTAAAGATTTCGCTAATTTTGTTGTTAAAAATTATCTATTTTTATTACCTATATAACATCAAAAATTGTTAACACTTATTTATATCTCAACAACTCTTTCAGCGCCCAAAAGTACGCCTAGACACAATTGCATAGGTATATCTCGTTATGTCCTGCCAAAAATTAAACAGTTATTGAATCAAATTTAACTTCAACATTAAAAATGCCAAACTTTCGTTGCGACTGAATTTGAATTGAATTTGATTTGAAATTGCTTACTTCAAGTTCAAAATGAGAAATTAAAATAAAATATTCATTGACTTTAAAGTACCGAAAAGACAATGGGTGTTCTTTGTCTCAATATAATTTGAAAAAATATTCAATTTTAAATTCCTGTTACATCTATGCAGTTGATGATAGTTAGGAAATTTAAAAAATTGAATAATGTACAAAATGAAACACCTGGCTGATAAATTTAAAACGGACTAAAAGTTATTACATTAACAACATGGGATCCAGGTTTCTATCGAGGTTAATTTCAATAACCCATCAGATACAGGTTTTCACTCTGACCGGCAGAGGGCTATTTACCATTGTGAATGATGCCAGCGATTTGTCGGCAGTGTTAGGAATAAAGAGGAAAAGAGACTGATATACAGCACTGTTTTTGCACTAACCCACATCGTTTTATTTTCAGGAGGTGAACCACGTGGGTTATGGGCGATAGTAAAACGCGGCAATTAAAACTCCTCCTGGATCATTTTAATGATTGATTTTGAGACGTTTATAAAGTAAAATCAGTGATTGTTATTGCAAGAAAAAAAATTTTGTGGCTAAACAAATTGAAACATTTGAAAAAATACTAATCCCGGACGCACAGTGGGATGAGAAGTGATTCTAAATGGTCTCCAAAATTCAGATACTAGGGGAGACCGGGGACAAAAGTAACACGTCATGAAAGTAACACGGCCATTCACGTCCTGAACTAATGTGTTGGGCCATTTTCTTGAATGCAGTTTTGAAAAGAATTTAACTCTTCTCCATCCTAGCCAATTGCTGTCGATCGGTCGGGAGATGGGCACATGCCACATTGAAAAATAAAAAAAATACCATTATTTGAAATTTGTTCGACCGACGGACGGTTTTATAAAGTAAAGGTTTACAGTTCAATATCTT
Source organism: Dasysyrphus tricinctus (assembly GCA_963921185.1). Classification (NCBI taxonomy): domain Eukaryota; kingdom Metazoa; phylum Arthropoda; class Insecta; order Diptera; family Syrphidae; genus Dasysyrphus; species Dasysyrphus tricinctus. Next base: position 117,193,418 of record OY992533.1, on the reverse strand, counting down.
ACAGCAAGTTTCTACTCAAGCATTCTTTAATAGATATGTTGTTTCCTTATACATATTTAGGTATATGTTCATCATTTAAATAAAAATAAGAATCTGAGTGAATCTGTTTTTCTCCAAAAATTAAAACATGTGGACAAAAGTAACACAACATGTGGACGCACGTAACACGTTATCTTCGTCCACAAGAGCTTTTGACCTCCCCCCTCTCTGCGTCTAAACGAAAAGCCAATGCAGAAAATTTGTAAAAATGGAAATCGGTATTGAGTTTCAAAATCTAAACAAAGCCAAGAAAACAGATCTTGCATTGGAAAGACCAAATGGGCAAACCAAAAAGAACGAGAAAGTGATTCCACTTCTTCAAGTGACGATAAAAAGATTGTTCATGTGAAAAATCGTTTTGATTTCAAAAATGTAAGATGAAGATTTGTGTTACTTTCTTCCTGAGATTGTGTTCCTAGACCTGGACATGTAGGACGAAAGTAACAGGGGAAAAGTCTAGGAAAAATTATCACAGCTATAAGAATTCGTCATTTTAAAGAAACTTTGCTTCATCAGTTTCTAGAAAAATTACCCATCTATAAGATGACATTTTTGGTTTTATTCCAACAAATCCAAGAGCAGGAACCCCAAAAGTAAAAAATGTTACTTTTGTCCCCGGTCTCCCCTACTGCTAATACTTGTGCCTGAAAAGTTTCATTGCCAGTTTTTGTAAAATTTCATGTACATTTTTGCTGTTTCTTAGAGGCCTACGAAAAATCTAATTTATGAAGTATCTGCTGAATGACTAAAAATCAGCTAGAACACTTTTCTCACGTTCACCAATAGTGCTGTTATTATTAAAAATGATCAACGCCAATAAAATTAACCAGTTGTTTATCTTTTAAAACATTTTATCTAAGCAATTTTTATGTCATTTTAGGTACTTTTTTTTATAAAGCCCGCCAAAAACCAGGAACCTATTTCAAATTTATTATGAAAGACGTGTTTTTTCATATTTCTTAAAGAAATTTTTTAAAATTTTTTTTTTTAATTTTGAGTTTAAAATTAATTTCTTAAAAAATTATTCATTAAACTCGGTAACTTAATTTTGAAATGAAATGAAGGATTAGATGTCTGCCTTCAAGAAAAACAACAGCATTTTCTTTTAAGTGATGCCGTTATTCAATTATAATCTTTTTTATAGCTTAAGTAATTTTTTTAACAAATCCCCCTCTTATTTAAAGGAGGGTAATAAGACCCCCTATAGAATTTTTTTTCTTATGTTTGTACAACCTACACAACTACCCAAATCCCACACTTTTTGACGCACTTAAATTCAATTTCAGCCCACTGTGCGACACGGTCCTTGCTAACCGCAGAGGATTACCTCTAAAAACTGTATTACCAGCGAGAATTATCACTGTTATCGATAATTTGTATATGAAAACGTCATTATATTTTGTACCTAGCTTTTGAATTCAACAATTTTTTTTTATTGTACAATAGGCGTTCAGTGTCTTCGAATTAAATTGTATTTTCTTATTTCAGATTATTTTTTTTTTGCAGTTAATAAAGGGTGTTTTCTTAGACGTGTGATTTTTAAGAAGAAATAAAACTCATATATTTTAATGATACTCTGCTCCACACTTCCACAGTAGCAATAGCGTCTTCGGTGCGCACAGTACGGGGCGTCTCTGAGGATGCACATTGCACATTATGCACTAGAGTAAACGTGGTGCAAAACCGATCCATGATTGCGCGAATTACCGAATCTGCTGAGCATTTATTTTGGTAATAAATATGCAAGATTTTCAAACGTTGTTCAGGAGTAAGTGGAAATGCAAACCAAACTGAGAATAATCAAGTGACAGCTGTCAAAAAGACCAACTCCGAAAGAAGTATTGCCATCAGATTGAAAACCACACGTCTAAAACAAACACCCTTTAAAAGATGTGACTTACATATCGTCGTCGTTCTATCAAAACTCCCTAAGTCCATTTCTTTCAAAACCGATAAACCTCTCGTGAAAACGGTATATTTATTAAAATATTAACATTTTAGTTCTGTAAAAGGTCTCTAAATCTTATGTTGTTGTATTTATAAATAAAAAAATTCTCATGTCCGAATCATGGCGTGAATCCATACAAAATTTGCATTTTTGTTCACCTGTGAACGTGCTCGTGAAGCTGTGTGGAGAGTTTTCGTTCACGAGCAATTCTCGCGCAAAATGGACGGAAACTCTTGGTGAACAGTTGACAGTTCGATCACGAAAGAAAAATGCCTCATTGGAGGCATTGTGGTTTTAAACGTCAAACGTTCAGAACACATTCGCAAGTCTGGTACCAGTGAGCAATGTCAAAAAATCACTTCACGAGGAAGAACTATTTACTAGGCTTAAAAGTCGTCAGAAAAATAAATAGTTACAGATAACAAGTACTTAATTCGCGTCGGTCGATAACACAGTTTTCTCCAGGCTTCAGATAGGTTCCTTATTCCGAAGAGTATATGTTGTTGTTGTATTTAAATATATACATATTGTTTAGCCCCAAAATAGTTTTTTTTTCGGCCAATTTCCCCCGAGCCTGGAAAACACGTCTCTTACCTTGTAGCGATTGTTGACAGATTGGAAATTACTAGGGCTGTTCCTTTACTTTGAATTTCTGTGCATTTCTGCGCAAAAAAATTGACAAAAGTTTGGACCCTAAATCACAGAAACTCAAGGTAAATGATCAGACCTACTATGATTATTATTTTTTTTGGAGCTTGGCTGACTGAAATTAAAGTTCAAATCTAGCAGAATAAACTCAGTTTCATGTGAAAATCATCCACTTTATACGTATAGATATATTATTAAATAAAAAGAATAGGTAGATACATTCGTATATATCACAAAAGTATGCTACGAATTTTTAATATCCCAGTCTTGGTTTCATGGACAGCACCTATCCCACCTCATCTAAAAATTTAATTTATTGAACAATAAAAAACAATGAGCTAAGTAAGTAAAGAATAGCCATTTTACCAAAACAATTTTAATTTTTTTATTATTCAAGACGGCGCACGTTCATTGCTCTAAATTAAGCTCTAATTAAGAATGAATGCGGTATACAATAGAAAATTAAGTCTTGCCACAAGAATTTCATCAACAGTAAGAATGCTTTAAACTTCCTATCGTATAAGACCACAATAACACGTTGGTTAGGTATGAATAGAAATCTGACAAAGAAAAGATTCTTTACGGGTCAAAACTCAAAAACTCAGAATATAACAGAAATAAATAAATTAAATAAATTGGGTGGCGCAACAGCTCATGGAGAACCAGGGCCTAGTGACTTACAACTCACAACCATTCCTGTGTGCGTGTTTGTTGGCAGGAATGGAGGGGACCTACAGTTTTTTGCCGAGTCCGAACGGCTAAATGAGAAGCACTTTTTCATGACAAGAATACTCTTGGAGGATTTGTCAGTTCCTCGCAAGAGGCAGTACCTCGAATAAAACATTTCTGTTTTTAGGTGGCACGGCTGGGAATCGAACCCACACCTTCGGCATGACAGTCCTACGCACTAACCATCAAGCCACGAGGTACTACAGAATATAACAGAAGGTTGTTAAATAAGTAATCACTGTTATTGTCTCTGCTTTGCTCACTCTATCTCTGTCTGACACACCAAATATGCAAAGCCAAATACTGTCTTCTCGTATAATGTATGTCACTTCATTGACTTTATCCTTCCTTGCACGGTGCACAATAATCGTTTTTGTTAATCACCGTTACATATGTAAATGTTTTAGCATACCTATTATATATGCGTATATGTATGTTTATATTATAAGTATACATTTGTACAAATCTCCCCTGATGACGACCTCGGCAACCCCTTGCGTGTGTTGCAAGAAAAACACCTTATTGAAGAATCCTCTTAAAACAGCACTCTGAGCACAGTGTTCCTTATCAGATTGATGTGTTTTTCTCAAATTAAACACGTACATTTTAATTTTGAAAATTATCGCCATTCACGGGATAAATTGCATGCTCGTGCCTTGTGCGGTTCCTGTGGGAGGAGGTTATGGAGGACTTGGTTGTTGGTAAGATATGGTATAGAAAAGGAATATCTAAAACATACAACACACACGATACACTTGAATGGAGCCCGCCCGCGAGACGCGACATTTTGGCTGATGTTGCTGTGGTGTGGTGTGCGGTAAGGTTGTAGGAAGTTCTCTCAATTCTGTTGTGACTGATATAATCAAGGAAGGAAGCAGGAGCTCCTCGGAATTGCCGAGTGCGATTGAGAGTCGACAATATAACCCAGCCATCGCTCTCGCTTGTATTTTTTTTTTTTTTTTCATTTTTACTAAATGCTTATTTACAATGTAAGCTATTGGGTTGGGAAATTGCGTTTTATTATGGTGTTTAAGGGATAAGGAATACGTCTTGGTGCTTTTTGCAGACGAAGACATGAAAATAGCACTGGGTTGCCACTTTCAAGAATTTAAAAACAAAAAACTAAGCAAGAACAGGACCAAAGATGTGTTTTTTTAGAACCCAGAGTGGATTGGTCGAAAAAAATATGTGAATAGAAATAGTACAACGACTTATAGGTACCCTTCGGGCTTAGATAAGCTTAGAGAATTCTCGATACTTATGTCATTTTCGATTGAATTTTCTTACTGTTCTACTCCTTTTTGATTGCAATCAAATATGAAAAAATCGTGTTGTCAAATTTACACACACACTACTGAATGACGCCATTTTATAAAATGGCTTCTTAAAGAATTTATCACTTTTGACAAGTAGTCTGACGAAAAACTATATAGGTACATATGTAAGTGTGTGTTCCAAATCTACTCCTTCTTAAAATCGGGAACAGAAAAAGACTCCGAAAACATTACTTGGAACAGCAAATCGAAGGCTTTTGGAGTAGTAGGAGTTAAAACGGAGTGGAAAAGAAGTACTCCGAACGTAATCGAAAACGATATAAGTTTAAGACCGGAGAAAAACCGTGTTACACCGGCGTGAAATACATACATACTTGCTATCAATAGTTTGTATGGAAACTCTATTTTTTCTCTAACGTTGGCGTAGCAAACGATTTTCCTTTTTTTGTCCAATATCTTCACACAGCTAAATCTAAGTTTTTTGTAAAAAAAGCTTTGCCTTTTTGGACCAATTATAGAAAAAAGCCATCACTAATACTTCAACTATGTGGCAATTCTCCAAAACAAAATTCGTAGGATTCTATAACTCAAAAATATTTTGACGTTTCCATACAAACTATCGATATCAATGTGTCACTACTTTTCAGAGTGACTTAAGATTGAGCGGTTTATTGCTGAAAATGGCCGTAACCGTGTAAGAAATTGTATCCACCATTTATTTTATAAAATGGCAACAAAATAAGTATGTTTTTTGTACTTAGGTACTTCGCTTAAAATAAAAATGCACTCAAAAATGCTATCAGCAGTGTTTCGGAGTTTATACTTATAAACCCGAGTGCTAATGACCCGATCTTCATGGTAATGGTCTTAGTATGATGGTCAAATGTCAAAATGTCATGTTACATTAGTCTGTTAGCATTTTTTGGATATATTCTACAAGATTAATTTGATTTTCACTTTTCAAAATACAAAAGATGACAAATACTTTCCAAGTTTTGGAAAATAATATTTTTCAAAAGGTGCAACTCCCGATTTGGTAAAAAAAAATGACATTGGGACTAAAAAAACCAATTACTATCTCAAAATAGGTATACCTACACAAAACGCCATAAACATCATTTCAGCTTTTTAGCAAGCATGCAAAACTTATGCCGCATTACACGACCGCAGAATGAATTTCTTTTGCCAGTATTTTGACATAACTGCCCGAATAATGGCAGTCTACCACTCCTGTAAATGCGTTTGACTTTATGGCTAGATAATTTGGCGTTTCCACACAAACTATCGATAACAAAGTAAATATATTAAATGATAATACAGTTTTCAGCGGGAGAAATTAAAGTTAAGTCCATATTAGGTGTGTTTTTTTTTTTTGCAAACCCGGATGAATCGGACGAAAAAAAACGACATCGGGGCTTACCGACGCAATTACAGAAAAAAATGGAGTGTCCATACAAACTATCGATAACGTATATGAAATTCATGCCAGTAACACAGTTTTTATCTGGGCTAAAGTTAAGCCCCGAAAATTCTCTGGGCTTAGCTAAGCCCGAAGGGGATTAGTTGTTATTGCTTTAAGCATGTAAATTGCTTAGCTCCGACGTCGTTTTTTCGTCCAAGCCCATTCGGGAAAGGAAAAACACACACCTATTATGGAATTATTCTAGGTTTCCACTTGTCATTTACAACTGATAAAACACGTATTTTTGCATCATTACACAAAACAACAAGTGGAAATATTCCAAAATTGGTTATCTGATAAACACTGTTTGTCAATGAAAGACAACAAATTTGAAATACAAGTTGAAATAGCTTATTTAAACGAAAAAAAATTGGCATGTGTTTTAATTCTTTGTCAATCAAAGACACTAATTTGACAGCTGATCCTCTATTAAATTTGAATTCGATTTTGAAAATTGTATTGATTTTGTTATCGAAAGTTATGAAAATAATTTAAAAAAAAAGTGAGTGTGAGTGACCACAACATAAGCTGTCCCCTATACATTTCAGAGGATGATAATATTCCTGACTTCAAAAAAATAAAAAGAGTCAGACATTCAACTATGGAGTGGACAATGGAGAACCAAAATCGCTGATATAAAACAAAAGGTACCAAAATTCGATAATATTTGAGATTCAAACCACAGACTGACAGCTGTGATAATTTGCTCATTGACAGTGAGTGTCAGTTCATAAAAGACGAAGCTAATGACAATAGCTGTCATTGAACTGACAAAGGCGTTTGTCAAAATATTCTTGTCTTTTAAAAGATCAACGATTTCATGTCAATTAAAGACACAAGTGAAAATGAACTGGCAGGTTTGTCGGTCAAACTGTATCAATTCAAACTCAAAGACAAGTAGAAACCTAGGACTAAAATATTTTTTGTATTCATCACCGCAAAATACGTGAAAAGGTTGCAGCCAGTTCAAAAAGCACACTTAAAGTTTTGATCTTTTACAGGCGTTATCCGTTTTTAAATCTGAAAGATTTTTGTTTGAAACTTTGATTAAGTAATTTGGATTTCATATAAAATGGCAACCCTGATATGATTTGACGTCTACAGCGGAAGCTTCGTCGTCGTTGTTACTATCAAAAAATATAAGAACGAGCCGAGAAAATGGAAATTAAATACGCCAAACGAAACGTTGTATATGGATTATTTTCTGTTTGTGTATATCCTTTTATGACGCAATGAATATAAACCTGTCGTCGTTGTTGGTCGGTCATAGTTCTCGCCACCCACCCACCAACCATCAACGTGCTAAGCAATAGAAATTACTATGAAACACTCTTGGAAATAAATCATAAATTTTGGAGAGCTTGGAAAATTTTTAATCAAAGATCCACAGATGGTGGCAGCGGGCGTTCGTCGAGTTGAATTTTTGCATAGCACCTTGAGCTTGCAAGAAGCTCTTTGTTTGTTTTGTGTTTTTTCACAGTAGGTAGGTATTTATTTATATGTATAGGTTTTTTTTTTCTAAACGGGAAGCCATGACAGCCTGAAGGTTGTTAGTTCCCTGTTTTTTTAGTTGAATGGGAAAGTTTGTTTCCGTTTCTTTTGCTTTTTCTGTTTGTACATTTTTAAATTAATAACTTCTTTAGATGGATAACAGGATAGCTATAAGGAGATACGACAAGTTGCTTCATCGCGAAAGGGTGTACTGTTCCTGTTCCCATAAGAAAAATATGGGGAGTACATACATATACATACATACATATACATACATATGTACATACATGTGATGGGAGAGTATAGTATTGACATCTCTTGTCGGGTGGTATGATAGCTATTATAACGTGTTTTTTTTTTAAACTTTGTCAAGGATAGATTGAAAAAAATAGAGTGGCATTTTGTGTTTGACATTTACCTTTAGAGTATTTTTTTTATTTGAAAATGTTGACATAAATCTAACTTAAGACTAAGACCTTTAGGTATAGGTGGAGCCTTATGGTAGATTAATTCAGAGTCATCAAAGTTTGTTTAAAACTTTGACATCAAGACTTTTTTTGACTTTAGTATTTTGAAGGTAATTATTTACCCGTCTGCATCTATGGCGAAGATTCCAAAAGAAAATCCGACAGGGGAGACGGATATTTGCATTTAATAATCTTGCGGTTGATTGAGTTTATGTGTGATAGATGAAGCAGATAACTTTGAGTATAAGTATAAGTTCATATACTGAGTTCAAGATAAGATCAAGGAAAAGGGAAGTTTTTTTTTATTTGCTTGTTTGCTTAGAAAATTGCAATTTCCGTATATAAAATCAACATCTTTATGGACTGTTGGCTGCATAATGAGATTGATTGTACGAAGTATGTATACATATACATATTGAAGGTTATTCTTTTAGGTAGTCCTTGAATTTAAATAATGAACATACATAATAGATTTCCTTATGTACCTAGATACTTGAATGGGGAAAGATTCTTTTATTCATCAATCTTTTTATGTACGAGTATACCTACCCACCCCAGTCATTAATTTAAAAGAAAAATATTTTTTTTTGTTGACGTGTGGATGCGAACATATGTACATTATATATCAACGTGAACATGATGATGATTTATTGTTTTCTGGTATGATTTTTTATTTTGTAATGGTTACAAAAATGCAACAAATAAAATCGGTTTCGGCGTTTACCTATGTTTCAACCAGAATTTTTATTTGGCTAATAAAAACAGCCAATAAATCACAAGATATCTTAAATGTTTTATCAATGTCCTTATACCGTTGATGACATTGACATGCACAAATTTTTAAGGCCAAGCTCACCATGATTCGACTGTTTATGAACACAAGTTTAAAACTTAAGAGTATTTATGTACATTAGGGTGGTCGTTAAAAAAAAGGCCATTCCGGATGGGCCCAAATCTGCTCTAAATGAAGAAAAAAAAATCGCTACTTTTTTCAAATTTTTATTTTCATCCCCTTTAGTCGCTGTAGGGGTAAATTAAATTTCCCTTTTTTTTGCATACTAGAAAATTCGCATAAGATCTGCCAAAAAAATTCAGAGCATCTAGGTGGGAACTAGACAAGAAAAAATTTCTATGGGAGGGGCCTAATATCTCCCCCCGCTTGGACGGGAGGGGCAATTTAATAAAATATTTGAATAAGATTGAAAAAAATTAATTAAAAAACAACGACAATACTTACAGTAATGTTTTATAGCTTTTTGCAAAGCCAGAAATCGATTCTTACGGACTGTTTTTGAATTAAGTTTTTTTGATGGACAGTTTTGGCAAAAAATTGTTACGAATAAAACATTTTGAAGAAAAATTATTATTTTTTTTGTAACTATAGGTTTGCAAACAGATTTTGCTGACATTGTTTATTCAAAGAACTTTATTTAATAACCAACTATTAAAATGGACTTCTGGCTTTCCAAAAATCTACAAAACATTACTGCAAGTATTGCCGTTGTTTTTTAATTTTTTTTTTTTCTATTTTATGCAATTATTTTATTAAATTGCCCCTCCCGTCCAAGCGGTGGGAGATATTACTCCCCTCCAATAGGATTTTTTCTTGTCTACTTCTCACCTACATGCTCTGAATTTTTCGGCAGATTTTACGCGAATTTCCAAAAAAAGGGGGAAATTTAAATTACCCCTACAGCGGGAGATGAAAATAAAAATCTGAAAAAAATAAGGATTTTTTTTTTCTTCATTTAGAGCTGATTTAGGCCCATCCGAATATTAAAACTAAAAAAAAAAACATTATAACGACCACCCTAGTGTACATATGTAGGTATATCACAAGTTCATAAGTAAGAATTGAAATCTTTGTAGCGGTTTTTTTAAAAAATGTAATTTTTACATAACAAATTCTCAAAACACTTTTGAGAAAAAATATTGGTATAATATATTAAATATTTATTTATGGGCATATAAAAATAAGATTTTCAAAAAAAAAATGTCATCCCGGTTTTGAGATATCGAATTTTCAAAAAAAATAATTTAAAACTTTTTTTAAAAATTCAAAAATATCTTTTTTGAAAAATTTTATGTGCAATATTATTATTTTTAATCCAAAAAATATTTAATTTAAGTTTGGTAGGTACACAATACTATTTATCTTTTTTAAAAAAATTAATTGTGTCTTTTCGAAAACAAATAAAATGCACGACTGGGTTGCACGTACTTGGTCTTATGTTCAAGACACTGCGGCTTAAGTAAATTGTTTATAAAAACATAGAAATTATGAGAGACAAATGTAGAGAAGCATGAAATACGACATTTGAATTGGCTAAAACACCTCTTTTGACAGTTTGAGGTGAAAAAAAGAATGCCATCTTAATTCATGATTGAATATCATTGTATGGGAAAAAAATTTTAAATCGTTGGAGCGGTTTTTTTTTAAATTAATTTTTTATATATAAAATTCTTAAAACATTTTTTAGAACAAATGTTGGTATGCAAATCTCAAGTATATATTTATGTGTATGTAAAAACAAAATTTGAAAAAAAATTGTCAACCCATTTTTGAGATATCGAATTTTCAAAAAAAAATCCAAAAACATTTTTTTTGAAAATTTTGATATACCTACAATATTATTTCATCTTATCTAAAATTTGTATATAACAAAATTCATCTAAATCCGTTCAGCCGATAACGAGAAAATTCAAAATAAAAAATACGTTCTATGGCAGGTACCTACCTACTGTTAATAGTTGCTAAGTGTAAAATTTTATAATTTTTGGCTGTAGATCGTATTAATTTTAGTATATTAAAAGTTTTATCAAAATCGTAGGAGTCGTTTTTAAGCAAAATTATTTTCCTTTGCGTTTTTTTAACCTTTTTGTAGAAGGTACCGTTATTTTGTCATAAATGTAAATTTTTTTCTAAAAATATTTTACTTACTTACCTAGGTACTTTTCCGGCTCCCGATCCATGAAGGGTATGTGCCTGAGATATTGCGGTCTTCCATCGGTTGCGGTCCCTCGCACACTCCCTCCAGTCGTCAAGACCAAGCGCTCTTGCGTCTGTGACCACCTGGTCCCTATAGCGGAGGTTCGGTCTTCCTCGTCGTCTCGAACCTGGGGCTGGGATTCGAATATTTTAGAGAGTACTAAAAAACTCTTAAATATCGAGTTTAAAAAAAATCGATCATGTCATTTTCGAAATATTTGATTTTCCAAAAACAAATTTGATATACATTTTTTAAAATCCAAAATATATTTTTTCAAAAATTTTGGTACACAAAACTATTTATTTTTTTGGAAGCTTCTGTATAAAAAAATAATTGAAATCGGTCGTACCGTTTTGAAGAAAATCAAAAATTAAAAAAATGGTTCTTTGGGAGGTACCATTAATAACCATTTTTGAAAATGGTTTCCCACCCAAAGGAAGTCTTTACTAAAATAGATTTATTGAATTTTTTTTAAGAAAAGTTGTCGAGCCGTTTTTGAGAAAAATACGATTATGTAGAATTGCTAAAAAAAATATTTGTCAGGTACCGTTATTTTTGGTTCTAAAAAAAAATGAAAAAAAAGTGTGGGCATAATCACCAAAAACCACTATGTACTAGATCGGACAGACAGAATTGTGCCACCCATTTTTTTGGTGTTGTCTGTCATCGTAATATCATGTTTGATTGTTATCTCAAAACTTTTTTTGCACGAATCCAAAACTTGCCTTATAGTACCTACATAATATCGCAAGTAAAAAGTAAAGTGTAAAAAAAAGACTGCAACCTTTGATCGGTATCGTTTTGCTTCTGAAAATTAATAACGACTCGTACACTAGTGCCCCCTATGTTTGAAGATTACATCTATCACTGTTATTTTTTGAAGAGCAGAACATTTTCCATTCATCGGGGGGACAGTGATTTTAAAAAATATGATACTTCAATCTGCAACTTCATCGTCAAAATTACTTTCCCCAAGTGAAAAAAATATTGATTTGGTATCATCGGAGAAATCGACTTCTTATTCTCTGTAACTTTGAGCCTGGAAAATATTCGACAGCATTCTGGTTCTGATCTACTGCATTCAACATTTAGAAATATAATTCATCTGTTTATAAATCTGACCTTATTGCTCGTTTAGTTTGTATTCCCAATAATGAGAATAACAGTCCAAGATAAATATATTGTTCTCAGTAAATTATCCTTACAGAACTATTTCCATAACCTCTGCATTAAGGCTGTTTCCGATGCCATCTTTTATCTTCAACGAATTAAGTAATTGATCAATTAAGGAAATATTTAACTTTTGTCTCAAGACAAAAATGTGCTAAATCCTTAAATATTACATAGATTTTGGGTGAGCTACCTACGGCCGTATTAGCATACCTCCAACTTGTGCTTAGAAAAACCAAGCCTTTTGTTGATGTACGAATTACATACCTGTTATCGATAGTTCGTATGGAAGCTTCACTTTCCGGATGTTGAGGCCATGTTATTTTGGTCGCCCAATAACGTTGCGTTTGCAAAACATATTTTAAAACCATACTTACAGTCATATTATGATATTCGATTCGATCGAAACTTTCACTAGTCTCAAATTAGTTTTTTTTTAGTATTCAATCACTGCTTACCGCTGCTGCAATTTATCTTTAAAACTCTCAAGTGCATCTCTTTGTTTAAATTTTATTTGAAATTTTTAAGCAAACGTTTCCCTCGGACGGAAATCCAAAATATAAACTTTTAGACTATAAAAATAATATACCAAGGTCTAGCAGAATAAGGCTGTTAATTTTGTGAACTAAAATATCCCCATACTTTAGTTTGTCACAGATAATTTCATCATCTCATAAAGTAGGTACCTATATAGAAAACGTCCAGAATCGTAAAAAAGACTTAATATTAAAGCCACAAAGTAACGTTCCATGGCTATAGCAATTATTCTCAAGAGCTTAACCTAACTCATTACATCAGCAGCTGTTAACGTCAGTTCTTACCCTTTTCACTCTCTTAATACAAATACATGTGTATACGTATAGAAATAGAAAATTAACTTCCAAGCTGGGTTCAACATTAAGATTTTTACAGCTTTTCTCATAAATTCTTTGGTTTAAGATATTATGATGGTGCAAATAGCACTTCTTGCCTCCTGATAAAGCAAACAATTTTCCTTAAACATAACTCATCATCCAGGACAGTTTAAGTTTTACCATACCGATACCATCACACAGCATATACGCACATAATTGTTCACCCTTCCTTTTAGTTTACTGCTTTTTAATTAGTAATAATTTTTGAAAGTCCTTAAAATATCAAATTACTGTCTCTAATCGGCCAGAGTTTATGTTTCGTATTTATTAATTAGTATAAACAACCCAGTCCCGCCCTTTTGCCTTTAATACGTTATAGTAGGGTGCTTGGAATGTCTACAGTAAGCTTTCCTTTTCGAAGCAAACTTATGAGATGTAAGTATGTGTAATGTAGATACATCAACTCTGTGTGTATGATGACAAAAAAGAGAAATCATTGTTGTTCCTTCCGGCAGATACCGCCACTATAGAACGTCAGCACTGAGCACCATAAAATGTCTCGCATTTCATTTAGAAAATGCATTTCTATCCCTCTTTTAATGGCTAGTCAAATAATTTTTGTTTTCGGTAGCAATGCACATAAATTACACTTCTTTTCAACACACAGAAACAAAGAAGGATAACACATGTATATACATAAAGCAGCATACATCCAAGAAGAACAAAAGTCAGAATGGAAGAAAAATATTCACGACCAAATAATGTAAAAATAGGATATGAAAATTCCCTTTAAGGTGTATACGTACGGGCGGCGGCGGCAGTGGCGAGTACGAGACAACATGCAAGCACGCGACAGACAGAGGGTAATAGCACTTAATAATTTAAAACAAAGCGTCCGGGACATAGGAGGTGGTTGGTTGTTGGTTTCAATGCTTCCAAGAAATGTACGTACACCTTATTCATTCCTTCATGTCCAGGATAATAATCTCTTGTGGAATGAATGTATTTTGTATATGTCTAGATACGGAGGAGGGTGTGTGAAGGAGTGAATCTGAATAGGTTTATCCAGTTCTTTACCTTTTTTTTCAAAGGGGGGTATTAGTTGTTCTAGGGTTGAAAGCAAAAAAAAATCTATAATTCTGAGAGTATTCCATATGTGTGGTGGTTGTGAAGGTGTCTCAAAGGACCTGTGGGCTAGAACTTAGAAATAAATATCGCACACAAATTTCTATTGCTGCTACACCGCACAACCAATACCGTATATTCTATCAGATGCCGCCATCGCTATAGTCGTCGTTGTCGTTATCGTCACAAAGAAGAAATGGGTTTTGGCTGAGTTTTCCTCATATTGGTCATGAGAGAGAAATTTAGCACACAGACAGTGGGGTTGTATTTGCCTGCAGTTCCTGTTCTATTTGGACAGTGCTGCATTTGTAAAAGGCGAAAGAGCAGACATTTTTTTATAAATATTTTGTTGCTTCAGGTGATGGTTATAAATTATCATATGCATATAGGGTGTTCCAACAACAGGTTTCATTTTAAATCATCAAAAAAAACAACAATTTATTTTGTCAATGTTGTCATATTTGTATCTAAACTGCAAACTTTGTGGTTAATAATGGAATACAGTATCTGTCGAATGATTGATTAAGTTCTGCTTGGTGATTCTTTTGATTAATTTTTTCATCAAGTTGTTTGCAAAATTGTAGCGGCTTTTCCCAAATAATAGCTCTAATGTGTTCCTAAGGAATTTCTAATGAAAGTTTTCGATGTACCTAACATTTTATGGATTACATTGTGTACCTAATGCTACATTTCCACCTAACGCTAATCTGAGATTAAATAAGATTTACCTCAAATCTTCTTTAAATCTTGAAGATTTACCATACAAATTTATTTCGTAAATCTTGGAGATTAGAAATTAATCTTCCTAGGACAAATAGTTTAACAAATCGAACTAACCTATTTTTACATGGTGCTGAACGATTCATTCGAGACTCGATTCAGTTCTTCATTGTTTGACGCGAATCAAACATTCTGTCTCTTTCGCACTTCTTAAGAAAAATTCAAACGCCATTTGCATTTTTGAAGGTGCTGTCAGATTTAATCTTATTTAAATCTTTTTGTGCGGTGGAAACACCAAAAAGATTTATTTAATCTAAACTGAGTTAAACCTTTGGTGGAAACATAGCATTACAAAGATTTGCTTATGTTGAATTTTTGTTAGTTTCTACTTTCTTATGATAATTCGAGCACGGTTTGGGTACTTATTCATTCTAAATGTTAGCTTCACAGCACCAAGAAATGTGTTTTATGTAGGATGTTGCTTAAATTACTTTTTTCCTCTCGTTCAATTTTTTTAGGGAAAATAATAGGAAGTCGAAGGCTGAAACACACACCGAATCAATGAAAACGTTTTATTCTGAGTTCTGAGTTATGAAACAATTCATTGTTTTATGAGCCATGGCACACCCAATAGGTGAAACGAAGCAAATATTTCACAAGTTTTCTGCCTTACGAATCAAAAACATTTGACTGATCCGGTCTGATTTCAGCCCATTGCTGAATTTACAAGACACCACTGTCAAATTTGTCAGAGTTACTGTCAAAATGCAATAAGTTTCTATGAAGTCTTATGATGGTGTTCTGAATATACTGGCAATTTGCCAGTAAAGAATGAGGTAGTTGATCTTTTGTCTTGTTTTTTGTCAACAATTGAAATATGATGTCAGCACAATATTTACCCGGTGCAAGTATAATGGAGCAAAATTTTATATCAGTTGCACTTTTTAAATTCTATGACGAAAACACTGGCAGACTAAAGACCATTTATTCGATAAATTCATAAGTGATACAAAAATGAAAAATGATGCCAAAAAATGACTCGTGTAATTCCGGCATAAGTAAACAACATGGTGAGAGATTGCTCTACAAAGCTGGTAACCATGCAAAGAGGATGTAAATTTAATGATCAACAAAGTGTAGGGCATAGTAAAAGACAATTCCGAAGTTCACAATAGAAAAATAATGAAATATTCCCACTTCTGAGCACGTGTAGAAGTATTTCTTTGTATCAAACATACATATGGTAGGTATAGATTATCAAAATTATGAGTGACATTTGAATTAAGTTCTTTCTACCGTTTTATTTGCAATTAAAATGAAAAAAATTCTCAAGTATACGAAATTTTAGATAAGCTCTGATGCGAAAGCTAACACTTAACAAAATTAGTTAGAACCGTACAAAACGTTTCCACGATGTTTTCACCATTTTTGTAGTGAATTTGGAATATTTCTTCATTTTACAAATTAAAAGTCATTACAATGACAGTTGAATTTTGACAAGTATACAAAAGGCACAATTTTATTTTTTTATTTAAAATTAATGGCCTTTTCGATTGGCAACCTGGATTCAGGAACACTGATTCAATACGTGTGAACGCTTCTCATTTCGATTCTGAAATCAAATCCAGAACAATTTTCTGTTTTTTTTTTTAGAACAAGAACTGTCATTCTGTCCCCAATCGAAAAGGCCATAAATCTCTTCTACTATCATTTTCGGACGTCTTGTCTGTCCACGCAAATGGAACCTCGACAGGAATTTGCAGTTTTTTTGCATTTCTATTCCCTATTTAGCAGTTCGCCAAAAAAAGGTGTAATTTAGTGACCTGCTAACTTCACAGTGAAGTTAGCAGGTCACATGGTGTAACTCAGAAACCAAGCGTGCTAGTTATTTATAGTAAGGCTCCAAATTTGCATTTTTTTTGCATTTCAAAAAATTGGACTCAGGGAGTTTCCATCAAAAGACGACGAAATAGCGCCCACACATTTTTTTTTGACAAATACGGCCCCGATTGTTGGTTTACGGTAGGTACTTACTATATAAAAAAAGACACAAAACAATAAGGAAAATGTGTGGCTCGTTATTACATTTGAACTGGAGATATCGTGATTTTAAAAAATCGCGTGCACTCGAACGAACCCTATGACCCCTGCTAGGATAACCATCACCATTGCTAACACTACATACCACCGACCACCCCGAACCATAATATACAAAAACTACCACCATCCACCGGCCAAACATGAACATACACGGCCGGCATAGATATGTGAGATCTTATTCACTTTACCATTTTGGTGTTTTATTTTGTGTGCTCGGTGTTTGGCTTTAGACTATAATGGCATTTAAATCTTTCTCATTTTTTTGAAAAAGCATTGGCGGCAATTCTTGAATTTCTTTTAGCGAGGGGCGGTGGTGGTACATAAGTCGTAAGTTTATTCTAGGGCAAAGAGGGTTGGAGAATGATCGATATTTTCCTTCAATTTTGTTTATTTTCCATGTTCTTCCGGGACTCAAATATCCATCCATTCAATGTAGGGTAATAGCTTAAGTTCGTAGGTTTCATATGTCTATGTCCACCACCCCTTGTTTTGAGACGGACAGGCGACGACTATATTGATGGTGCTGGCGGTGGTGGCGTCTTGGATTTTTATTTCCTTCACCCCACCCTCATTTTTGCCTACAATGTCTGGCTGCTGCCATCACCAAAGAAAAGACCATAGGGATGTTAATAATAATTGTAGTGCAAATAAATTATAATATTGTTGCGTTTGTATTTTCTATTTTTCTAAGTTAGAAAGTACAAAAGACCCAAAATTTGTGCGTCCTCTTGTTCGATGATAATAATGTGCGTGCGCTTATATGGGCCGTGTTTCTCGAAAAACATGCAATTTGAATGTGATGACTTATTTGTGTAAATAATTTATCGTATATTCGCACAGATGAAAAGGAACTTGATATGGTTTGTGATGAATGAAATCACATTAGAGGTACATTTTGTGTGTTTGTTCTCGAGCATATAGAGACCTATTTGAAAAATGGCTGCTTGATTTATTGAGATATACAACATGGGTGTGCATGAGATTTATTCACAAAATGAATGGCTTTACCAAAATAAATGCGCAAAAGCATCAGTCGACTGATGAATCGAAAAAAGGTAGATAGAGATACCTTTATAAGAGCTCTTTCAATCAAAACATAGGTTCGTCGTAGAAAATAAAGAATCTCGCCAGGACATCTGATTGATTGACATTGTATTTGAGGTTCATAATTCCTTATAAGAATTTCGAAGACTATTACACTCTAGACTTAAGTTATAAATTGTTATTTAGATAATATATAGTTGCTTACATGAAAGCAATATTGCTACACAGAGAGAAAAAGTACTACATAAAATCAATAAGATTGCCTTATTGAGCTACTTTGCTAAGAAATCTTATTGAAAGTATTGAATAATATGATATTTTCATAGAGAAATCTTATTGATTTTATAAAGAAAATCTTATTGAAGTTTTGAAAATTTTGTACTACAGTTTCTAAGTGGAAATTCACATTAAATGATGTAAACAATGTGAAAACCTTATTACTAATCATTTTTTAGAAGACATCTTCTTAAATCGAAAAGTTTTTCTTTTAAAAATTTAGGCAGTAGATCAAGCGTTTGATGAACAATAAGAAAACCTTATTACTTTTCAATTTTAAAAAGATAAACTTATAATGCGGGGTAGGTTATGTATACACTGTTCAAATGAATGTCATGCATATGACGGTGTCCACATTGGGTATGAAAAAGTGAATTTTTAATGACTTTTCAGTATTCATATCTCGCTCCCACTCCTTCATTGAAGTGAGATGTGAATACTGAAAAGTCATTAAAAATCCACTTTTTCATACCCAATGTGGACACCGTCTATGAGATTGTATTCTTATTAGCTTTCTGGTTTAAAAAGGTAAACTTATTACTTTTCACTCGTATAAGGAAATCTTCTTGAAACAAAAAGAATTCCTTCTTATTAGCATGAGTTTTCTCATAAACATTGTGTTTGTGTGTGATACCTACAACGGTGCTTTGCATTTGCATTGTTAAGGGAATTGTGATCGCAATTAGACGTGCGTGTGATTTGACCCGTATCGGCCTATCGTATTTGGGAAAAAAATTATAAAGTAAGTAAAAAGAGTTTTGAAATGGAAAATATTCCATATTTTAACGCGAGTGAAAGTGAAATTGAACTACCCGGTGAATTAGTGAGCATTCCAGCGGTAGTATGGAAAGATGAGGATATTGCGGAGACACGGCAAATTTTTGACTCCTGGGGCCTGAGTAGTTCGGCGTCGACGTTGCTGAAGGTGTATGTGTTCCTTTATTTTTTGTTATTGAGAATTGATTTTCTATGTTACACTTTTTGTAAGCAACAAAAAATAAAAAATTGAAAAAAATATAACTATTGCGTCTTTTCGTCATGTCAAAAAGAATTTAAAAAATAACCTTATCTTATGGAAACCTTATTGGCTGGCAATCTCTCTCAATCTTTTAGAAACTTTTTAGAAATAAGAAGATCTTATTGATAATATGTGACAAACTTTAAGATAATATTAAAAGAAAATTTAATTTCAATCTTAGATTTAATTTATAAATTAATTTTAATTTTTAATTTCTTCTATTTCACATTACTTCAGACAGAATCCTACAAACTTTCAATAAGCTCACCTTATTGTTTTTCCAAGAGATTTTCATTCCTTTTCAATAAGACCATCTTATTGTTTCTAAAAGATTGTCACATATTATCAATAAGATCCTCTTATTGTTTCTAAAAGATTTTCACATACTATCAAAGAGATTTTCTTATTGTTCCTAAGAGTTTTCCTCATACTTTTAATAAGTTTTCTTATTGTTTTAAAAAGCATTCGTATTGAAAGCTAATAAGATATCTTCTTAAAAATATGTGGATATCCTATAAAATGGTCATCAACATTCTGATAAGATAATCTCTATGGTTTTAATAAGACTTTCTTCTTGGATGAAAACCATAGAGAAATCTTATTACTTTTCTTCTATTTTATGTGGTACTTTTTTCTCTGTGTATAGACGAGTGGAATGATTGATCAGGCCAGACTGCAAAGGTATTGAAATGCTTTTAGGAAAATCATGTTCTTATTGGGGCAAACAACATGCTCAATGCTTTTTTGAGTATGAAGAAAAACGCAAATAATAGAAAATTATTTTTGTTTATGTTTTCTAGACTATTGAATATAATTCAAATTAAAAGTTTTTGCGACCTTAAGTCCAAATGCGTTTCGCCCAGGTACAACAGGTGGGCTCATCAGTTAGATGCTGTTGTACCCTTCTAAGACGCATTATTTTTAATTAATAATTTTCTATTATTTGCGTTTTTTTTTCATACTTATGCTAGCCAGTTGTCGGTATCCATCGATTGAAAATAATGCGTCTTAGAAGGGTACAACAGCATCTAACTGAGGAGCCCAACTGTTGTACCTGGGCGAAACACTTTTGGACTAAAGGTCGCAAAAACTTTTAATTTGAACAATGCTTTTTTGTTTAAAATTTCGAATACTTAATTTGAAGAATTTATTATTTTTGAATTTTAAATTTTGAAATTTTTAATATAAAAATAAGTAAAAAAATCAATTTATGATTAATTCATAAACTATTGCCGGATTTACACGAATGACAAATTGGCAGTATACTGGCCAAAAGAATGAATTTGTCTAATCTTTTTATAAAACAATAATTATCAAACCATCATCTCACGTACTTGCTCTTATGTTCAAGACATTCAAGAGGCTGAGGGTTTAAAAAACATTGTATATAAAGACATGGAAATTATCAGAGAAAAATGTTGAAATGCATGTAATACAATATTTAAATTAGCTGAAACTACTCCTTTAACAGTTTGAAATGAAAAAAGGAATGCCATATGAATTTTTGATCAAATAAAATTGTATGGGAAAAAATCAAATCGTTGGAGCAGTATTTTTTAAATCCAATTTTGTATACATCGAGTTCTTAAAAAATATTTAAGGAAAAATATTGGTATACCCGTTTTGAGATATAGAATTTTCAAAAAAAAAAAAGTAACTTTTTTTTTTGGAAAATTTTGATGTGCAATGTTATTTAATCTTATTTGAAATTCGTAAATAAAAAATAATTCGTTCCGCCAATAATGAGAAAATTCAAAATAAAAAGAATCATTCTATGAGACGTACCTACTATTAACAGTTGCTAAATGTAATTTTTTATAATTTTTGGGTAGATCTTACTTATTTTTATTTAATATAGAAAAAGTTAAATAAAAGTCGTAGGAGCAAAAAATGTTTTCCTTTACGATGATGATGATATAAAAGGTTGTGGACCCGTTTTTTGCGAAAAATAAGATTTTGTAAAATTGCTAAAAAAATTGTATGGCAGGTACCGTTGTTTCTTGTTCTAAAAAAAAGAGAAAAAAATGTGTGGGGATAATCACCAAAATTTACTATATAGGTACCAAGTTTTAAGAGAAAATCGATCCAGACGTTTCGGTTGTAGCCGAATAGACAGACATACGGACAAACAAACAGACAGATAGACAGAAAGAATGGGAATCATTATTTTTTGTCTCCCCTATTATGGCCAGGGTGATCAAAATCTCTTAAAAAACTTAAGGTAATTTTCTCGTTTTTTCTTCGTTTAGAAGGTATGTATAATAGTTTTTTATGATTTTAGTGCCGTGTCTTTTGATTGGCTCTAACTTTTCTAAGCTCTCACCGCTTCTTAAAATATTTTTTTACTTGCGATATAGGTACTATAGGGCAAGTTTTGGACTCGTGCAAACAAATATTTTGAAATAACAATCAAAAATAACATTACGATGATAGATAACACGAAAAAAGTGGGTGGCACAATTCTGTTTGTCTGTTGTCTGTCTGTCTGTCTATCTGCCTGTCTGTCTATCTGTCTCTTTGTATCTGGATCTACAGCCTAAACCAATTATGCGATTTTCTTCAAATTTTGAATTTAAAGTTTTTTTTGTAACTCTCCAGAGGGAAAATTGAAATTTTTTGCTCTAAAAATAACGGTACTTACCATACAACCGTTAAGGAAAAGCTTATAAGCTTATAAACGGTTTTGATAAAAAATGAATGTATTATTGTAGATATGGTGTACTTTTTGGTAAGAAACAAAATGCACGACTGGATCGCACGTATTTGCTCTTATGTTCAAGTTGTGTGGGACTTAAGAACTTTAAAAAATATTCAAGTTATTATAGAAAAAGTATAAAAAAGCATTTAAATCGATCTTTTAATTGTATAAACAGCCCTTTAAATAACTTACAGCTCAAAAAAAAGTATGCCATTTGATTACTTGAAAAAATATGAATATATGCAAAAAAAAATTTAAATCGTTGGAGCCGTTTTTATAAAAATTAATGTTTAAAATTTTTGTAACATTTTAAAAAAAAATTGGTATGCCAATTTTGAGTATATATTAATATACATTTAAAATTGAAATTTCAAAACAATTCATGAACCCGTTTTTGAAATATTGAATTAAAAAAAAAAATTTTTGAATATTTTTTTAAAAATCCAAAATTTATTTTTTCCAAATTTTTGGTATGCAGTATTATTTATATTCTAACAAAACTTTTGTGAAATTTTTTTTATTGAAATCGAAAAAGCGGTTAATGAGAAAACCGAAAATCAAAAAAAGCGTTATATCGCAGGAACCGTTAATAAATGTGTTTGGTGATTTTTTTTACCAGAAAGTACACCATCTGTACAAAAATACACTGATTTTTTTTAATCAAAATTGTTGAAGCCGTTTTTGAGATAAATAAGCTTTTCCTTAACGGTTGTACGGCGAGTACCGTTATTTTTTGAGCTAAAAAAAAATTTCAAATTTCCCCTCTGGAGAGTTACAAAAAAACCTTAAGTTCAAAATTTGAAGAAAATCGCTTCAGTGGCTTAGGCTGAAGGTTGAGGTACGGACAGACAGAATTTTGCCACCCACTTTTTTCGTGTTCTCTATCATCGTAATGTCATGTTTGATTGTTATCTCGAAATTTTTTTTTGCACGAATCCAAAACTTGCCCTATAGTACCTATATCGCAAGTAAAAAATGTGTGGGGAGAATCACAAAAAACTACTATATACCAAGTTTTATGAGAAAATCGATCCAGCCGTTTTGGTTGTAGCCGAACAGACAGATAGACAGACAGAATTATGAGAACCACTTTTATCGTTTCCCCTCTTATGAACAGCCTGATTTAAATCTCTAGATCAATTTTTTTGTATGCATAACTTGTCATATAGCACCAACAAAGATAGTCCCGAAATCACCGCCGCCGCAGACGAAAACTGCGGGTTCCTGAACTAATTTTAAGTCGAAACATTCAATGTAATTTTCGCGTTTTTGCTTCGTTTAGAAGGTATAACGGTTTATATGACTATAGTGCCGTTTCTTTTGATTGCCTCTATCTTTTCCAAAATCTAACCGATTCTTAAAATTATTTTTTTTACTGTGGATATCGGTTAACAAATTATCAAACGCAATTTTTCTCATTTTCAAAAATTTGTTTTACGCAACTTCGATATTAATTTATTCAAAATAAACACGGTATTGAGTTTATTTTTTTTTTCTTTTTTATGAAAGTACAATTCATATTCTTAAAAAAATTACATTCTTTCACAATAAAGCTTGTGAAAAGCTCTAAGAAATTAATTAAAAAATAAAAGGTATTCAATAAATAATATTACATAAAGTTTCAAAAGGTCTTCAAAGATCCCACGTTACTCTTCGATGCATATTTGAGATCACCTGGTAATAGTAACGATAGATTTTTTGGTCATTTCCGATGTTAAACTTTGATACGCTACTTGAATAATTAACGTATTTAAGTTTTTCGTCGAATGCAATTCACGAGCTCATGCGCGACGTTCTTGAGGTGTTTATTTGCCATATAAAAGAAACGGGCACTAAAATTATTAAAACTTCTAAACGAAGCGAAAACGAGCAAGTTTTTCGACTCAAAATAACCTTATGAACCTATAGTTTTCCTCAGTGGTGGTGGCTGTGGGATACCCTGCGTATCGCATGTAACAATAGAAAATCAAATCACTCTTAAGGTTTTCACTAAATTGCGCATAATATTTTCGAAGCAAAGATACGCTCAAGGAAAGCTTGAATAAAATAAAGTAGAGGCTCAAATTTTTAATATGATATATTCAAAAAGCCATTTTTGTTAAAAACTTACAGATATATAGCCATTCAAACTTTACCATTACCGAAAGCCTATTTTTTAGTGCTGCATGACAAATTTAACATTCATTGCACCTAGAACTAAATCTTATATTAATCGGTCAGGCTGGCTCAGTCTTTCAGTATAGTGCTGGGACAATGAAAAACAGCTGAAAACAAAATTGCGGGCTTACCTACTATTTAAATATTCTTAATAATCGTAATTTCATATTTGACCAAAATCATGGGTTCGAATATTTTTTACGAATGTGCAATCTACCATGAAGTATTGAAAAAGAGACTTTCGGTCCAAAAATGCGGAAAATTATAGTAAATGATGAGTTTTCAATAGAAACTGACTCTGGACTTTTTGAATATGCCAGGTCTTGAGTATCTACTTTATTTTGTCTAGGCATGTCTTGAGTTTGCCCCAAAATGTACAATTGCGTAAAAAAAATATAAAACTTTGACTTTCGATATTTGGTTGGTTGGTTTTTGTTAATTCTTTCTGCTAAAATTTCAATATAAAATTTTTGAAAGCATCCATTTCGATAGAAAACTTAATTTTTAACATAAAGTTTCAAGTGTAAAATTGAAAACTAACCAGTAATATGGCCATTAATAAACTCCTTGTTTTTACTTATCAAAAGACATTGCAATGACAATTTAATATTGACAGTTCAAAAATCATACGTGGAATTTATAATGACAGCTTTATTGGATTACCCTATACTTCGACTTTTTACTTCTAGTCATAAAATAATTTTCGGAAACCCGGTACTTGCGTTATTCCTTCCAGGATTTTGAACACCAGAAAATTGATTTGGGTCCTGACATCGCACTCTCTAATCCCCTACCAATAAGGATTAAACAAAAAAAAACTATTCTTTCGGAGCTGCTTTTTTTCTTGAAACTTCTCTAAAGTGTACTTTCAACGATACAAGATGCAAAAAGCGAACTATGCCTAGCTTACCGAAACAATAAAAACAAATTACCAAGCTTTGCAAAGAACTCACGAAAACGAACACTGAAAAACTTTTCAAAGAAACATTTCATATAACTTTGAGAAATAAAAACTTTTCCAAACGTCCTTTGAACCTATGGAAACTGTCGTAAGTTTCTATAGATAAGATAAGATTTCTTCAGCAACTAATGAACCCGATTCACCATAAGAAATAGAGTTGAAACCCATGTTCAAATCAGCAGAAGATTTTTCCAGTTATTTTTTGCAAGTGTTTAAAAAAAAAGTGCAAACAAAAATTGTTCCTCAAGTTGGCAAACCAACGAAGATGGTAAAACAAAATCAAGCAAATAAAAACCTCAACCCTGCCTGATGATGCCCACTTAACAGAGCAAAGTAGAAGTTGAAGTTTTTTAGTTTTTCAAAAGGAGTAATGAACTACATATTTCCCATTCGAGATTCGAATATACATAGCTACCTACCTAGGTACTCTGATTGTCTGGAAAAGTTCTATGATTTTCATTTCAAGTGTTCTTTACCACTTTTCTAACTTTTTAATTTAATTTGCATAAATTACACTAATAGACAATTTTTCCAGTCAAATTACTTTTTATTTAAACAAAAAAAAATAAAAGATAAAAGCCATTCAAGTAAAATCAACAACTTTAAAACAAAAACGACGCACTTCTTTAGTTCAGTTGACTCAAAGATTAAACCCATTTGGAATGCAAACAGAGTTTCTGTCGGTGTATAAGGATGGTACTCCTAGAAAACAAAAAGAAAGGATCCTCCGTTTACGTCCTAACAACTCAGTCATTCGTCGTCTGTGATTTTAGTGTTTTTTGTTCTCCAGACGTTATAGTAGAGAATATAATTCGCTTCCTTGGTCACCTCCTTTATGCAATCAAAATGAAAATCATCCTGAAAGACAGACAATTGAAAGGACACAACCAAGTACCAAGCATATTGCTGGCTGTTTTACCTATACAAAGTTGAAATTGAAATACACACCCATTCTATATTAGAGACTCTATTGCAATTGCTGAAAGGTTAAACAAATATTTCAATGTTGCATTCCACTTGAATTGGTTCCATGAAATATGCAAAACATCTCAATAACGTTATCCATTTTGATTGTGCCAGCAATACATTCGATTATCCTTTGTGATCAGAGGAGTGATGAGCATCAGGAGCCGGAACTGGAATTGGAGCTCACCACAAGAATTTGCATATTTATGAAATGGCATTCAGAATATTTTGCCTGTTAAAAACTTTATACGTATGTAAGTACGTAGGTTCACCATTTTGTTTTTATTTTTTTTTTTTCGTTTTTGTGTTCTCCTTTTCATTTTAATTTCCATACAAAACACAAACTTTAGTGGCAACCCGTTTTGATGCTTCTTCAAGGAGCAGACGGAATCATAACTCTTATAAGTCACAACTTCTAATGCGGGTGCGGGCGTGCTCTTGAAACACTTATGTGCCAAAGCCAGGACGGGACGTTGAAATGATGTTGGTGAATGTGAATTGTTATGGAAATTTTCCTTCCAGATGTTTGCACAATTTCAGTTTAGTTTTGTTTTTTTTTTTTTTTTTTTTGATAAAAATATTTTTTTTTTGGAAAAAAAAGAAGAAAAAATTCCATACTTTATTTATCTTTGATGGATTTCTAGAGACATGAAGTGCTTAATAAATATTTATATTTATTTATTTACTGTCAGATCTTTGGTATTTTTATATTAAGTTAAGAGATGTCGTACATCAGCTCCCTCAGCCTTCACTGAATGTGACTTTATTAAATATATTGAGTTAATTCTGGTCCTTTCAGTTGGATATATGTATATATGTTTTGCCTTTATTCTGTGGTAAATCATGTGTAAGTTGTATGGGTAAAGTGTTTGAGCAGGAAATTGCATTTTATCAATTGAATAAATTTTGTCAATATAGTTGAACCCTATTCGGAAAAGTTTTTCGGAAATGAGAATGTTCTAAAATACAAAAAAAGTATGTACCTAATATAGAATATGTACAATGCATATATGTACATATATGTATATACACACTATGCATTTATGATAACGTAGTGCGGTTGGTATTGTTCAGTATTGGAACTTGAAAAAACTTATTCCTTATTTTTATATATTTTGTCTTGAAATATTTTGAGAAAATAATCCTATATGGCGTCAAATAATTTATTTATAATAATTTTTAATAATAATTTTTAACTACATCTGATATTTGAAGAACTACCAATACATAACTTTCTTGCAATAAAAAAACTATTCGTTTTGTATTAATTTAAACGGTACACTGTGGCGTATGCTTACTAGTTATTACTCAAACATTTGAAACGAGGCAAGTAACTGCAAATAGAAGAGAAATATATTTTGTGATAAGATTTTGTTTTAATTCACACAAAAACATATACACCATTAAAGTCCGTTAGGTTAGGCTTCAGACGTTAAACTGACATTTCTCCGGCAAGGGAACTAAAATGTTTAGTTTGAGTAACGTGACTAAGAAAAAACTTTATTGAAGAAGAGAATTTAACGCCATCTAAGATAATTAACCATGTAATAATGTATAGTAATATCAGATCAATTTTTTAAAAGCGTTTGCATCTAACTCTATGACTTGGTGTGTATTAAATAAATTTTTCTCAGAATAATTATTTGTATCCAACTGTAACACTGCAAATGTAACTTCAACCTATCCTCTCCAAGCCTATACTAAATATACTTTCTACTTACAATAATTAAAAAATGCAGCTGATATTTAAACTACCTACCGTTTTTTTACAAAAAGCTATCCGGCTTTGATCAGACTTGTCATTAAGATGATAGGGAAGACGAAGAAAGTAGGTCTCGCAATTCTGGTGTGTCTGTCTGTCCGTTAAGCTACAAGCTGGATCGATTTTCTTCTAACTTGGTACGTAGCGTTTTTTGACCATTCCCCTCACACATTTGATATATTTTTTTTTAGAACCAAAAATAACGCTACCTGCCATTCGACTTTATTTAGCAATTTTACATAATCGTATTTTTCTCCACAACTTTTCTTAAAAACAAATTTATAAATAACTTTAGGAAAGGAAAACATTTTTCAAAAATATATATTTGAATGGTCTCTTTTGTTTCTTGGTCTTGATGAAAAATCAAACGTTTTCACCAATTTTCATCAAAGTTCCAGTTTTGGGAGGGGATTCATGGTATAGTAGTTCAAAATTTGTCCCTTTCACTAAAAAAAAAAACCCTTTCACTACAAATATTTTTGTAGATTCCTTTGATTCTTGACTTGCTTATGACAAATAAAATATGTGGACCAAGTTTCATGTCAATGCTGTTGCAATTTGGTAATATTTAACTTGTTTCACTAAAAATTCAGTCATCATTTATGAAAATGGCTATAATTTTTTTGAAGGTGGTTGCATCGAGTTCATTCTGATTTAGTAATATTGGACACTTAAAAATACCCTTAAATCATGTGTCATGTGCCTTATATTATACCAAGATAAATATTTAAGTTTGTTAATCTTCCATATCCCCCCTCCCCAGCGCTTTAAAAGTGGCTTTAAAAAAATACAAAGTAGCTTTACAATCAACTTTGGATGTAATGTAGAAGATTGTGAAATTCTGCGTCGACACCATTTTTAAATTTTATTAATAAAAATATTTTTCTAACTTTTCTTGGCTTTTCAAATTTTCTTTCCCAAAACGACTTATTTCCACCCCCTTCGTGCAAGGGGAGAGGTGGGAGAAAATAACATAGTCCGGTGCTTTCCAGGGTGCTGAATCCAACGGGAGTTGTCAGGTTATCGTCTGGCCCTTGGCTTCCAATTTACAAGTAACAATTCGGGATTTAAACTGGTAAGTGGCAACCCTTCTCTTGTACTTCTGACAGTGTTGCCACCTTGGCAACACTTCTTAAAAGTAAAGTTAGGACATGAACTACTTGCGTACTAAAACTCAGCCCGTCAGGTCAAAATGAAAGGTTGGTTTCACTAACAGTCCCACTATAAGCAGAAGCTTCCAAAAAATATTAATACCTAGTATTGTGTACCCACATTTTTAATAAAATATTTTTTGAATTTTTAAAAAATGTTTCAAGATTTTTTTTGGAAAATTAAATATTTCGAAAACTCGAAAGTCGATATATAAGATTTTTTTAACACTTTTAAAATATTTTACGAACAAATTTTGGTATTTAATGATTACTGAGGAAAATATGGTGGGTTCACTGGTCAATTTTTCATACATTTTTAGATTGTGATTAAGTAAGTAATTTAGAGAAAACTTGCCAAGTAAATCCACCTAATTTTTATCAGTAATCATTAAATACCAAATTTCTGTCAAGATTTGGAATTGTTTTGATATTTCTCTACTTTAGATATTTCATATTTAGCTTCATGAACTTAAAACTTGGCATATATTTTAGATCTCATTACTTTTTTTGGCCGACTTTTTACGCGCAGGTTTCTTGTACATAAAAGAACTTGGCTCTTTTTTTTAACATTTATGTTTTTGTTGTGATTTCACTCCTTTTTGCAAAGATTAACTTTACTAGGTGAAAATCAAGCCTTACCGCTCTATAAAGTTTCATAATTCTACGAAAACCGAAAGTGCTCCATATAAATAAAAGCAATTCTGATAAAGTGGGTGGATGGCGCGCCCCCCGAATGGAAAATTCCTATTTTTCAATTTTTTTCTTTTTAAGTAATTCAAGCCCTACCGACCTACCAAATTTCATTGTTCTACAACAATCAGAAGTGCTATATGGAAATTTATAAGAATTTTTAATAATGTGGGTGGTTGCCACGCCCCCTGAATGCAAAATTCCAATTTTTCAATTATTTTCTTTCTATGTACTTCAAGCCCAACCGACTTACCAATTTTCATCATTCTACAACAATCGGAAGTGCTCCATATAATTTATAAGGATTTTCAAGAATGTGGGTGGATGCCACGCCCCCTGAATGGAAAATTCCAATTTTTCAATTTTTTTCTTTCTAAGTACTTCAAGCCCTACCGACCTACCAATTTTCATCGTTCTACAACAATCTAAAGTACTCCATATAATTTATAAGAATTTTTAAGAAAGTGGGTGGATGCCATGCCGCCTGAATAGAAAATTGCAGATTTTCGATTTTTCCTTTGTATGGCTCACAAGGTCTACCGTTGTGCGAAATTTCAAGTTTCTACGATGTGCTCCATAATTTTGATGATCTGTCAGTGAGTCCGTGATTCAGTCAGTCAGTTACGGTTTTTGCGATTTTTGAAGTCCTATATCTCGGGAACTAATGCTAAAGAGTTGAAATTTGGTGGGCCACCTGTGTTTGAGCTCCACAAACTCTGCGAATTTGAAGTTTCTGACTTTATTGGTACTGAAGTTAGAGGGGGGTTGAAAATTGCCTGAGTTTGTTCCTGTAAAAAGGGTGTAGTGCCGCGAACTTGGCTGGGCACTACCGTGCCCTTTGATATTTGATGCTTTTAAACATTTTTTCCTCATAATTTCCATGTATTTATATACAATTTTTTTAAACCCTCAGCTTCTTGAATATAAGAGCAAGTACGTGCGACCCCGTCGTGCATTTTATTTCTAAGGACTACAGTATACTAGATGTACTTATTATAAATAACAATTACCTACTACCTACCGTATTTTATAAAAACAAAACTTTTCGACTGGGGTTCACTGGGGCGTATGCGTACTATTTCTCAAAATTATAAAACGAGGCAAATAACTGCAAAAAGAATAGCAACACACATGTTTTGAATGATAATATTTGGTTTTTAATCGATCAAAAGCATACATACATATAAATGAATGGGTACATACTTATAAATTGTCAAAATAGGCTTAGAAGTTTTACAGGCTAATGAAGTCTGGCAACATCTTTTTTTTTATCAAAAAACAGTTCTGAAAGCTTAAAATGTTGAATATTGATATTTCTTTTATCTTATATTACATTTTTGAATGCGGTATACTGCTTGCAGAATTAGCTTCACTCTATAGCACCTTAGAACTCGAACACTGATTTTTAATTTCATTCAATGTTTTCAACTCAAATTTTGTTGGTATGATGCAAATGTTTTCACCGTTTACTTCAAGATGAGCACTGCATTTTGTAACATAACAGTTATGCACTAGTCAAAATAATTAAGGGAACTAGATTTTTTTTAAATTTTATTTTAGTGTTTTTTGGAGAGCTGAAGGAGAAAGCACCCTATAACTTCATATTTATTTTTTTGAAATTTGTTTGCGGATAGTTTTTGTATGGTTTTACGCAGCCATTAGAAATTTTTTTTTGTAAAATTTTGATTTTCATAAAATATCTGAATTTTAATGAAAAAGGATACCATTTGTTTTTGATAACCAATATCTCACCAAATAATGACGCCATACAAAATTCAAGGATAGTTGTGGAAATTTTAATTAGCCAGCAGACACATCTGATTGTCTAAAAAAAAACATATCCAACAAAATAACACCCTTCAAGAAAATAAAAAAAATCTAACCTTTCACAGAAATAAAACAAACAAAAACTGTGCCCTCATTTCTTAGCTCAATCTTTGTATATAAAAAGGCTCAATAAACATAAAGCTGTAGAATGCTTTTGTTACAACTCAATACTTTCACTCATCACAGAGATATAACTCTTCCAAAAACATTAAAACAAATTGAAACAAATCTTTGGCCCTAATTTTTTTTACGAATGTAATTTTTATTAACAAATTTCACCGTTAGTTTTACAGTTTTATACTTTACATGTCCTTTGGGCAATTTATGTCAACAAATTTCATCGACATTTAATCTGGAAATATCACTTGCACTTTTTGGGCAAAATTCGCAGCAATTTCTGCTTTGCTTTTGTATGGTAAAAAGTCATTTGGTGATGTTTCCAAAATAATTTGCAGGTTTTTTCCTGTACGCTATTTCCTAGTGCCCTTAAAACTTAATACCAATTTTTGAGTAGAACGGTCATTTGCTTTTTTTAGATGTAACCTATGATTCACACGGTCCAAGCCCCAAGGAACCGAACTTCGTTGGTCTCAAGAATTTCGAAGAAAATTCTTCTTATTTAACATTAACATAATACAAACGTATGTATGTGTGCCACTTACTGACAAATTACCTTTGTCTTTACCTAACCCTTGTGAGTTCCATTACTGTCTATTTTCGACCACCAAAAATGACAATCAATGCCAGGTAAGATCCCACAAATCATAGGAAAAACAAAATTTCAAGTCTGCATAAATAATTTTGAATTGTGCTCTGCCTATACCTACATTTAAATCCTATTGAATGGTTCCAATTGACTTTTAAAAGACGATAAGATTTTGCTTATCACAGCGGCTTACATCATTTCCTTGTTCCTTTCAGATTAGCCTTCTTGTTTTATGTTCTACTCAGTATCGCCATAATCTACTCAACTTTTTCCTTACCTTATTCTTGTGGATCTCTTAACTTCTAACAAATAA
Organism: Dasysyrphus tricinctus; assembly: GCA_963921185.1. Classification (NCBI taxonomy): domain Eukaryota; kingdom Metazoa; phylum Arthropoda; class Insecta; order Diptera; family Syrphidae; genus Dasysyrphus; species Dasysyrphus tricinctus. The sequence goes on along the minus strand of OY992533.1, from coordinate 117,160,832 downwards.
CCGAAGATAATTAATAAATTTAATCTAAAAGAAACTTTTTAAGTGAATTGATTACTTATAAAACTTATATATACCTATATAAGCTACAGTCAAAAGTTAATTTTGCATTGGAATTTCAAAAGTTACCCTAGTTTATTTTCCATAGAATACAGAAAAAAAAAACAAATTGTTTCGTTTTTATCCAATAAATAACATTCCAAGAAGGAAATTTCTTCTACACAAAACAAGATCAAACAAAAAGAAGAAGATAAACGTTAACTTTTCTATATTTGCAACCCTATTTTCAGCTTCAAAAACTTTGCTTTAAATTTTCTTGGAGTAGGTGAAATTTCAATGTCATCCACATCCTTTATAAAAAGATAAACTTTGTCTCTTTCATCCCTTTTTTTGTGTTAAATATTTTGCACCTTTTTCACGGAATATCATTTACCAAATAATATCAGTTTGTGAATAGAATATAAATGAAGTACAATGTACAAAAGCCCTTGTAGAATTTCGCTAAAAGACATCACAAATTCAAACGACAAAAAGGATATTCAAATAAATTGGCATTAGAAAACGTTCTTGTTGTGTTGTGTTATGTTGTCAAAACTTAGTTCACAACCTATGTATACGCCTCTCTGCTGTGACCTACATATATTTATGTTTATTAAGAAACAAATTATTATACTACGCTACTGATGGCATTACAACCAGAGAGCGTTCCATTTCCATTCTATTTGGCAATTAGCACTCTCGGGCGTGATAGTCATAAATATTTTGTACAACCATTTGAAATCAACTCAACACCCACTCACCACCCACTGTAACTGTTCGAGTATATGTGTTAATAATTTAAATTCTTTCCAAGAATACTTGTTCAAGTTTGAGAGATGCCATTTTAACCCATAAAGACACAATGTGAATATAAAAATTCTTTTCAAAGACAAATAAAATAATGTTATTTTTGGTGAGATATAAATCCAGAACTTCAAGACTTCGATACACAAGATCATGTTAAATTGACTAAATACACTTCAATAACTCATGAATAAAAGTTTATACAAAGTTGCAACAATAGACATAAAATCACTATCAGTTATACAACCCGGTTCACATGGTTAGACTTACGTCAAAAAATAATGTCACTTTTCCACACACAATAAATTGTCTGGGTAATTAATTGATTGCGAAAAAAGAATGTAGACTTTCCCAAATAATCTGCTACAATTATCAATTTCGGTCGTCGAACCGTACTGAGCAACGAATAGTAGAACAAAATTTTTCGTTTAAGCCTAGTACGCTGCTGATGCGAAACGAAATTTTTAGTTGGTCTCCAACAAGATCACGAAATGCTTACGAGAACGAGGCGAAAACGAAATTTCAATGTCATTCACAGTTGCACAAATTCAAAAAACTTAACAAATGCAAACGCCAAAAAATCACAAGCAGCCATGCTGCAATAAAAGAAACAACAAAAATAAACACAAAAAACAGAAATGTCATTTTTTCGCACAATAAATGGTCGGGATAATTTATTGTTTACGAAAAAAGAGTGTAGAGATCTCCAAATAATCTGCTACAATTATCAATTTCAATCATCGAACAGCGTACTGCAGAACGAAAAGTAGAACTAAATCTTTAGTTTTCGATTTCGTTGTGTCATTTTTGTATGGGATTTTTGGTTTCGCATCAGCAGCATAGTAGACTTTATTTTTGTTGTTTCTTTTTTAGGTATTTTTTTTTGTATTTGTACTGTCATTGCAACTGTCAATGAATATTTCTCCGCTTTGTTTTCGTTGTCTTGTTGGAGACCAACTAAAAATTTCGTTTTGCAACAGCAGCGTACTAGGTGTAAGAACTTAATGTGGCATGTTCGAAAAGTCATTTGTATTGCAAATTAGCAAAAACTGTGAAAAATGATAAGAAATGATAAAGTTTAAATGGCTGCATATCAGTCAGTTGTAAACAAAAATAGCTTTTTGAACATGTCATATTAAAGCCTTGAACATCTGCTTAATTTTGTTTAAGTACCTATGTCTTCAGTGTATTTTTGCTCCGAAAAAATTTATGCGCAATCTAGTAAAAAATTTTAAATCTTTGATTTTTCCAGTTTTTTTTTGTTTGGTTTTTGTTAACTCTTCCTACTTAAATTCTTCTGTAAAATTTTTTAAACTTTCTATTTCGATAGGAAATCTAATTTTAAACAAAAAGTTTGCAAGTAACATTTTCAAATTTGGCTTAATTTCCTAATTGTATTGAAAAGTCTCCAGTGTTACCTCCCTGTACAACGCACATGTAAATTTGGTAGTATTTTCGGTTTTAAGCATGCTTATACCCCAAACAAACTCAATAATAAAAAACCTTGGACGTGATTGTTCTTTAATACTTCTCATTCTTCGTTACTTACTTACTTTCTTTCTTAAGGTGGCGCTACAGTCCAGGGTGGACCAGGGCCTCAACCAACAAGCTTCTTCCAGCCGGCTCGGTTTCTAGCTAGTTGTCTCCAGTTTCGCACGCCAAGTTGGTTGAGGTCTCTTCCACTTGCGTGCGCCACCTTTTTACGCTGTCCACCATTACTGCGCTGTCCCAAGGGGATGGATTCAAAGACTTTCCGGGACGGAGCATTGGTGTCCATTAGCTCTAGGTGACCCACCACCTCAGTCGTTAGCTTTTCACTTTTGTGGCTAGGTCGGTGTCACCGTACAACATGTACAGTTCGTTGTTGTATCTTCTTCTCCATTCCCCATCTATGCAGACGGGAACAAAAATCACCCGGACAATTTTCCTCTCAAAACAGCCTAACGCGTTTTCATCCACCATTAACAGAACAGTGTCCATGCATCTGCACCATACATCAGGATTGGGATGATAAGCGTCTTATACAGGGACAGTTTAGTTGCTCGAGAGAGGGCTTTGCTTCTCAGTTGCCTTCTAAGCCCGAAGAAACAGCGATTGGCATGAGTAATCCTTCGTTTGATCTCAGCACTGATATCGTTCGCTGAGTTTATAGCGGATCTAGGAAGACAAAGTCTCTGACCACTTCAAAATTATAGCTGTCTATAGTGACGTTCTGGCCGAGTCGTCACGTTGGTGTTGAATGTCCTTTCTTGTTGACAGCATATATTTTGTTTTGCTTTCATTCACCGTTAAACCCATCTTCTTGGCTTCCTTCTCAATACTCACGAGAGTACCAATAACATCACGCTTTGTTGTCCGATAATGTCAATGTCGTCAGCGTAAGCGAGTAATTGGACGGACGTTTAAAAGATTGTGCCTCTAGAGTTGACGTGAGAGTTTTGCACTATTCTTTCAAGAACAATGTTGAATAAGTCGCATTACACCGCGTCGCCTTGCCTAAAGCCTTTTTTGACATCAAAGATTTCGGTGAGGTCTTTCTTGACCTTGTTGGAGCAACGTGCCTTCTCAATAGGTCAGGTTCCTTAGGTTACAACGTACAACCAACTCTTTCGTTAAAATGAAGGTCGATAGGGGATATTAAGAGGAACGTAGGGCTGCTGTTGGTGTTATTCTAATAACACGTTCATCTTTTATAGATTGGTTTCCTGGTGTAAGACTGGCTATCAGATCAAGCATATGTAGTGTACATGCGTAAGAATTGGCCTTATTATGGCTGTGTACGTACATTCAATAAATGGTTTTGAGGCTGGTTCCCCATCTTTTATAAAAAATTCTGCTACAAATGAAAAATGAATCTAGTTTAGTTTACGATAAAGTACAACGCCAACATATATGGCCGTGCTTGACACCTAAGTTGAATTGCATTGATATTGGGTGGGTCTGTGTTTGGAATATTACGTTTCCTTGTAAACAATACCAGTTCTGTCTTCATTGGGAGGACGTTAAGTTTATCCGCAGCTACTGAACCAATTTTCAGGGGCTGTTTGAAGGAGCGATTTCACTGGCATAATGCAACATCCTTGACATCACCCAGACTTTGGTTAAATATAAGATACGAAAAGCCAAAACTAAATATCACCTATTTCTACATTTGTATAAACCTCGTTTGAAGCATGCAAGCAACCCAGTTTATCAGTTTCTGGTTGATGCTATTGATGGAGCATGGAGGGTTTGCGAACAATATCGAATTCCTTTCTATATTAAGGAATACTATCAGGATGAATTTCACGTCGTAAAGCGCAGTTTCAACAGATTTGTTCTTGATATTATGCTGGGCTGGGCCTGTGAAAGCACCACGCTTAACGCGAATATTTTTCAAAGAAGAAAGGGGAGGATAGGCTTCTTAAACTGAATTCTTCGGTTCAGTGTGAATAGGCTTGCAAGTTTTTGGAATGATTAGGTGTGTTTTTTTCCTTGCCCGATTGGGATTGAACGATTCCCCCGGGCTTTCAAAAAAAAAAACACCTATTAGCTGCGTTTTTTTGCATGTCCATATGGAGTTTGGTGAAATAAACGACATCGGGACATTTCAACATTTGTTTACCTTTAGCATTGGTCTGCCATTTTGTTTTGAATTATCTTACCAACAAACATTAGACATTTCTATATAAATTATCGATAACACAACGACCATCGCAGTTTGGCATTACCGTTTCTATCGGGACAAAAGTTAACTCCAGTTAATTATCTGGACTTAGCTCACTCTATATGGACATAGATGTTGTTGTATTTAACATGTAAATTGTTTTGCTTTGTTGTCGTTTTTTCACACAATTTTATTTGGACATGCAAAATAAACACAACTATTATGACATTATCTTTTCTCCAACTAGAGAAAACGTAGATGATGTTAAGACTTACCCTAAATATGTCCACTAGAATTGGAACAATTTATACCATTTGACTTAAGAGCCTTGGAGGATAATTGGAATTATTCCATCCAGACCTGCAAACGTGTATGCTAGAACTATACGATTTCAAAATCAATTTTGACGGTTTACTTTAGTTTCCGAGCAAGTTGGCAAAGATTAATTTTTATAATTAATCAAAGCCAATCTTATATTAAAGGCGTGCTGGTTTGCTTTCCTGCGGGGCTTCTATTTGAAAGCTTATCTATTTATCATTCTATGGTCTAAGAATGTTGCACTACTTGAGACCTTCCAGTCACTGATGATCAGATCAGAATTAGTGGATTGAGTAAGATCGACCACTTTTTTTCTGGTTCTTGTAACAAAGGTTGGCTCATTACCTCTATTTAAGAGAAAAATATTTTCACTTGTTCCCACTTTTCGTTGATTAGCAGCCTTTCGGAGCACAGATCAAATGCTTCCAGTCCCTGAAACTAAGCTTTTTTGAGTCACCCTGGACACGGCTAACTTCTTTTTGAAATCTGGATTCAGATCCCCTATAATATCTTGTTCTTTTTTCTCGGATGTACCAAATTTTCCTGTATTGATCGATTAACGGGCATAGACATAGGTCTTCCGGATTGATTGCCATCACAGTCCTATAGAGTATCCTATTTAATTCTTTTACTTGTTGTTGTCTTTGGGCGACTTAGATTTTTTCGAAGCCAAGCCCTCAGTCATCGGTCCACGGCTGTGACTTCTTTCGATAAATTGAGTGTATCTCCATACTTTTTCCTCTTATCGTAAATTTTATAATTCCTCTATGTTTGAGATAGAAATCTCTGTTGGTTTTCTTATTTGTTTGATATTGCAGGTGATGGGTTACTGGAGGGTCGAACATAAGCCATTACATCAAAATGGAAGCAAATCCTTAGATATTGTCTTATAACCCACTTGAATGGAATCTAAATTCAAGAAATATTGTTTATGATTTGATGTGGAGTTCTGACTCTGCCTCATCAGGAGAATGGGTGTTTTGTCCCATATGATGTAAAACTTCTCAAAGGTCTCAATGAGTGGTACTATTTTTTGTATAAGCATAATCCTGTATCTCGTGCAAGGAAAGTGTTATAGTCCAATAACTTTTGCGCTGCGCTATAACACCTTTAGCAGTTATTGGGCTATAAAACGTTCCCTGCACGAGATATACATTTATGCTCATACAACAAAAAATAGCACTCATTGAGACTTTTGCAATTATTATGTAGGTTGGAAAGTGTTAGGCGCCAGTTATAGCTATCATTGAAACTCATCATTGAAAATTTTAATGATTGATTTTGAGACGTTTAGGAAGTAAAATCATTTATTCTTTTGATGGAAAAATAAAGCTAAAGACCTAGTTAATATTTTTAGCCAAAAAAATTTTTCAAATAGGCCCAATTTTCCACATAAAAGGACTTTTCTTATTTCAATGATTGAACTACCTTACCAATGATCATTGAAAAATTAAAAGTCAATTTTTGTGGAAAGTTGGGCCTTTTTGAAATTTTTTTTTGACTAGAAATATTAATGAAGTCTTAAACTTTGATCGTCCATCAAAATAATAAATGATTTTGCCTCCTAAGCGTCTCAAAATCAATCATTAAAATTTTCAATGATGAGTTTCAATGATAGCTATAACTGGCACCTTACAACCCTTGAGATGCAGCTTGTGCAGTGAAAAAGTACTTTTGCACTGCAACAGTTATTATGGGAAATTACACTTTCCCTGCACGAGATACAGACATAAGCCCACACAAGAAAAAATAGCACTCATTGAGACCTTTCCACTGATAAAGGTCAGAAGGTGTTACAACACTTAAGACGTAACTTGTGCAATAATGCCCATTCACCCTTCAAATAGAAAAGATAAAAGATAAAGAAAAATAGAATAATTTTGTTTTAGAATAAACAAAAAAAAAACAAAAATTTTATTAATTACTTCTAATTCATTGAATCGCACTGTTATAATAAATCTTATGTTTCTGTTTCCTTTTTTTTTGCAAACACCCTGATCTAATATTATTGGATACCAGCCAAAAGGATGCAATAAATTCTCATCCTTTTCTCAAGTAATCGGAAGTCCAGTATGATGATTCATTGAGCAAGTTCCATATATACAGATACAGACAGATATATGTATGTATTTCTTTAAGCCCTTTCATATATCTAAGGATTATGAATGAGCAATCCCATTTAGTATTATTATCATCACTTTTCATTGATATAATGGCTTTAGAATTAGAATTTATGGTTTTATTTAAAAAGAGTATAAAGGATTCATTGTTCTTATCGAAACACGAGTAAGGATTAAATAATTAGTTATTCAAAATAATGTTCTTTGGAAAAATGTAGATTTATAGATTATGTTCTTAAGTAAAGCAGTTTTCTGAAATTAATACAAAGTATCTTACTTTTTCTTTGTTTTATATATTTTCAGCTTCAAGTAATTTTTGTTTGTAAAGAAAATGGCAGAACCAATGAGCTCCTTGTGAACCGAAGACTTAGAGCAACAAAAATATCTCGAGCTCTGGCGAGCGCACGAAATGTGCTGCTTCTACAAAACGCCACTAAAATGGACTGTGATACTATCATCAATTATCTTTGCTCTCTGTCGAATAGGTAAGGAAATGTTTATAAAAATTATGAGAATAAAATAAGTAAAACACAAATGGGAAACAATACAAAAATAATAAAAGAAAAATTACAAAACGAAAGGCAATTCTTTTGAATAAGTTCCATTTCTAAAGATAAGAAATCATAGAGATGGGATTTTTTGTGTTTATTTGTATAAAAGCCCAGAAAGGATTCTTCTTGAGATGGAAATCTCCGCAGGGCTGCCACAATGTTGGTATTTTAGTCATTGGAAAATTTTATTAATTTAGAAGCCAAAATTTTAATATTATTTTGAACGACGTTGCTTGTTTTGAGTTCAAGCTCGGAAATCTCTATTTTAAACTTCTCTTTCTCTCTGCTTCAAAACTTTGAAGAATAAAGAAATATTAAGTTTAAATTCGGGCTAAAATCTGTTCATCTGTAAAAGGTGTCTAACGTATTAATTGTCAAGTTCGTCAAAAATAAACTTGAAAGTTGACGAAAAGTTATTTTTTTTTATTGAAATAACATTTCAATATCCCCTGTGCTTTATACCACTCGTGTACGTATGTCCATCAATTAAAACTTAAATTTTGTTAATGAAACAAAAAACATCTTAAACTGTATGCTTCCACCAAGTTTAGGCTATATCTCACAGGGTGAATCCACACATCTGACTTCTTGTAGCGGTGTCTTAAGCTTCGATTAGACAGCCAGCGCAAATAGTCAATGCGTTGACTCTCTGACGTAAAAATGACGTCAAATTCTGTCCTGAAAGTTGTCTTGTTGTGTAAACGTCAATGCAGAACACGGCCTATGTGTATGCGTTGACAGCTGCATTTAAGAGTGTTCCGAACTGAACAAAACCAGTCATTTGCTAACTTTTTTTTTTGCATATATAAGACCGGTTTTTTTCACTTTCATCAGATACTTTGTTTTATAAAACTTTGGATTTTTACTAATTGGTCACTAGCAGGCGTATTATGGTACTAAAAAAAATTTTTTCTAAAAGTAACTGATTTTAAGTTCCAAATTTACATAAATTTTCTGTGAAAAACTGCCTTTTAAGAATTAAAAATTTCAATATCAAATGATACAATTATGATCATATAATTAATGAAAATCGTGAAAAATATATTGAATTTATATTCACTGCAAAAACAAATATGAAAAAAATACCGTTAGGTATTAAAAATTGACTGTCAAAAAGGCGTTTTTTCAAAATTCACAAGCATTTTTATTTTGCACTACTAAAATTTTTATTAGGTACAAAATTAAAAATTTTCTCCAATAGTGGCATTTTAAAAATATGGAATTTTATGTTATTAAACTTTTTTTTGCAAAAAATGTCATAGTGTAGGCTACATTTTCTTTGAAAAACGGCCATTTTAGCCATTTTCTCGATTTCTTAGAGGCTTTTACCAAAATCTGGAGCACAAAATTACATTTTTTTTCCAATGATGGCATAGAGAATAAGTTTATCTGTCCATAGACACCTTAATCGTTTTGATCGGACAAGTACACGCTTCACAATCTTTTTCATGAAATCACCATTTCAGTCCGGAACACTCTTAAACTCTTATTTAACCGAATTGTAGTGTCAATAATCTGCCGTATAATCACGTTATGAACGTAGTAAGTATACGTTGGCGAATTTTCACCCACGCCAACGTTGCCTGCGTATTTTTTTTATTGATATCGTAGCCCTCTCTCAACGGAATTTCACAGTTTATGGTTTCAGATAGAAGACTATCTATCTATGTATATTTTGACGCATAAATAAATTGAACCAGGGCCAAGTGACTTACAACTCTCAACCAATCCTGTGTGCGTGTTTTTGGAAGGAATAAGGAGACCTACAGTTTTTTGCCGAGTCCGAACGGCTAAATGAGCAGCACTTATTCATTACAAGTATACTCTTGGATGATTTGTCAGTTTCTCACAAGAGGCAGTACCTCGGATAAAACATTTCTGTTTTTAGGTGGCACGGCTGGGAATCGAACCCACACCTTCGGCAAGACAGTGCAACGCACTAACCATTATGCCACGAGGTACAACTATTTTGACGTATACTGAATATTTAAATCCAAATGTCAATCGTCACTTTCGGAAGCAAATACTAAAACCTCGCTTATTTAGCATGCTATGACGTTTCTTATTTTATTCTCAATGGAGTTTGACAGTTAGGCAAGTATTTTTATTTTGACATTTATGTCAGTCATAAAGAATAGACGTTTTTCTTTTATAACACTGAGCTGTCAAAAAAGATCTGTGTTTCCTTTTTGCCTCAGAGCACTCTTTTTTCAATCAGAGCTAGATCGCAGTACGTACCATGAGCTCAAAATAAAAAGACCGAGCGAATGGAGCAAAAGGCCGAATGTAGTCAACTTCATTCTTTTTTTGTTAATTTGACAAAATTTTTAAAATCAGGCGTTCAACTTATCAAATTTGAGTTCAGATTTTTAATTTTTCGAATTTTTGATTGGCCAGTTGTCAGATGAAAATTAAAAATCAGTGCTCAATTTTGATGCGTTGAACAAACAATCAAAACAAACAAAAATCATCCTGTGACGCACGTACTTTGATTCTCAACGCTTTATGCAAAATTAACAGTTCTCCTTTATTGACAAATTCACTGCTGCGGTATTTGTACTGTCTGTATACGAAAAATACGAAAATACGGAAAACTTGGCCCACGACTCACAGGGTAACTGGTCTTCCGTCTCATCTTTTTTCTCTTTCGCACTCATTATGTTCGAAAAGAGTCACACGCAAAGAGTCATCGTGCAATAGGGGACTTAGTGCTTACATATGTTTCAAAATTATATTGGAGAGAACTCTGATCTTTCTCTATACTCAGAGCAAACGCCGTTCGCTTGAGCTTTGCTCCCTACTCTGCTCAGAGCAACAACAATTTATGATCGTACATATAACAGTAAACAGTTTAGTGCTAAGATGTGTTTCAATGTCCCTGATCACACTTGAAGAAATTCAAGCATTTTCTGCGATTTGTGATGGTGAGCGGGGTAACTTGTAGAAGAGGGAGGGGGATGAAATATTTTTAAATATTTGAAAATATTCGGTGTAGAAAATTGACGTTCTCTTTTGTGTTGCTTTTTCTATCCAGTCCAACCAATCAAATCGTGTCTTTCATAATGAAAATACGAAAAACACAAAGAGGAGAACAAAATCTGCAGAATAATTTTCTACACATCTGAACATTTTCGTTCTTCACGTGTAAGCAAGCACAATATTACATTGGAGAGAGCTCTGATTTGACTCTCCTCCGAGCATACTTCGATTGCTCAAACTCTGCTCCCTGCTCTGCTCAGAGCTAAAATAGAAAATGGCCTAATATAAACCATTAGAGAAAAAATGTTTATACATTTCGTTAAGGTTATGTGAATAGCCTTGTCCGTTTATTTCAGTTTATGAAAACTAACTACACAAAAATATTTACCGACTTTGATTACCTCCACTTTCTGAGTGAAAGAATACAGGATATTATGTATTATTTATAATTGTTGTTATTTTACAACACTCTCTATGATGTCGTCGTTATGTGGCAGCCCTGAACGAACAAGAAGTGTACCCAGAGCTCACTCCCCGTCGGGAAAACGGAAACTCCAACGAAACACTCGCAATTATAAAATCACAAAAGAAATTTATGTTTTCCCATTTTCGTTCTATTCATAAACTCTCCAGCAATAATTTTCCTCTTCTTTAACTTTTCTTCTTTTATGTTTTTTTTTTCTCATTTTGTTTTTTTTTTGTTTACATTCTTCGTCGATTATCCTTAGGTCACGTGCTGGCAATACGAAAAGGGCGGCTAATGTGCCCCAGCTCGTTCATAGCTCTAAGTGGAGATTTACATGTACAACTGCAATATACGGGCATCACGGAATATGTGAATCGAACGAATGCCACGCAACAGCAACGAGAGCAGCACCAGCAACCAACTACCTTTTCTACACCGTCATTAACCACCACAGTTGTTGTAGAGGAGCAGGATAATGCGCTAACGAACCTTGTCATTAGCATAATGACAAAAAATGGAGCCGAGACCGTAAGCAATATAACTCTCTACCCCGACCCGAGAAACAATGTTACACAAATCTCGGTGCCTTGTCAGACTTTCTATCGGGGTGGTGAGTATACCCTGCAAGTCATATCCCAAACAACGAGTAGTTCCATCATAGATGATGAACGCTTGAAACAACAATTAGACGTCCGGTGGCCATTGGCCAACATGCAAGTCACTCCAAAACGACTCGTCACTTACCCTGAGATTCCGGTCGAAGTTAAACTAGCTTTCGACCAAGTACAATGTGACCTTAGTGGCAGCATGATGACTCTGATGAATCTGCCCGAGTTCTGGCTGGAATTAATTTACTGCGGTAAGGAGCTTACGTGTGCCAGCCATAATGACTCCAGAAGTAATATCCTGTATGCGGAGGAGATACGAGGTTTTCCCAAACACAAACTAATTAAGTTGCGTTGCGAGCTTTTCGGATTAGCCGGCAATTATGCGGTCCGGCTGCGGCCTATACCTCCGACCCCTGCTGACGTTACGGCCGTACAATACATCAGCGTTGATTGGAGTAACAAGTTCGTGTTTAACGTCTATGCCAGGAGTATATTTCCTTGTGACCCGCACACCGGCATCGGGGTGCTGTACGAATACCCAGCGTGCATTCTGGAACAGGGTGACCGGGTGCGGCTGTTTGCTAAACTTCGTGCTGATGTGGCATCGCTCAAGCCACCTACATCACTGCATTATGTGGCCGAACAGCGTGTGGTCAAGAGTCAGTACTCGCTGTATTTTAATTGCGAACTTTTTTCCGAAAAATACGTGGAGTACTGCTTCGTGTATGTCAGCCAGGGCATTTCGGGGGCCGTGGCCGATGTCCGAATGGACTGCGTGCCAACATTGCCTGTAAAAGGTGAGTTCTTTCCCACGAAAAGGCCAACTGGCGAGTGTTTTAATTACTTTGTTGTATATTTGCAGAATCGGATACTGGTGGCTGGGGACCATGGAGTGACTGGACGGCATGCTCGACTAATTGTTTGGGAGGCACTAGAAATCGGTATCGATTCTGTGATTCACCCCCACCCCGATATGGGGCAAAGTTTTGTGAGGTAAGTTATTTTCTCTTTTATGTTTTAATTTTTTTTCCCAACTGCATCAGGAATGTGTGGAATTTTTGTTTGTTTTAGACTTCGATGTTGAGTCTGATGCTGGTTGTGAATTTATTGTTTCTGTAGAGCACTTTTTTTTCTCATAAAGTTAGCTTCGGGAACAAGCATATACATTATTTGCCATAGGGATTGTGGCAGGTTTATATTGTTCTGTTGCATTGGAAACAGATTTTGGGGAGGAAGTATTTGACTTGCGGCTCATAAACTTGTCCGGGGAAAGCGAAAGAACTATGTTAGCAAAATCGGTTGCACTAAATACGTGCCAAACGATGGTTTTGTCAGGAATTTTATTCGACGAATATATATTTCTACGAGTTATGTAGGTATGTATAATGTATAAGTTAGAAAGTGTGGAATGAATGTAGGTTCAAGAGGAGGATAAAACTCGAAACTTTTCATCGCATCGTGCGGGTAGGTAAATGGGGTTAATGTTTCAATGAGAAATATGCGAAAATAATAATTCGTAAACTGCATTGTTTTTTAGCTGGAATGTCATCCATTTTCACGTTGTTAATATATAGAAAACTTTTCCAAATAACGATTTAGTAATTTCCAAGCGCTGAAACGTTGAAGTAGAGGAGTTGGTGGTATCTAAACTTTTTTTGAGCGTATAATGAAGTGGTAATTGTTTTTAATTTGTGAAGTGAACTTTTACCATCAGCAGACATGTGTCGGAACAAATTTTATGTATGTAAAACATTTCAGTTGAGTAGTTTTTATTTTTTAAGGTGATTTTAATTGTTGGTTCTAGAATAGTCAAATTTTAAATTCTTCCATTAAAAAATAAAATGCGGGACTTGGTTGCATAAACTTGATCTTGTGTTTCAAAGCATAAATGCGGTTTAGCATTTAAGTTTTTAACTGCATCAACTGTATTCCAGAACTGTTTGGCCAAAATTGGCAGCTTGTCAAACTTTGATGAAATTCTCTCAGAGAGAAGGAACTTCACGAAAAAGTATGAAACGGTTTGGTGACAAATTTTGGTAACAACCCGCTGCCACACAAGAAATAATTTTTTATTTATTCGACATCTTACTCACGTCAGCCAGGCATTTGACAGTCCGAACAATTCCTACTTACTTATACTTACTTTAGATGTAGCTGCATAGCGTGGTGCTCCTAGGCCTTACTTAATATAGCCCTCTAGCTAGCTCCATCTCTAGCCTGCCATCTCCAATTTGGACTCGAAGCTGCCGGAGGTTTCTCTCTACCTAGTCGCTCCATCGAATTCGAGGTGTACGTTAGCTTCTGACTCCCTCAGGGATGGCGTTAAAGGCTTTAAGAGCCAGAGCGTTGATGTCTATTCGCTCTATGGCCGCAGCCATCTTAAACGTTGAATACGAATTTTTTTGACTTGGCTTATGTCGCTGTACAGCACGCATAGATCATCGTTGCATCTTTTTCATCATATGTTGCTTTCTCTGTTAACAGAATGCAGGACGGAGCTGAAATAGACGTCAAAAATGTTGGAGCCGTGGCATGAGATGAACAGTTTTTAACTTTTACTTTTGACATCTAATGCAGCATTTTTGATATCTATTCTAGCTCCGTAACCAATTCTGGCATTGAATCGTTCGTAGGACTTTTCTCTTGAATACTGAAAGGAACTTTTCATCCAAATGATGGGTAAGGGTCCATGCTTCTGCACCATATAGCAGGATCAGGATGATGAGTCTTTTGTTTAGGATCTCCTTGGTTCTTCTTGATATAGAGCTTTACTCCTCCACTGTTTACTTAGCTCAAAGAAATAGCGATTAGCAAGAGTTATTCTTCGTTAGATTTCCGTGCTGTTGTTGTTTTCTGCGTTTACAGCAGTGCCCAGGTAGACAAATTCATAACTACCTCGAGATTATACCTATCAATTGTCCGGTTCTGATCAAGTCGTTGGTGGGACTGGTCGATTGTTGATGAGAGCATATACTTTGTCTTGTCATCGTATATAATCAGTCCCATTACTTGATATCAAGTTAGCAAAGCACCCAACAAAACATAGAAAACATTGAACGACAAATTCGAAATCGTCACAACTAATTAACGACTAATTAACGGCAAATTATCCAATTAACCATTATTCGATTCGTCAAAGTTGCTTTGCTAACTTGACACTCATGCCTGATGTACTTGGATGGGTGTTAAGTATGTATTACTTTTTCAATCACAATGTAGAAGCAGCTTCATGACATTGCGTCATCTTGTTTTAACCCTTTTAATTCATTCAACCCTCTGGTGGTATCGAAGGTTTTGGTATTGTTTCAAATCTGGTATTGGTTACTTTGATCTCATTTAAGTCGTATGCGTATGCGTATGTAAAACTCTTATCTGTCTTCTAGATCGACTGGTACAGGTCGATTGGCTGTCATCACCATTCAACAGCTGGTTAAAGTAGTCTCTCCAGGTGGCTTAATTCGACTGCGGTTCTACTAAAGTATTTCTATGCCTATCTTTGCAAGCCCAGGGTGGCTTGTGAATCCTGATGTTGATTGTTTTACTCTGTTTTAGAAGTTTCGCACCTCTTTCCTCCTATAACATCTCTGCATCTCCTCGACTTCACTTTGGGGCTTTTTTTCTTCCTCCTTAGAAAGTGTTTCTCATCCTTCCTTCGTAGAACTTAGAGATTTTTGGATGTTCTAGTGCTCTTCTGAATCCACGACCTGTATGCCTCCGTTTTGGCTTTGTTTGCCTGATCACGTTTGGAGTCAAACAGATAGTTGTGAGATACCCAACACTTCTGACGCTGCGTTTCTCATGGCTTGTTAGCATAGCTGATATTGGTCTTCCGAGATCAGTCGATGGGATTTCTCACAAGTTCAATGATACGCGGTAGGCATAGGCTATAGCGGTTACCTCCAATTGAAGTCGTCCAACATTGATTTTCCTCTGTGTGGCTGTTGATCACCTAATAGCTTCTTTGGATATCTGCACTCGAAGTTTGACACCAGTCTGAGTCGATGTTGGCTCCTCGGAATGTTCGGACATTCATATAAATATTTCCGTTAATCGCGATATTAGCCCTGTTTTTTAGTGCATTTTTATCTTCGCTAAGAAAGAAGTAGCATGTTAAATACAACAACAATACCCAATTATACCAGTTTGTTGTTGTAATTAACATGGAATTTTTTCTAAGCGAATATATAAATGCACTAAAAAACAGGGCTATTGTTAATTTGGTTGCAGGTTCGACTATCTGATGATCGCCATGAGTCCTGGGAGCGATTTCTGGTTCTGTGAAATGTGAATCGAATAAATCCTTTTCACATTCGCAGCGAGCATTGCTTTCACTTTTTCGATTCATTTAGCACAAATAAGCGATTCTGGTTCCCTGAATGAAAACTATATTATCGATGCTTGGACCACCTTACCATTTCTCTTGAAAACAGCATGATTCTCTCAGTTTTCTTGTGTTTTTTGAGATAACAGAGAACTGCATGAGACAAGAACACTTTTATATTTATGGATTTGACAGAGAAAGAGATTTGATTGAATTTGTCATTGTTTGTTCGTATTCACGCTTTCATTTTGGATATTCACTTCCAAATTATTCATATGAAAGTTTTTAATGTTTGGTTTGACATTTTCACAGAACGGGAATCGGAATCAGTATAAAAGCGTGAAAAGTTTTTCGATTCACTTTTTAACAGAACCAGAATTGGGCCCCTGATTGAATGTCAAGGCGTGGAAATCGTGTGCTGCTCAGCATCTATTTTTCCAGTTACAAAGTCGATGAGTCTGAAGTCTGAAGCCTGATTCTCTCCCAATTTTGGCGTTAAGATCCCCCAATAGAATTTTAAGGTCGTGTTTGGGGAAATGCCTGTATACGCTTTGGAACACGTAGTAACTTTCCTTGGTAGCATCATCTTTCTTTTCTGTATGGGTGCTCTTACCAGACTGAGTAGAATTTAGCCTTGAAACGAATCGTCACCATTCTCACTAGTCCAAGAGCCAGAGTAAAAAAAACTACGTTCATAATGCAGTTTATTTCTTGAAAAAGAATGCACATTTTTTTTTTCAAAAATATTGGTTTTAAAATTTAATTTCTCTTTCTTTTCACTCAACTTGATTAAAAAAAAAGTATGGATTCACGATGCGTGAACCGAACCATTATTTTGTTAATAAATTTGCACGATTTGCAAACGTTGTTCAGGAGTAAGTCTATTCATTATGAAATGACTAACCAAACTGAGCATAAATCAAGTGACAGCTGTCAAAAAGACAAACTCCGAAAAAAGTATTGCCAGACTGAAAACCACACGTCTAAAAAAAAAACCCTATATTTACATTTGGGGGACAACCCTGAACCTATTCCATCAAGAAAATCAGTTCAGAAATGAATTGCAGAAAAAAAGTGGCCTACTCGCTGATCTCGCGAATGTTTAAGACTCCTTGCCTTAGTCTTCCTCAAGAAAATCAGTTCAGTAATGAATTGCAAAAAAATGCCATCTCGCTGACCTCACAAAAGATGACGTTTTGCCTATGTCTTCCTCTGATAGTGAAACCGGAAACAAGCTATGTAGCTCGACTTCCCATCGAGGTGACATTTCCCATAATAAAAATAAAAGTTTCCTGCACGTCCGATCCCATCGCATCTCCTGAAGAACAGTTTCATGAGCTTTGTATATTTCGGTTTGTTCATCCGGGGTATATTTTGTATTTTTCATTTCAATACTGTTTCCCTTTCATGACCGGCTTGTGAGGCCTGTGCATGAAATACGTAGATCATTGGGGTTGGCTCTGCAGAGAAGATAACTCAGGTATCTACAACTCATGGATCAAATGGATCCAATGCTTGTCGTTCAACGTTCAACTTTCGGTTATCAATCGGACACCACTTGGAGGAGACGATGCAATTTTGCCCATCAAACAATTGCTGCTTAAAGAAATACTTGTCTAGAATTTTCCAGGAAGGGAAAATGTTTTACTCTCCTGCGAGCAAAAACACCCCAATTTTAAAAGTGAGGAACAAGAACCAAGCAAAAATTTGTGAAAACAAGTACCAATTGACGGTTTGATCAATATTTAGTACAAACCTAACCATAAACTTAAAATAAAATCTTCGTCAGTCTGACTTATCATCTTTTTTAAATTATTTATAGAACATTCCCTGAAAGCTTAAGTCTCGTCAAAGACAATATAGAAAATTTTAACCATTCAAGGAAAAAAATCCACCATCATGATGATGATGATCCCTAGTATTATAAAATTATTCAAGAATTCTTTTGATCCCAAACAGAACTAACTATATGATTTTAGTATCTAGAGTAGAGATGCATTCTGTTCAATACATAAACCATCAAATGTGTTTTTTCTATCCTTTATCCCGATGGATGTCTAAAAAAAAGAGCTTTACGTGCATAAAGTGAAAAGAGCAAAAAAATGTAGCATAGTTATAAAAATATAGGTATTATCCCAAAAAAAAATTGTGATGAAAGTGCTTTGTACTGAAAAATATTTTGCGTGCCATCGTCAGAGATGCCAAACAATGCTTTTGTGTTTATGTTTTCTTATTTGGGGTACTAGACAATGCTTTTGCTTTTCTTTCTTTCTTTTTTAACCCATTCACTTTTTTTATCTGTCTCCTGTAAACTATGCGATATTCTCTATAGTGCAAAATATTCAGTTGTTAGATAAGATTGTCTATGACTTTCTATTATATTCCTTTGAATTTGCGGTAAAAAAAAGGGCTCTGACTTTTTATTATTGAAATTGAAAAAGGTTGTTTTTGGAGAAGTTTATACCTTTAGAAACTTATAAATATAAGACTGGGTTGTTTCTTGTATGTACTTGCTGTCTTTGAGGAATTCGATTAACAGTGCTAAAGCTAAAGTTGAAATTCAGGTTGGTAATAAATTAACCAAAACTATATTAACAAAATGTTTAAGTACAGAAAAGTTAGTAAAAAAAAAACCGTTGTTTGGAACGAAGTAAGGGAAGGCTGATTTTTTTCCAATCTGGAAGAGAACTACATATTAGAAAAGTTTGATTTCATGTTCTCGGAACTTCATGACATCTGTTAAATTGGAAAATGCGTATTGAAGCTATTGGTTTAAGCAGAAGCTATTGGCTTAAGCAGAAAAGGTTTTCAGACCAAAATTGTAGGCAAACAAAAATAACTTTTTTTGTCGTTTTTATTTTGTTTTGAATTTTTATTCATTCCCTAAGAGATTAACGTAAATGGTTCTCATCACAAAAATTGTAGAGCACATTTTGATGTATCTCTTAAGATGAAGCGATATCGCAATCCAAAGTTATAGCTCTTTAAAGTCGACTGGTGACGCAATTGGGCTTAACCCATATACAAGTCCGTTGCCAAACCAACTATGCCGATATGGATATTTTTGGAAAGGTTACGATGTCTAGATAATTGTTGACTACAAAGTTTTACAGATCACTTAATGATGTAGAAAATACTGGCAAAAACAATTCTAGGGCTTTAAATAAGGAAAAAACTTCAAGCAACCAAATAATGTAGCAATGAAGGTACTTCAAAGGGATTGATTGTGAATATTTAGATATAATCACCCCGATTACAGAATCCGACGAATGTGCTGCGGAGGGAATCTGACTCAATTTTGACATTTGGCTCATAGTAAAAATGTCAAAATTGAGTCAGATTCCCTCCGCAATTCATTCGTCGGATCCTGTAATCGGGGTGAATATTATTTAATTTCATAAAAAATCTTTAATTTTGAAAACAATCCAAAAGTATTGCAGCGAAATTATTTGTCTGAAATACTAACTCTGAAAGAAATGTAAACAAAAATCTACAACTCCAAATTACTGAATTTTTTAACAACTCTGCTTCGTCATTTGCACATCCATAAGACGAGCTAATTTTTTAAATTGATGAATTTTTAAAGTTTTCAGTTAAACTCCATTCCTCCATAGTGCAAAGAATTTTTGCTTAAATGTGTTGCGTGCTTGCGATGGTTGTGTCTATCTACTTTACCTTGTTTATTATGAAACTATGCACCTCCTGGCAACCACCTTGGTAACCTGAAAATTATATAGTCAATGTTTCTTCTAGCATTTATGCAATTAGCTTTTATTTTTGTCTGTGAAGTTTAGTTATTCCTTTTGTCACAGTAGGAAGCAAGTTTGGAAATACTCCTCAATTAGAACATTTTATATAAAAAAAATAAATTGAATAAGTTTTGTCAAAATGCCTCCAAAAAAAGGTGGTGGTGGAAAGAAAAAAGGCAAAAAAGATAAAGTTGAAAAAGACAAACTTACTCAAGTGGATAGGACATTCTACGAACTTACAATAACCGATTTGAATAATAAACTATCTCGTTTACGGACACATTTAGCTAAAACCGATGAAGTCAATGAGGATTTAACTGAAAAACTTCGTCAGCTAAATGAAGACCGAACTGATGTTACAGCTCATTTGGATCGAACTTTAGTGGAAAAAGTCGAAACTATTCATGAGCTAGATGAACGTCTTACGGAGCTATCAAAAGTTCGTGATTCGGAAAATTTGGCATTTACTGAAAAAATCAAAGAATGGGAGACTAAATACAAATCCATGCATGAGCAGCTGACGTCTGAAATAAAGTTGCTCAATGGAAAATTAAACTCTTTGGAAGAGTTTCGCGTTCAACGAGATCTTCTTTTGGCGAAATTCGATGAGCAGGAGCATGATTTGAAGGAACATCAGAGAATGCATAAGGAAGCTGTTTATGGGATGGAGCAAAAGGCTATTATTGAGAAGGATGCTCTCAAGAAAGAGGTTGAACATAAGCTTTTGCAGCTGTCCGAAGACTTTACAAGATCGAGTGAGATACGCAATGCTGGCTATACACGACGCTTAATTAGAGAGAACATCTCCCTGACCAAGGAGATTGATAACTTAATTATTTCCCAGCTACGAATGATGCAAGAACACAATGAGTCAAAAATTAAAACCAAACGTATGGATGAGGCATTCAAAGCCAATGAGGAGATGAAGCAGCGTTTGATTTTGACCTGTCAGAATAAAATCGAAATCATCGAAAGACTCACAACTTGTTATGAGAATCTGAAAGTAAAGTACATCAATCTGCAGAAGTATCGTAAGTTATATGAAACTTCTGTAAAACGTGACATCTGCGATAGGTTCACCTACAATGATCTGGCGAATAAGTTGAGAATCCTAAAGCAACGAGTTGATACTTTAAAACATGAAAAAGTCAAACTGATCGGAATGCATCAGCAACATGAAAATGAAATTATTAATCTTCGCGAGGTTATCAAAAGTATCCGACAAACTGTTCAAGTGGCTATCGATGAAAAAGAACCTGTTGAGGGTATCTCACGTAAGAATCTTCTATCTGAGTTGCTGATAATTCTCGCATCGTATTCCGAGGCTCCGGTAGATATTCAATCGGTGCAAACTATGTCATCGGAAATATCAACTTATCGCCCTGGAAAAATGGGCTTCCTCCAACGTTCTGCGTCGACCTTGCTGGACATTTTCAAACGGGAAGCTAGAAAAATAGCTTCAGCCGAACGTATATCACCGGAAATTAAACAAAAACAGCTTGATGGAAAGATACTTCCCAAAGCTCGTAGTGTCGATGGGGATACGCTTCTAGATGTCGAATATGGATCAACTTATTATATGTCATCAACGGCTGATGAGCTTGGTATACCTGTTGAAGAAGAGAAAGCTGAAGAGGATGAAGGTGCTGACTATGGCTCATCATCTACTGCTGAAAGTACTCTTTCTGTACAACGTTCACAGCTAAGTATTGATAAAGATCCATCACCAAAGTCATCGGAATATTTTGATGGAGCTTCGATGTCAGCAGAAGCAATAGCCGAGGAAGAAGACTTGGAAGGTGAAGATGAGGATTCTATCAACTTATTTTATTGATTTTTTTTCAATGGAGTTACAATACATACAGATTTCTCTTTAAAAATAAAAAAAAAAATCGAATTTTAAATAGTGTAAAATAACAAAGATTTTCTTATTTAAATTCAAACTTATTTCTTTTTTATAATTAAGGTTTTCACAAAAGTATAAATGGCGTCAGTGGCTGTTGGCTTCTCAAATTTGAAGAATACCTTCTTGTTCGTTCTTTTTCATGAAGTTGGCTGTGGTTGTTTTTGTATAAATATAATATTGGCGGGCATAAGAATTTTGGAAAAGTTTTTGTGGGACAAAATACAAAAATGGTTGGAAAACACTTATTCTAGCCTAGTCTTAATCGTGAAGATCCGACCATTAGACTCAAGTTATCAGCTTGTGGTGATCCATTAATTTACTTTAAATAATATCTACATTTCACTTAGTTTTAAAAATAACAATACTTCACTTAGTTTAAGAACAATTTATCATTTATTTATTTATCATTCTAAGAATAATTTATCAAGTTTGTTTATCGAATGTAAACAATCTTTTAGTATAAATAGTGCCTGAAAAATAAATAAAACCAATTCTATTTTGGAATTCAAAGAATTAACTTCTCTTAATTCAGTAGCTACCACATTGGTGACCCCGAGTTAAAACACTTAAACAGGTATCACAAGATACCACACTTTCACAATTTACTAGGTATCCCCGACCCACGGTAAGGTGCCATTATTAACACAATGCCTGGCTCAGAAGAAAAGGTCGCAGATGGAGTAATTGCCAAGGTTTCCATAGAAGTGCCACCATTCTGTAACCGGAGCCCGGACCTGCGGTTCCTCCAGCTTGAGGCCCAGTTCCACACCAGTGGAATCACTTCGGATACCACGAAATACTACACTCTGGTTAAAAACCTAGAAGCTGATGTGCTGACCGAAGTCCGAGACGTGGTTACCAGCCCTCCTGCCATGGAAAAATAAAATACCCTAAGACTCGACTTCTGTCAACATTCCAAGTATCAGAACAGAAGAGACTCCCGAGTCCAGACCCTTCTCAGTGGCATCACTCTCGATGGTAGACGACCAACTCAGCTGCTTACAAAGATAAGAGAGATTGCGTCACCCACTATATCGGAAAGCATTCTTAGAACCTTATTAAG
The DNA here is from genome assembly GCA_963921185.1 of Dasysyrphus tricinctus. Lineage (NCBI taxonomy): Eukaryota > Metazoa > Arthropoda > Insecta > Diptera > Syrphidae > Dasysyrphus > Dasysyrphus tricinctus. The sequence continues at coordinate 117,138,265 of OY992533.1, read as the reverse complement.
AAGCTACCACAAGCTTTTGAGTTGAACCATCTCAATTTTTCCTGAAACATTTTGAAAAAAACCACTCTTAATAACACGAAAAACTACCGTCTTGATATACCTAATGATTATCGTGTGTTGGGCAAAGAAAGGTACAAGAAAGTGCGGGGGAAAAAAAGGGATGCATAACAAATGAATAAGACAGTAAATTATCGGGTTATTATTTTGTATACGCGTTTTACTTTTTAAGCTCCCAGCATAGCACTGAGCTGTCAAAAAAGAGATTTATGTTTATTTTTTAGCTCAAAACCTTCAGAACGAGCGCTTCTCTCTTATTTCTCTCTTTTTATTCAATCTTTCAAATCGGGGCGTTCAACACATCAAAATTCAGCTCAGATTTTTGAATTCTTCGATGCATCTTGTTATAAAAAACAGTGCGATAAGGTTCTTAAAGTTTACCAGGTGATTAATTTTTTGCTTCGTCTTCCCACTTCAAAAATTATTATTTACGCCACGCCAATGATACTTTATACATTTCATTTTCCAGGCACGGACGCAGGGAGGAGTTTTTTGGGGGTTGAAAAAATGAAAACACCTTTTGAAAACTACAAGCTTCCCAAACTACTATTTCACTATATCTCTTTCAAAAGGCATTAAAAACCCTCTTGTATAGATCACAAGTAAAATTCTGTAAACAAGAAAAACTGGTAAAAGAAATTCATCGATTCCCTGCCACCCACGTTTAAAATTTGAATTTCAAGAGTAATTTATGCTTTAAGTCGTGCATGAAGGGTAACAAAGAATACAGAAATCAGTTAGTAATAAATTAACCTGAACATTGATCTAGTCTAATACTCTTACTTAAGTAAAATGTCAAGTGACTTACAAAAACATCCAAGCACACAAACATATTTTTGTTGTTATAATTAACAAAGTTCTTTTTTAGATCTCTTTAAACACATTTTTATCGATACTTTTACGCTACTACATTCTTCCCCCCAAAATATACAACAAGGTCTCTATGAAAATAGAAACACCTTGCCTTGTAGTCCTCTATATGCATTCCCTCTATAAAGCAGTCTTTTGTTATTTTTTCCTTATACAGATAGATAAAGAGGAACCATCGAAGTAAATCTATTTATTTTCTAAATTTTATTTGAATTCGGAAATTGAGAAATAAAATCCAACTCAACTTTTATAGCACTTTCCAACTCACAAAGTAGTATACAATCTATGTGTAGAATCTCCATTACAACCAGTGGACTTAAAAGAAGAAAAAAACTTCAATACCATACCAATTCGGGAACTTTAACAACAACAACAAAAACGACGACTCAAATAATAAATTCTTTTATCAATATCCCAGAGATAAATATTCGAATAATACGTCTATTGATTGTGTGACTGGCTCTATACACTTTCTTACAAGAAAATTCAACACACTTAACCTCTTTTAAAGGACCAAAGCCCTTAATCTACTTATTTTTCAATTTGTCGTCCATACACACTTACAAAATTTATTTTCTATTCTCTTCTAATCTTCTATTTTTTTTTCTTATTTTCTTTCCTTGAACATTTTTTATATCTCTACAAACATTTATATATCTAAAAAAAAAATCTCTAGGGTCCCTCGGTTGAAACGGCAAAATGCGGGAAATCCATATCAGACACTTGGGATTGTATCTACGAATCAACAGGAAAATCCTCAACAGCAAATCGCACCGATGTCTCACAGGAAATCGGTCCTGGTTGCCGGTGTGGCTGTATAGTTCATCTGGGATCCTCGAAACCAAAGCGTATTATTGCTGGAGCTACACAGAGCTGTCCTGGGCGTTCATTTTGGTTAATTCAAGTGAGTACATAACCTAAAACATTTTAAATTTATTAAATTTATTTTCCATGGTATATAAGTACTTGTAAATGGGCCTTTTTTTCTGATGGTGTTATGGCGTATCGAGCTGAGATGGGTTGGATTGAAAAGTGATTTTTTTTCTCCAAACTTCGACAACAATCTGCCTCCTAGCCACCCTTGAGGAAGAATTATGTCCTCGATTTATTTTTCTTTTTTTCTATAGTCCCCAAAATTTTCAAATAATTTTCCATATGACCGGGGAAAATGCCACACATTCACATTATGCGATGATATTGTTCTCCACACCACACCATCAGTACTCTACTCTGTACGGATTGTATTTGACTTTCCGAACGATAAAAATCGCATTAAGGCGTCTTGGGTAACTGATTCAAGAGAAGTGTCAAACAACTACCCTTATCCTGGGTTACGGGCGGTCTGCTCGGACTATATCCGGGTTGGGTTTTTGTTGGATGGTAGTTTGAGATTTTTTAATACAATTAAGTGTCCTTCCGGATGGCTGTCGCTATGGCACCCACCGCAAAAGGCTCTGCTTTCTGGCGACAACGCGATAATTATAAGTTTAATGCGTCGTGGTTGGTAATAGAATAAGAAAAAGGACAAAGGACTTAAATGTCCTTTATAGCAAAGTCGTTAACTAAAAACTAGTTTTATTTTTATTTTGCACCCCATTAAAAAGGTGCTGGCAAAAAGGAACCAACAGACACGAATAACCGACTATATAAATTGGTTCAACTAAACTTTTTCGTTTTTATTGACAATTTTTGAAGGAAAAGAGAGGTGGATGGTGGATTTAGGTACTGAATTGCTGAAACGAGTTTATATAATAAACCTCTGCTTGTTACGATGATAGATTTTATATAGATGCACGGCGATGCTGATGACGACGTCGCTTCGAAGTAAATCTGATTACCAGGTAGAAACTACTGGAAAGTTATAGGAGTGGAGTACTCGATTAGGGATTTGAAAGAGCTTTCACAAATGGGAAAAGTTATCTGGGAATTTTTGGCTAACTAGCTTTTTTTGTTAAACTGTTTTTTTTTTTTTGTAACATTTTTGTAAAATAAAATATAATAAAAGTACAAGACATGGACCAGGGATATGTACTTGTACATCTATGAAGAAGAGTTTAAAATTTTCTATAGGAAAGGATAAATTTATATAAGCACTTGTTATCCTTTTTTTTTTTAATAAAACAACAAAACAAAAGGATGATGCAAACAATATACCTAGAGTTTCCATTTTTGTGTTTCTCTTTGCCAAAGTTCTTTTTCATTTCCGGAAGGATGTTAACACAGGAGATAGTTTACATTTTGCGATGAAAGTGGCAGAGCAAAGTAACAGAAGCCAATGGGTTATAGCATGATGCGAGAAAATGAACCCAAGGGAACTTAAAGTGCTGATGGTTAGAGCTGTTGGACTTTTTAAGAGTGGTAAACAGTAGGAAGGTATGCAAAAAGTCTATAAAGTTGGAAGAAAGTCATCTTTAAAAGTTATATTTTGATACATCGTAAAATGTAAAAATGACTTCATATAGAAATTAAGTGATGGCCAATACATGTTTTAACTGCACTCAAAATTCAGATAAGCATACATAACGCATTGTTTGCTAGCAACTTCATCCTGTGATGAGGCCTGTTATCTGGAAACGTTGATCTACTCAACAATTTTCTCTTTTTTATTTGGTTTTTCCTTGCACGCCCCAGATGTTTTTCTTAAATCTTTTCAATTGAACAATAGCTCACTTTATTCACATTCCATAGGGATATCTTCCAAATTGTCAGTGTCGAAGTGACTTTGGCACATTCATAGATAAAATTGCAAAGCAACAAAAGTGGTCTGATAAAGCAATTTAAGTAAAGCTTATTAAGTTTTAAGAAATCTACATTTATATCACAAATAAAACTGTACGTTTGCCTTTAATTAATTAATGCTTTTAATAATTTGTTTCCGCAAAATTTTTCATTTCATAAATATGTTTATTAGGGTGTCCGTTGTTAACCAAAATCGTTTTTAAATAGCAGACACCTCCTTAATCAAAAGTTCATGCCCTAAAATAAAATTTGCCCAAAAATAATTTCGTCCGAGGCCATTTACACGCGTGGCTTTTCCCATACAAATTTGTATGGGATTTTCACTCTTTTCTGAAATAGCTGCAGCTCTTCTAAATTTTTTTGTTGATTTTTGTTTTTTAATCATCCATTTAAAAGATCTCATTCAAAAAATTTATTAACAAAATTTGAAATTTGAGCCAAAAAATTCGATTTTTGTTTTTTTTTTTACAAAGGTGATGACTAAAGAACAAAAATCAAAAAAAAAAATTTAGAATAGCTGCAGTAATTCGAGAGAAAAAAAATAAAACGTGAAAAGAGCGAAAATCCCATACAAATTTGTATGGGAAAAGTATGGGCTTAGTGCCACGTGTAAATGACCTCGGACAAAATTTTGTTTGGCCAAATATTGTTTTTTTTTGGCATTAACTTTTGATTTGGGGGTGGCTGCTATTTAGGGAAATAACGAACACCCATACATATTTATTTGCCTCCAAAATAAAAAAAAATGTCTGTCACAAGTGTCAGTGCCAAAATTGTGAGTTTGACGTTTATGACCGAGGCAGAGATAAAATAGCCTTGCTTTCATGAAAGTGTATGGGTACTTCATCAAATTTTTACACGTCAAGAATAGGTCAGTCCCACCAAATAAAATCTGACTGAGCGCTCATATTTAAATCTTACGGAGGCAGCTTTGCACATAACCGAAAAATTGCAATTCTGCTGCCAAACGAACAGCTGTTTCAGCTGAAAAACAACATTGAGAAATTAATCCAAAAAATGTTCATCTCAGGAATCTCTCAAAAAAATCTCAGTGCTTCGGTGAGATTGTTCGTCCCACTTAAAAAAATCTCTGAGATCTCAGAGATTTTATTTGTTGAGGCACTTTTGTTTTGCATGCAAACAAAAAAGAAGTATTTATTATCACCTGTGTTTTGTTTATTGTTTTGAGTATAATTTTCTTTGCTGAGCTGCTTTTACACTTTCACCAAAACACGGCTATTACTGTTTGTTTAAAATCCCTTATACTTGGTAAGTCGTTTTAAGCTAATGGTTTTATAACGAATACATAACAATGCAACAACAGTTGTACATGGCGATATTTTCACGTTTTATCTCCGGACGAACACGAGTTGGGAAACTAGTCGTTTTTTATAAATTATCTTCTGAGCAAGCCCTCTACCCCCCTTTATGTCAAAAAAAACTCTTGTTATTAAAAACTAAGCAAACCCCAGCTGATGGAAATGTTCGCTTGTCCCAATTCAAAATTTGGACCTTGGAAATTTATCAGTGGGACCAAACATTACCCTAGAAAAACAACGAAAATAATCATAGAAAAAGTGCAAAGACAACGGGAGCAATGAAAACTTGCTCTTAAGCTGAATTAAGACTTCCGTTATTCATTCGTTGGAAGTTGTAAATCAAAAACGGACACAAATTTCATCAAAAATTCAAAAGTGCTTCGGATTTCTTCGTCGATCACGTTCGGTTATTTGCATACAATTGAGATCCGAGTAAGGTGGTACGGCTTGCCGTATCATCACCCCTTCTAACCTAACCTAACGCACACTATAAAAACTAAAGTCATAAGGCGCCAGTTATAGCTATCATTGAAACTCATTATTGAAAATTTTAATGATTGATTTTGAGACGCTTAGGAATTGAAATTGTTTATTATTTTGATGGGAAAATAAACCTTAAGACTTAATTAATATATTTAGCCAAAAAAATTGTTCAAATAGGCCCAACTTTCCACATAAAAATACTTTTCTTATTTCAATGATTGAACTACTTTACCAATGATCATTGAAAAACTAAAAGTCCATATTTGTGGAAAGTTGGGCCTATTTGAATTTTTTTTTGACTAGAAATATTTATTAAGTCTTTAGCTTTATTTCTCCATCAAAATAATAATAGAACTTGCTTTCTAAACGTCTCAAAATCGATCATTAAAGTTTTCAATGATGAGTTTCAATGATAGCTATAACTGGCACCTAATGCAGCTTAGCTGGCTAAAAAGAGTGGTGTAACTGTAGCTGTGCCACGTAGCACTGTCAAAGTAGAGAGATATAAAAATGTATATGGTGCCACTATGTAAGGCTGTTGCAGTAGCTTCAAAAGTTACTGTAGCAAAAGTTGAGTCAACCTTAAATTTTTCCGTACGCCACAAGCTGCATTTTAGATGACATATGAGGGATCGTTCCATGATAAACACAAACAACGTGTGTTTTTAAAGTGTGTGACGTCACAATTATCTTCTTTTGTTCGGAAAATAGCAAAAACAAATTTATTCATTTGATTGTTTTTCCTAATTTTTGTACTTTCAATGCTTTTTGTCGCTCAAAAGCAACTCGAAAATAAATAAAGAAAATAATAATTAAAGATAGTAAGAGATGATTGTGACGTCACAAAATCAGCAAGATGGGAATTGGGTGTGTCTAATGAGCCTATATGAGTGCTTCACCATTAGGGACGTTATTAGCAACATGAGTGAACAATTATAACGACAGCTTGTGCTACAGCGATCTTCTTAGCCTTATTTACATCCCATTCTGTCCAAAAGATAAAGCAGCAATACAATACACTTTTCTTAACATTACCCTAATTGACGTTACTATGGAAAGTGCTGCTAACCCAACCATCCTGAGGTTTGTCAAAGAGGGAGGGGTCCAAAAAAATCATTTGCCTTTGGGAAAGAGACTTGATTTGTAGGCCTTTTGTTAAAAAAACTATTTCACATTCCAAGAGAGAGATGGAAAGATTTAAAAAATATTACTTCGGAAAGAACTTTCAAACGAAGTTAAATAGTGGAGGAGCACTAGCATTTTACTTGGGAACCTGCTCCGATTTTGATGATTTTTGTTTTTTTTTTAATGTAGGAAATTGAAATTAGAAAAAAATTTAGAATTCAAAAATCGACGCTCTCAACAGGAAATTTTTTAAACATTGAAAAATCAATTTTTTTTAAACAACAAAATAATTTTTCCTGTATTTGCTTTGGACAATTAATTTTACTTATAAAACTCAATCCAAAAGTTTATGAACACGTTGAACATGATTTTACTAAATATAAAATTCATAACCCCAGATTAGTCAAACCCGCTTATAGTCACAAGGAGATGACAAACCATGCGCTTTCAGGCGGCAACTGCCCTGCTACTAAACGACTTGCTTTTAGGAAATTGTGATTGTGTTTTTTGTATACTTATTTAAAAAATATACACTCCACTTCAACAGAATAGACACACAATTTTTCAAAGGTGCTTTGCCTATTTTTTCAAAAAATTGTATATATGATACATTGATTAATTAATTAAATTTTTACACTTTAGGGCCAGTTTTTCAGTTCAGGCTTTACTCTGAGTTAAATCAGAGTTAGCTAATCCTGAAAATAAATTAACCCTGAGTTAACTCAGGAACAGTTTTTCAGTTGAGGATTAACTTTATCTTTCAGCTGTAAGAATTCTGAGGCCAACGATGTGCGACACTATGGATATCACCCTTCTACGCCTTTTACGCATAGGAATAGAGATGGCGCCACAGCGAATTGCACTGACAATAACTTTGAATATCGAGATGGCGCCACAACTAAAAAGATCCTCAATTTGGCGCCTGAGTTAACCCACCAAATTAGACGAGTTAACTCGGAATTAACTTTCGATTTCAATTGGCTGAAAATCATGTTTTTGGAGTTAACTCCGGTTTAACCCCGAGACTAGGATGATCTCGCACTGAAAAACTGGCCCTTAGAATCTAAAAAAAAACTATACAGCAAAATTCAGCTTTATTCATGAAAAACTCGTTTGGACTCCGTGATGTGAAATTGTAAACATCCATAGGTAGGCTTTACAGTTGCTTAAGAACATCAAAAAGAAACTTTACACTAGGAATTATGACCCTGTACCAAAATAATAGCATCCATATTATTTCATAACTGTCTTATTTGTTTTCAGAACTTGGTTATTCAGAACTTAATCGTTCAGAACTTTTAGGTTCATAAATTTGTTAATATACAATTTCCAAACACCTATTTTATTAGCTGATTCCACTCAAATTAAATGCTTTAACGTTTATTTAATTTACAAAAGATGATCCACCAAAAAACGCAAATCTGCGAGTTTGCTAATTTTAAGGCTATGATGCCGATATCTTACATTCAAATTGGTACTCCCTTAGTATCTCTTAATTATTTTGAGTTTCTGTTGATAGCAATGAAAACAATAGTTAAAATTTAACTTTTCAAATCAATAACCTGGATTTTCGTTTATTCATATAGGTTGATGGTGATGATACAATATCATTCGAAATAAGTTTCCTTCGTCTGCCCTGCGTTAGCCAGTACATAAAAATCCGAGATGGACCATCTCTATCATCAGCACTTGTAACTGAGTTAATAAGCAATGATGATATAGAAACACAATCGACATGGGAATCAACAGGTCAACATATTTTAGTAGAATTTTACTCCGGAGATAGCAACCTAATTGAAGCTTCATGTACAGGAGGCTTTCTTGCAAATGTCGAACAGATACGTGAGCAAATGAAGGATTTTTATAAATATTAAAAGTGAAAATAACAATAATTTTTTTATATTTTTCTTTTCATGATTTTTAAGAGCCAACAAATCAAACAAATAAAATTTTCATAAGAAGTCGGGCAGTGATCCAGGCTAAGATGAAAACCAATTTTACTCTAGTTCATTTGTCAGCTGTTATATTTGCAAGCATCATAATTTTAATAAGTGCACTCCTGGGTTCGTTTAATGAGATTTGAAATTCAAGGACTGAAATAAATATTAAATTTGTATGTTTATAGGAGCACAATACATTGTACGATATAGAAAATACCACCTGGCTATAAGTGAAAGACATGATCATACATCCCCGATACATACTCCCATGACCTCAATGGGATCATTACACAATCCACCATCAAGAGCAGTTTCGACAACAACTTTGCTATCTGAAGTTATATACTTGGTAAAAATTCGACCTAATAGACAACTGAGGCATTCAATATTGAGGGAGAGTATAGACGCTGAGAATCTTGCCAAAGAAACCGAGATGAATGATACAGAGTTACTAACGAAGTGGTATAGTTTTGAAAAATGTAAAACTTTTGTATCATAATGTGTATGTGTTCTCTTTAAATTGTAATAGCAGTGATGAAATGGGAAGCAACTCGAGCATAGTGACGTTGCGAAACGAGATCAATACTGAAGACAGTCTAACAAATAGCCCCGAGGATCCCAAGGACTCAACATCAATGCTGTCAGGAGTGAGTTCATCTGCTAGCACATCCTTACGCCTTAGTAAACATTCCAAATATCCCGACAGGGACGATGGAACGTTAAAAAGAAAAAGTCTTTCACCAAACGATGACTCTATCGAGAGTACCTCCATGCGATCACATTCGGTCAGAGACAGTGATCGGTTCAGCCAGCTAGACACCAAAAGTATATCAGCATCTTTGACGAATGTGAGTGTGAATACATTGGTCGGTCTTAACGTAAGTTACATATAAATATTATAGTGAATGGACTTTTAAAAGCTTCCGATTGGCTGGTAGATTTTTAACAGCTGGCTTATTAGAGTGATTAAAATAGTTCTTTGACTGTACATATGTCTAAGGTCAAATTCCCAACTTGAAGTTTGTTGCCTAAATTTTTGTTTCTCCCAATTTGGGTACATGAAGTTAAATGGAACATCGCATTGTTGCCAGTCACTTCTTTAGCACAAAAAACAAGTGAAAAGGTATTTTAACCAGTTTCTTCGATGCAACAAAGTTGCTGGCAACAAATTTCCAGTTTGGCACACGGCTGGATTTGCGTTAAAATTGGCCATGTTAACCATGATCATATGCAAAGTTTTAATTGATTTATCTTTGATGATACTTTCAGGGCTGTTATTCCCCAGCAGCAAGTATAGTAAGTAGAGCAACCATTCGTACGACCAATCAAAAAGAGAGCAAAGAAAAGCAGAATCGTAGAAAACTATTAGCACGTCCAACTTCAGAATTCTCTTTGGGTAATCCAGAAGATTTTGAATTGGACTACTATGATTATGACGTTATTAATGCCGGAGCAGCACCTGGTTCATACCTAGGTATGGATCCAGCCTATTTAGTATGGATTCCTCCAATGGACGAAGAAACTAACATCGATGAAACAAATAAAACACCTGAACCAATCTATGAAGAGATTCTTCCTCGAGCCACTAGTATTCTTAGTCCAGAGAGCAATACTGAAACACCAGAATCTGAATTAAGTCGAAGTAGTAGTGTAACAAAGGTAGTTCGATCACCCTCCGAGACAAATTTGAAAAATGTCCTCATCCAGAAGTCAATAGCTGCGTCATCAGTTTCCCACGAAGGAACTCCGATCTTAGGCATACGACGAAATAGGACACAAAAAGACAACAATCAAGAGAAAGAAGTTCGCCGATCTTCGGAGTGTAATAATTCAGAAAAGGAAACATCCGTAGTGAAATCTCCAAGTGATTTGCAAGATTTCTACGAATTAGATGATATTCAGTTTGCCGATGAAGAAAGTGAATCAGAGCAGCAGAGTAAAGCTTTAGCGCCGCCGAGAGTAAGTTACTTAAAAACTGTCACCATTGATAATCAATCAATTGCGTCAAGTACGGAACAAATAGCATTATAAATGTATAAAAATTAGTTTTCTAAGTGTAATCATAATACATAATTTAAGTAGATATGTTCATTTTGTACATAAGAGATACTTTTAAGGTTTATATAAATGTAGATTAATCTAAGGAAAGCACAAAATATTATTTACACACACCAATTGCAATATTGAAATGGAAAGAGTTTAAAAACCGTTGCGGGGTTAAAATCAAATGAAAAACCACAAATAAATCACCCGACCGATGCATTAACTGCGGAGGGCATCAGTCTCAATATTGACATTTTTAATATGACCGAAATGTCAAAATTGAGTCTTATTTCCTCCGCAGCTCATCCATCGGATTCTGTAATCGGGGTGAATAACTTTTGTGGTTAGTTGTACAAACGTGGTTCAAATTTTGACCCTTGGTTCACCAACTAAACGTCACCTATTAGCTACATCGATGGTTAATGGTTCAAGTACATATGTGATAAGAGCAAACTACATGCTTAAACCATCGTTAAACCTCTGTTAATCAGTGAGATAAAATGTCTGATCAATGGATCAAAATTTAAGCCAATTTTTAAAAACTGGCCTTTAATAAAAGTTTTAAAATGAAGACTTTAATCTGTCTTATAAGATAAACCAAAGTCCAGTTTTAAAACTAGGCTTCCCGAAATAAATAAACGCCGCATACAGTCGGATAGACCTTCCCCATTTCTATTTTTCTCATGAATCACCTATTAAACTTCATAATATCATTCAAATAACTGTGTACCTATAAGAAAAACTTTGAAACCCAAATTAAGCTTAACAAACTCAATTTACAATCACAACTTATATCAAACATGTATAAGAATTTTAATGCATTAAAAATTCAGTTATTTATATCAGTGTAAACATTCATAGCCCAAATCTTTTAATCTATATTTAAATCACTGCCAAGGAAACTTAACAGTTATATATTTTTTTCATTGTGTATATGCCAAAGATATTTGAAAAAAAACACATAATTTAGAATAAGAATTTTCGGACCACTTAAAACAAGTGCTTTATTTAAATAATGCAAAGCTGTATTAATTTATTTTTGATTTAGATTTCGGCTATAATTACAGAAAGTTTGAAAAATAATTCCAACTTGGATTTTAATTTTGGCAAAGTTAATTACAATGTAGAATTTAATCAAAATGTAAAATGTATACTTCAAAAATTATTGTTAATTGTGCAAACAAAAAAATATACGCTTCTAAATTTTTAAAACTTAGACAAATGTTAGCGAAAGATCTGTTAGAACATAGAATAAACTTTGAGTATATACATATGTATACTGTCTACGTATGTATTTATAAATAATTAAATTTAATGTTTTGGATTTTTGTTGATTGTTATGTACCTACTGTCAGATTTGTTTATTTTCATTTTTATTTATTTTAGTTAAAAGTTAAGGATTACAAATTAAAAAAAATCTCAAACTTAACTTATTTCAAATTCTTGCAGAACTTCAAAAGCACGCTTAATGCCAAAAAATCAGTTATATAATTCTTATAATAAATTGCATATGAAAATGTATAGCAACCGATGTAACCACATATTTAAATATAAACCAAATATATATGTAACTATTCATAAAAAAAAACAATGCACCTTCGCATTTAAATACTAAATTAGAGATTTTATTTTAAGAAATAAGAAAACTATTTATACAAAATGTAATATTTTTATGTAAATAAATAAATAAAGTTTATGAAAATTGTATTGCTGTGTTGTTTTATTGTTATTGGAAGGGCCCTCACTGTCGATTTTTAGCGTACATAAATTGGTGGCATTTTACGCAATACTCCAACAATTTTTGTGATCTCTTTCAGACCAGTAAGCTTTACATCTGCATTTTATATCTGTCTAACCTAGCATCACGATTTTTGTAGGCAAGTTGTTTTATCACAGACTTTAGAGAAAGTGCTGAGGTTGCCTCGAACCACAGTACACATATTGAAGGTAATATCATAAGAGTTTTGATTTTTATTTCTTCTGCGCATATATCAAAATTTGTGTCAAATGTCAGTATTTGTTGTTGTTTTTAGGTGTATTAAAGTCATCACGCTGTGTTTTCTTCCTAACGCTCACAGCCATTTTTTATTTTTAACATACAACTTGCGCAGCATAATACCTTTAGATTTGTGTGCTGTTGCCTCGAACGACCAATGGAAGTGCCATTTGAATTACCACAATTCTACAAATAAGCTACACTCCTCCACTACCTACTACAACTTTTTTCATTGAGAGTTTTTTTATCCATTAAAAAAACCCAAATATTCAAAAATATTATTATTATTATTATTATTATTATTATTAAAACTTTATTGAAAATATAAATAAATTATACTAACAATAATTAAATAAATATAGCGCTAGCAACCAGGACTTTTCGCTATATGAAATATAAAATTAACGTTACCTAAATGAATCGATCTAGGTTAAGCTAAATGGTCTTTGATTCACTAAAATTGGTGTTTCATACAGCTGATCAATATCAAGAGGCAGCATTTTAAGTTCAGTTCATCTTAAATTAATTTTATTTACTAAAACTAAGCGTTTACTAATCCAACAAGATTAAACTTCGTATTCTTTCAAGCTGGAAGATTTTACCAGGTGGTGCTACCAGCCATTATTTCTACTAGGGATAACTATAAGATTTCGGCGAATTAAGTGAGGTTATCAACAATGGCTGAGGATTCAAATATGTGGAGCTGCCAATTATATGTCAAAATCATCCCTGAATCTCGGCTAGTCCAAGGAAAAGTTGGTGAATTAAATTACATTACTAAACTATGCATCAAGTTGTTGAACCACATTTGTACAACTAGAGATAAAACGTATGAAAACTATGTTTGATCCGTCCAATCAATCTGAAATAACAGATCTAATGGCCAGTTGCACCGACCTCTTTTAAATATTTATTGCTTCGTTTAATTTTAAAATGACATTTATCGGTTGCACCAACCACTTCTAAATCTAACAGGCCAATAAACGAACCAATAAACTAAAATTCCATTTTCCTCCAGATAAATTTTAAAAGCAAGTTTAAACGAACATATCTAACTACCTACAAACAAAATAATTCAATTTTATTTGACGGAATATTGTTAATTCCAAATTAAAATAACGAAAACAACAGGTGAAGGTATTTTGTTTCCTATTATAATTCACTACTTAAATAAATAAATTATTCCAGAAAAATCATAGACTGGTCATCATGTGTTCATCTGATAACGAACTAAACCAGAAAATGGCGAGACGTCGAAGAGTTGTTCAGGTTCACAAAGAAATTTTCTGAATTCGATGACGTCGCTTTAAAATATTTGTTCATAATTTCCAAGAGTGTGTCAAAAAAATATTAGTGTTAGTTGGTATCCATTTCAATAGTTTCATAATTTCTCTAAAAAAAAGAAAATAATAAATAATAATAAACAATACCAAGATGGCGCATTGGCTGTATCTAATGAGAATACCTTGTTTCTGTTTATTGTGTATTCACATTTTCCTTATTGTTATCTCACTTGCACTGGTTAAATTTTTTCGTTCAGTTTAATAAACAGATGATAAAATCCAGGGGTGGTTCATGAACTGCATTTTAGCTAAAAAATGCACGAAAGAGATTGGTGCAACCCAAATAAATTTATCAGTCCGATAAATTTTAACTCCATTTTAGCAAAAACCGCTTTTAGTGAATTTTGGTGCAACTGGGCATAACACATTTTTCTTACGCACCACAAATTATTTTAGGCCTATTTCTGTTTGATGAGGTCTGTTTTTTAATCGGACAAGGAACTAAAAAGGTTTGCCATCCCTGATATATATGAAGTTAAAAAAGATAAATATACACAAATACACATATATAATCATAAAACGTCAACAATACCCATCAGTTCTTCAATCAACTGACTTTCGAAGAAGTAGAAAAAGAGCTTGCAAAAACACAAACGATAATTCCATAGATTCCAAGTGTTCAAAACCGTTATACCAAAAAATTTGAAAATATACTTCGGTTACAAACCGAGACCCAATATTGTGCTTCCAGCATAAGGTGGAATAATTATTGGTAAGGTGGTTCATAACGAGCAACGAACCCGCCATTTTTTTCCTGTCATAAATGACAGTCGGTAGGGAAGTTCATTTACAAAAAATAAACAAACTTCGCAAATTTTTTGAAGTGATTTCAGATTTGGCGCAACAACGCCATTATCATTAAACAAATGTGTGTTGTCTGGACGTGGTGTGTGGTGTGTCTCGGTTTCTACTTCTCTAGTATTTAATATAAGATCTTATTTCGTCCTCTTGTTCACCATTACCTTATTGTTTAAAAATTAAAAAGAAATATGTCCAAACGAAACAGCCTGGGTGGAACACCAAAAGGCGGCAATACCTTATTCAATTATTTCGCTAAATCTCCCGCAACTTCTGCCAAGAAAATACCAAAAACTGAGGAACCATCCAAAAATGTAACCAACAAAAATTCGGAGGAGGATAAACCAACTGAAAATAAACCAAGTAAATATCCCTATTGTTATATCATCTCATTTAATATAACTACATATTTATTTCTTTAAAAAGTTAAGCGTCAATTGGACGTGGAATATAGTGATTCAGAAGAACCCGAAGAAATTATCGTGCAGAATAAAAAACGTTCTAGAATTTCATGTATTATATCCGACGACGATGATGATGATTCAGACCGTGAAAATGGCAGCAATAACATTCAAATCAAGGAAGAAATGGAAGTGGACGAGAAACCCAGTGATTTGAGAGAAAAGCTAAAAACTCTTCAAAATGAACCATCTACTAAATCGAAGAAGGAAGAAACAAAACTCGAAGAGATTGTCAATACGGGATCAACACTAGACGAACCAGTTGTCTGGCTTCATAACAAATTGGAATTCCTTAAGCCAGATAAAATTAAAGACAAGAAAGGTCGACGTCCAGATCACCCAGATTATGATTCTGGAACTTTATTTGTACCGGAAAGTTTCCTTAATTCCCAAACACCGGTATAGAGAAACAAAATCAATATATTTTTTATTTTAATGTTTTAATCAATTCAATTCAAGGGAATGCGGCAATGGTGGGTACTTAAACAAGACAATTTCGATTGTGTGTTGTTCTTTAAAGTTGGAAAATTCTATGAATTTTATCACATGGATGCTGATATAACAATTAAGGAACTTGGGTTCAGTTATATGAGGGGAGAATTCGCTCATTCAGGGGCTCCCGAGGGAACATACGCTAAAATGGCAACAACTCTAATTGATAGGGGTTACAAGGTGAGTTTTTTTTAGTTCTAAACCCACAATATTTAAAATTACAAATTAGCTCTGACAAATATTAGACTTTTGACCTTTTCAATTGGGGTCAGAATAACAGTTCTCATTCTGAAAAGAAGAAAAATCTGCTTCTGGAAGTGATTTCAGAATCGAAACTAGAAGCGTTCACTCTGAATCCGTCTTCTGGATTGCCAATCGAAGAAGCCATTTGTACCTTAAAGGAAAAATCCTTTATTTGTTGATTATATAAGTGTGTTTAATCAGTTCTGCTCTTGGTGGATTACTATAGTTTGGTCCGTTTGCTCCCATGAACATTTGCTTTTTTGCCATTCACATTCCCAATTTTCTAAAGGGGAAGCACTCGGCATAACTCCCTTTTAATCGCCTAAAGACCCATTTAACCGATTACCAATTATATTTTATGGGGGCTTTTACAAGGAACGAAGGATAAGACGGTTACGTTGTGTATGGAAACAGGATATCAAGGTCGATTGTCTGACTTGCCTATAAAAACACTGAGTTATGGAAGTGAGTTTAAAAATGTTTGAAGAAGTTTTGAATAAAAAAAAAATGTTTTATTCAATACGCTGCTGCTGCTTTGAGACCTTCGGTTTTATCTCCCGTGTACGTTGTTCGTCGTTGCTCGTATGCGGAACAACAAATATCTGAATGATAACACCAAACACAAACAACGAAGAAATTCAGAGATATTTTCAATTTTCGGTGAACTTTGTTTGTTGTAGCAGTATAGATAAGGCGGTACCGCTGGCCTCCCCGCAACCTTTTCCATGACATAATCGGCTTTTATGCATTTATTCAAACCTCCTTATAGAACGTCTTTTACTCACCATTTAAAAATGCAAATACCCTCAAAGCATCTTGTTAAAAACGGAACCTCAGCAATAAGAGAAAATGTTGTAGGCTAACATTTAAATCGGATTTATTGTTTTCCAATAAATTATAAAATCAATCTTGGACTTCTCTTGTTTCGTTTCAAATGAGCTATATACAGCTCATCCTCCAGTTTGAAAAGTTATGTTTCTCAATTTTTCCATTCAAAGGTGGCTCGAATCGAACAAACCGAAACCCCAGATATGATGACCGAAAGATGTAAGAAACAAGGTAAAACTACAAAATACGATAAAGTTGTGAAGAGAGAAATATGTCAGATCTCGAACAGAGGAACTCAAATTTTTGGTTCACATTACTGTCAAATAACTCCAAATTACCAGCCAAATTTTTTGCTGTCTATTGTTGAAAAGGTTTGTAAAGTATTTTATAATTGTTTGTTCATGACAAAGTGTAATTCAAATTGAATAGAATGAAGGAACTACTAGTAAATATGGAATCTGTTTCACTGATACATCGATTGGGGACTTTTATGTTGGTGAATTCGAAGATGATAAGAGTTGTTCCCGATTCCTTACGCTGGTGTCACATCATTTTCCTGTTTTGGTAAGTTTTTTTCTAAATATGAAGTTTCCTTTTTAAACTTATCAATTCCTTGCATATCCATTCCATGTCTGTTGCAGGTTGTTTCCGAAAAGCAAACGCTCTCATCACGCACTCAACAAATCTATCGCACTGTCCTTAGTGGTGTTTTGAAAGAATACCTACCATCCGGGAATCAATCCTGGACCGCAGAAAAAACCCTTAAACATTTGGGTGAAAACTATTACTCAAAGTCTGAAAAAGAATGGCCGCCGTTGATTAAATCGATGCAAGATGAAGGTGATCACCTTGGTCTTACTCCTAGCCCATACTATAAGCTGGCATTAAGAGCGCTAGGAGGCTGTATATACTACCTCAAACGATGCCATCTCGAAGAAAAAATTGTGCCAATGGCACGTTATCACTTATACGTTCCACCAGACATGCTTGATGAATATACCGAAAATAAAGCACCAAAGTCACAATCTAAACGAAGCCAAATGAAGAACCACATGGTACTAGACTCAATTACTTTGTCTAATTTGCGAATCACCGGAGAAGAATACTCACTCTACAGCACTCTGGATCAGTGTTGTACGAAATTTGGAAAACGTCTTCTTCACAACTGGATTTGCTCGCCTAGTTGTAATATCGATATTATTCGTGAGCGACAAAATGCCATATCTGATTTGATGTCAACTGATGAAGTTCTCAAAGAAGCCAGAGCTCTTCTAGCTGCAATGCCTGACTTCGAAAGATACTTGGCACAAATTAATATGTTTGGTAATAAATTAGTAGCAGAAAAGCATCCAGATGGTAGAGCTATATTCTTTGATGAGAAGATCTATAATAAGAAAAAAATTCAAGTAAGTTGTAGCTTTTGCAATTTTTCCAAAGCTTAACTGTATCTTTTTGTTTTAGAATTTCATAAATATTTTAAAAGGATTTGAGGCTGCACAAAAAATTCCAGAAATATTCAAAAACTGTGAATCTAGTTTAACTAAGCGCTTATCGCAGTTGGATCCAAATGGCAGTTTTCCAAATTTAAAGCCAGCTTTAAAATTTTTCAAAGTAAGTGTTGTTAGATATCATCACACCGACTTTAAAATGGCCCATTGTTATAGAACTACATCTTTCGCGTTTCTTTATGTAATTACCCGCTACTTTTTGACAAAAAAATATATCCTCATCCTTCTAGAAAGCATTTGATCACGAAGAAGCCCTGAAGACAGGCGTCATAGCTCCCGAAAAAAATGTAGATACTGAATTTGATAATATAGAAGCGAGAATTGAAGAAATCAATAAGAAACTCCAAGAATACCTTGTTAAACAAGAAAAATACTTTGGTTGCCGTATAAGTTACTTTGGAAGCGACAAAAAACGTTTTCAACTTGAAGTTCCTGAAAGCCACGCCAGGAAAGCTGGTAAGGATTACTTCCTTGAGGGACAAAAAAAGGGCACAAAGCCTTGCCGCCGATTTCATACCGATGAAACAAAAGTAAGTACAGTCATTAAGCCCTTAATAAATAGAAACATTCCTAATGCAAATAATTTCAGAGTTTCCTTAAGCAAATGCAAGAGGCCGAAGATGACAGAAATAATGTTCTCCGAGATTTATCTCGAAGGGTCTTTGAGAAATTCTCAAATCAATATGACTTATGGAAACAATGCGTCGATAATTTGTCGACCTTAGATGTCCTATGCTCTCTGGCTGAATATGCCCGAAGTCAAAATTTTATTTGTGTACCAGAGTTAGTGGATGATGCTGATACACCATTCATTGAAATAGATGAAGGTTATCATCCTTGCGTGGCAGCAGAGTCTTATATTCCAAATGGAATTGTATTAGGATCGTCTGGCAATGCACCTCTGTCTCTCCTAACAGGTCCAAATATGGGAGGTAAGAGTACGTTGATGAGGCAAGTTGGGCTCTTGGTGGTTATGGCACAAATTGTGAGTATATTTAACCGCTCTTTTACCTCTTTTTTTTTATATATAAATATGATTTATAGGGCTGTCATGTACCAGCACAAAGTTGTAAGCTATCGCTGGTTGATAGAATATTTACTCGATTGGGTGCTCAAGATGATATTCTTTCTGGTCACAGTACGTTCCTTGTAGAACTTAATGAAACTTCATTGATTCTAAAGCACGCCACAGTTAACAGTTTAGTTCTTCTCGATGAACTAGGTACAAAAATTATTCGTGACAAATTGAGGTTTCATATTTATTGAGTTTTGTTTAAACAGGTCGTGGAACTGCAACTTATGATGGTACTGCTATTGCAGCATCGGTTGTTCACTTTTTGGCCAATCTTAAATGCAGAACACTCTTCTCTACGCACTATCATAATTTAATCGATTTCTTCCATCAAGACGATCGAGTAATTTTGGGTCATATGGTAATCATGATAATGCATTTATTTTATATCATTTTAATTAATTTGTATTCATTCGAAGGCATGTATGGTAGAAAACGAAGATACCGAAGATCCAACTCAAGAAACTGTAGTTTTCTTATACAAATACTCATCGGGAGCTTGTCCAAAATCATATGGTTTCAATGCGGCTAAATTGGCGGGAATGTCTCATTCGATTATAAAAAGAGCTTATGAGGTAAGATTTGTATAATTTTGTTAAAATTTCTATAATTCTCTATATTGCCTTTATTATAGCTTTCCAAGAAAGTGGAAGCAATCGCTCTCAAGAGAAAAATTGCCTCAAAACTCATGGCAGGGGCAGATACCTCATCTATTAAGAATCTTATTGTACAATTGAATTCCTGTAAAGTCCATTAAGGCATTTATTTATATTTCCGATTTATGCTTTTTTTATACGTAACCAGTGTTCTATGTTGTTGAATGAAATATATTTTGTTAATGTTCCCATATTCAAATATTTTATTTAAGGTTTATTCTCAATTTTAAAGGATTGCCAGAGTTGTTTGAATTCCCGAAACTCTGCTGTTTAGTATGAAACTATTTACCAAGCTTCATCATTGAACTTTGCTTTATTATTTACAAGCCTCGTTGCAATTCCGATTTCATAATAGATGTGTTTGTTAACGTGAAATTTCTTGCAAATTTTCACAATTTACTGTCAGCAACCAAAGGAGAAAAAACACCCAAGTTTGGGAAACTTGGTGTAAATTTTACGTTGCCAAACCGGCATAATAATGGGGGTTATAAGCTACCAAATTTCCCTGGGAATGTTTAATGCCTTGGGGGACCGTTAACGATGGTTGAAAGATCTCTTTCGAGGTTTACAATAGCAAGCTTACCCAAGAGATTCCCGATGCGACCCAATGTTATCATCAAACTTTGATTATGAGACATGTTTGCATTAAGAAAAATAACTTAAAAAATTAGGTATATAATTATTTTATTTCAAGTATCACAGAAACAAAAAGCAAAATGTACATAAAAATCATCATAATAACACAGAAGTAAATAGGACTCATAAATCATTCACATACATTGTTACATTTCTTTTTTTTAAATAAATGAGAAAATATTTAAATAGAACTCATTATTACTTTTATAATAATCTTATACGAGTACAACAAAAATTCATTGGAAGCTGGTGTAGGCAAAAGTCTGCTGATATACTAACTTCTTGAACATTATGATTTACATTTTTTTATGAAATTGGATTTGAAATAAACAAAAATTAGTTTAATAAATTCGAAGCATACATAAGTTTAAGCTAATAATACGAAATACAATATATTTTAACATCGTCTCTGGTATCAATTTATACTTAAGTCAATATTAAGCCATATAAAAAATTATTATCAATTATTACAATATAAATATTATAAAATTATGTTGATTTTAAAAATAAGATGTAAAAAAAACCTAACAGTTAACTTTATTTTTTTCTTGCAAAATCTTCGCAATTAAGTACAAAAGTGTCTGGTAACAATATTGGTTACTTATCAAAATGGTTTGCATTTGTTTTATTTGAATTTTTTTATATTTTCCTATAACTAGAAAAGCCTATAGTTCATTTATTTTCTATGAATTTTTCTTTGTTGTTAAATTTATTTGTTTTCTGATAAACAGTGTATCTACTAAACTCTTTAGTTTATATATTTTCTTTTTTGTTGAATTTTTCATCAAGAAACAACTTACAATATATATTTTAATGATATAAACTTTTTAGCCTTCAAGTCTGTAGTTTAATGGAATAATACAAATCAAATAATGAATAAACTTAATTTATTATGATTATTATTTTTTAACTTATAAATTATTACTATTATTATTAATTATAATGATTTGTGCTGTTTCTCAAATATAATGCAGTATTTATTAATGTTGCGTTTTTTTGTTTGTTTTGAATTAAAGTTTAGCTCTATTGCAAATATAAATTTCCTTTTCACTTGAAACTTAAGTTTAGAAGTTGTATTTAGATAAGACAATTTACACCTGAATTAAGTAGCACACTTCAGATGAACAGAAGATAGCTACTATACATTCTTAACATGGCGCCCGCATGCATAAGAGAGTGTAATCCGATATGCTGCTATTACTTGATTTGCAATAGCTTTATAGCGAGGTGGTATATTATAATGACTAGATTCTTCCTCTGGACTTCATCTCTTAAACAATCTCTTACTTAAAATACTTAATAAGTAATATCCAAAATGTTATACTCAAACCTGATTTGTCTCATCTAAACCTGACCAAACTTTAAAGATTTATGTTTTTTTTTAAGTGTGAACACAAGTAAAATAAGTGATTAGTGAAGTCTTTTTAAAGACTGACCTTGACAAGTCCATGGACCATGCAGCCCAAATTTAAATAGAGTGCAGTACTTTTTTAGCATAAGATTTTTGAGCACCAAATCCTGCAGCTCTCCCTTTGGCCATTTGAGATTTTGAATTTTTAAGTACCTACATATCCAAGAAACGAATGTCCGTGAATTTGTACGTTTCATTCACATAATTGATTTGTTTGGTATCTGACAGCCCCTGCGAATTCCATATGAACGATTTGTGGATAAGCTAATCTGTCATGTAAGTGGTTAAGTCACCTCACCAAGCAGATCAAGCGATTCAACCCAGTTAAGCTAGAACTATAATGCTCGGAGGGGCACTTAAGTGGTCGGAAGAAAACAAGCGAATACACGGAAAGCATACGACGGTGACTATAATTGCGGAGTGGAGCGTTTCGTCAAGTTTCGTTCAACTTTGGTTACGGAAGTGAGGTGCGCTCCGGAGCGCACCTCACTTAAGTAAAACTGACATTTGGTGAAATAGGAGTGCCAAAAAGAGATAGATGATAATTACATTATGGGTGTGTTCCCCTTTTTTCGGTACGGAAAGCTACTTTTCGTTGGTTTTTGACATTGGCTTCAGTGCCCTTCCGACTATTATAGTTCTACCTTTAGACTTTTTCTTGTGGGATTTTCTAAAATTGCAGATCTATGCCAATAAGGTGCAATCGATGCCCTCATAGTGAACATTAAACTCAGACCATTGCTCAAGTTCAGCCGGATCTATGCTACTGTGCGAAGTCGCGGTGGACATTTGAATGATGTCATACATATATACTAATGGAACTCAAATTAAAAAAAATCCATTTCAACATCGACCCGCAGTAATTGGAAAACCCTTGATAGGACTTAAAATAGAAACAAGCAGCAAAAACTAAAAGTTGGTAATCTTAAGTCTTCCTTTTTCAATTCAAGGGAATTTCAGCACTAACGCGCTATACCCTAACACGTACATACATTATGTACATTAGGGTGGTCGTTATATGGGTTTTTTGAGTTTTTATATTTGGAATGGGGCTAAATCGGCTGTCATTGAAAAAAAAAAATCCCTAATTTTTCAAATTTTTATTTTCATCCCATATAATCGTTGTAGGGGTAAATTAATCTTCCCTTTTTTTTAAGTCCACCTCAAATCTGCTAAAAAGTTCAGCACATGTTGGTGGGAAGTAGACAAGAAAAAAATCCTACGGGCCTACTACTTTTGTATATATGTAAATATTTTATTAAAAAGAGAAATTCTGGATTTTGAGATCAAATTATTCTGAACAATTCAAAATGGCATTACTTATCCTGTTTCAATGAGTGCACTTATATGTAGATCGAACTAAATCTGAATTGAGATTCTGATCCATAACGGATCGAAAGGTTAAATTTAAGCGGAACCAATATTCTGTAATTCCGCATCGATGAAATTCGAGGAGAAATGTTGAAAAATGGAATCAACTAATTTTAACGATGCAAACGTGACAGAAGCGCTTACACGAATCGATTTTTTTTTATTTTCTTGATTACCTGCTACCAATTGTAAATATTTTTAATCATCTCTGTCATAGGGATGGAGGTAATTACTTATGACTTTATTCAATTCACACCAATATAACATTTCTAACACAATGTTTTAAACATTATTTTACGACTGTACAATGTTTTAAGATTGTTTCTGATTTTAGACTAGCTTTTTTATTTTTATGTGATCACTGATCAAATATTAACCTGGCTGAATGCATTTATAATATGGCAAAAAGCTTTAAAAATTGAAATCCAAAAGGTCTCTGATGTAGGTTTTTCTTAATTCTTTGTTTTTCTTACTTCTTTTTCATCAATAACTTGTAAATTTGGAAAGGATTGTATTCTTATTCCCATAAGAAGAAGAATCACAATTTTTTCATATTTACTATGCCACTTTTTGATTAAATATTTTAGCTGATTTCTCAAAAACAAAAATAATACCAAATGCTAAAATTCCTGTTATCTATTTTTTTTGTGTTTTGTAAGTTTTGTTCTCTTTAACAAAATATCAATACGAACTAAAAAACAAACAAATTATTTATTTTAAGCCTATTGCAATGCAATTATCTGAATACCTATATTTATATAAATACCTACACATAAATAACCATCATCTCCTATAACCAAAACTAATTCTAATCATCTGTGATTATGTCCTTGCGCGCTTTGAAATTTCTCCACGAACCATTTGTACAGACTCCAGCACCCC
This sequence comes from Dasysyrphus tricinctus, assembly GCA_963921185.1. Lineage (NCBI taxonomy): Eukaryota > Metazoa > Arthropoda > Insecta > Diptera > Syrphidae > Dasysyrphus > Dasysyrphus tricinctus. Next base: position 117,113,992 of record OY992533.1, on the reverse strand, counting down.
GCCACCAATCATTTATATCCGGATACCAGCGGGGCTTCTTTAAACCCTCCTCATCATGCAAAGTTGCACACACTCTGCACCAGAAGTACGTATTTATAAACTCACCTGTACCCTTCCATTTGAAGTATGAATTATACAATTCATCGTCTTTATCCAATATGTTTAGATATTCAGCTAGCTCCTTGGGTGATGCGAATTCATCCACATGAATATAAGATCGATGAGGTGAAGACACTTCGTAATCCTCAGGACGGGCACCCATAACAATGGGTAATATATTCCGATTGAGTGCGTTCACAAAGAACTTCTCAGTTATGTAGTCCTTACAATTGGAATTCTCAAAAGCGAGGTAGAATTTGTAATCATGGTCAAGGATGTCAAAGCATCGGTCAGCTGTGCTACGTGAGCACTTGAATGAGCCACAGGCTCCATAGATGTCAACCTGTAAATATTAATAATGTTGAATTTAAGTTCTTTAATGTTTAATCATTTAATAATTTGATTAAAATTTACATCGATGTATTTTTGTAATTCATGAGCAAATTGTAGCCGGCCATTTCTGGCACCACAGTTCGACACAAACCAAGCGACTTTTTTTGTTTTATTAAGCGCATAATTGCGATCCTGCTCGATTTGTCGAATATTCATATTATAGTATTGCCATTTTTCATACGGTGCAACAATGTCACTGTCTCTCCTATAAATTGAAGAGAAAATAAAACAAGTTAAACTCAAATATACTATCTTGCGTGACAATAATTAAGGGAAGTGTTAACATAAAATATGAAGGAAACAAAAAGTACGTATACGCCACCGGTGTACATTCAACATTTTCAAAACTGTTATCATCAAAAGAAAAAATTAAAAGATATTGAAAAAAATCGAAGAAGAATCAGTACATATGTATATAAAAACAATGATACCATTAATTAAGCTAATTTAAAAAATATTGGGATAAGATTGCAGGGCTTCGATTACAAAGTTTTCTGAATTTTAATGGCTCTTCAGATGTTGAACAACTTGAGTTTTTCTTTTACTTAGCAAAACCTTGCACATTTCACAAAACAAACTTTTCTTTAATCATTTGGATGGTCTAAGACATTTGTATAAACTAGCGCCACAGATGTATGTCTTCACTTTCGGCATTCTACCTTTAAGTGATATTTGAAGTGAATTGAAGTACTAAAATAGATTCATATTTACATAAATTTAAAACAAACTAAAAAGACCCAGAGCCCACAGCAGATTTTGGGTGTGAGTGATAGCAAAAAAAGAAGTATAGGCCTCGAAAGCTTCCTTAAAGGCTATTTAAAAAATCAAAGTCTTGCAAATGGGGCCTTTGCGAGAAACAGTACATGGAAAAAAAAAATATGAATGCAACTTCGAGGATAATAGTGTTAGCCGAAATTGGTTTTCTCTCCTCCCTAGATAAGCTCCTTTTATCACTTATCACGGAATCTGAGTGTATAGTTCGCTCTACTGGACCGTTAAAAAAATTCAAAATTCTAAGTGAAAACAGTTTTTTTAAACAGGGCGAATTAAAAACTCAAATGATCTCAGATTCCGTGATATGGAATCCTCGGAGCTTATCTAGGGAGTGGTGAAAACCATTTTCACGATTATCCTCGAAGTTGCATTCATATTTTTTTTCGATGCACTGTTACTCGCAAAGGCTATCCAGTTGTGGACTGCAAGACTTTGATTTTTTAATAGCCTTTAATGAAGCTTTCGAAGCCTATACTTCTTTGTATGCTATCACTCTCACCCGAAATCTGCTGTGGGCTCTTCGTATAAAATGTATTCTAATGTTAACCGTTACTCATTCCCATTTGCAATTTGATTGGAGCACGGGAATTACATTAAATTACCTTGACAGCCGGAATTGTATTAAGTGCTGACAAGACTTCCAGGGAAGTTGTAATGAAAAGTTTTAGGGTGGGTGTGCACTTTTATGAAAGAAATTTACAAAATCTTAAAAATATCCATTTTTTGTTGCAATATGCGTCCAATGTACCAATGAATGCATTTAAATACATAATAATTACTACACAAATAACTAAATAAAAAATTATATAAAAATATAATGATTTTTTTAGTCACGGTCCAAAACGATGGAAAAATAGCCACATACCCCCTAAAGTTTCTTGTTAAGTTGAAAACTAAAATAGGTACAATTTTTTTTTCAAAAAAAACAATAAATTATTTTTTTCAAAGAGAATAGGTGCGCTTTTGTCACAAGCTACACAATTATTTTTATGTTAAAAAGATCTACAAATGTTACTAAGACTAGTGTTAACCTACTGATGCTGAAGAATGTGCTGACTTTACTAAAATTCACATTATTATCATTTTGGAAAATATTTTAAAACACTAAAAGACACGCAGAATGTCTCAAAAATTGCATATGGTGAACAATCGCTTGGAAAAAATTAAGAACTATATGAGAGCGTACTCAGTGTAACAAGGAAACCATTTTAACCAGGATGTTATGGACTTCGAGTGTCGTTCCTCAGCATAGTAGAACGATCAATAAAAATTTGAGGTCATGGGCTCAATTTATAAACTGAACATAATGAACCAATGCAAAATTTTAGTTACCAATAATGGTTCTCAATACATAATGGCTTAGCTTCACACTATTTTTTAAACGGAATAAGATATGAAATTAGGTGTGATTTTCTTTTCGGTTTCAATTTTTCAATAACTCTAAAGAGTTGGTTTTGTTGGTTATAATTGATGGATTTAAATTAGAAACAATAAAAAATATAGTTTAAGTTTTTCCTATAAGAAAACACCCGTTCCTTAAAAAGAAATAATTTGAGCTTTTAAAAAAAAAAAAACTTCCATGTGCTATAGCTACGTCTACCAGCTCGACTCTGTACCTCGAACTACAGCTTAAACCACCACAGCAATTTAGTTCAAACAATCAAAAAACAAAATCCAGGTGTTTGTTGTATAATCAATATGAAATTAAAAATTAGTTTTTGAATTTTTTTTCTTCGGAATTTGTATTTTGAAAATTAATTTTTCGAAAATCATTAATTGCACTGACTTAATTTTAAAAATGAATTAAGTTAAAAGTGGGTTTTAGCTTTCTTTACTTTTTTATACTTTTTTCTATTTAACGGCAATTATATATTAAAATTCCCTACCTGTCTAAACAGGAGGAACTAAGAAGCCCCCTCCCTTACAATTTTGTTTGGTTGGAACAAACTTAAACGCTCTAGCATTTTGGTGGATCTTAATCGTTCATCTTTAAATACCATGAATGTTGAAATAATGTGCTTCTGACTCAAAGAACAAACTTTTTCCAAAAAAAAAAAAATATTTTTAATTTAATAATAGTCCACAGTCAGTTTGTGCTCAAAAGGGCCCTTAGCAAGCAAATCGTGGAGTAGTTTTGATTTCAATCCGATTCTGAAGTTTACATTTGAAATTATGTAAATATGTATTTTTTGGAGTTTTTCACTTATGAATTGAAAACTATCAATTATTCGCAAATTTCATCAAACTACAATTGAAACTAAAGAGTGTTTTTTTTAGACGTGTGGTTTTCAATCTGGCAAAACTTTTTTCGGAGTTGGTCTTTTTGACAGCTGTCACATGATTTATGTTTAGTTTGGTATGCCGTTTTATAATGAACAGACTTACTCCTGAACAACGTTTGAAAATCATGCAAATTTATTACCAAAATAATGGTTTGGTTCGCACATCGCGCGGTGAGTCCAATATTCGGTCGACATAAACGCCCAGCAGAGTCGGTAATTCGAGCAACCATGGATCGGTTTCGTACAGAAGACGCTATTGCTGCTGTGGAGCATAGTGTCGAAGAAGACCCGAATGAGTCCATCCGCCATCATGTCGAAAATTCGTTGAATATTGGGCCTCTCGGAATTTATTCGAGCCAGCGGCAGCGGCCACTTGCCTGAAATCATTTTTAAAACATAATTGCAAACAATTATCTTTATAATAAAGCGTTTTATTTCTTTTTGAAACCCACATATCTAAAAAATCACCCTTTACATAATTTCTAACAAATCTATAAGGCTGAAGTGCAGTTGAAAATAAACTTATTTTTATTGTTTCTGAAAATCCACTCGAAAACACTAACTAATTACTTTGTGACACAAAATTTGAATTTTTGAATTTAACATGAAAATTCAGTAAAATCTCTTCTAGCCCAAAGTCTAAACTGTTATTTGCTTACAAAACGTCACGGTTTATATCTTATATGACTTCAGACAAAAATTAAAGGTTTCCTGCCTTCCATATAACGATTTTGATTTTTCAAATTTTCTTGAAAATGACTAATGCGATTTTGATTAAACAACTTATATATTAAGTCCAAAATGATTTTAATAAAACTCTATATCAGAGGTTTTTGGTGAAAATGGAAATCTCTTTAATGACTCAATCATTTTTTTATTTAGCACATAGGTACCTTTTAGTAATAAAAATAAGATTACAATCCAAAATCTTCCAAATAATTTTATAAATAAAGCTTTTCGACTGTGATGAACCCTTTGGTTCATGACCGCCATTTGCTCACTCAAGAGCATGTACTTTCTTATTTTTTGTGCATATTTTGTGTTTTGAGTCACATCAAAATGCAAGTCCTACTTCTTATAACCATTGGCCTACATGTATCACAGTTAAAGAAAAGAATACACTGTGGCGTATACGTATTTTTTTCTTTTGAAAGAATGTCTTGTACTCAAATTCTTCATACAGTATAATAATAAATTAAAAAAAAAACTCACCTATATGTTGACGTCCAATTGACTGCATCAGGAACTTTAACATTTTGCGTATGATATGGACACTCTAAGTAGTACAACATGTGGACCTGTTTTGGTGGTCTTCGAACGCCTGTTGGAATGTAATGATCTTTGTACAGCACCAGATCAGCTGTACTTGCTTTGTCTCTATTTGCTGTTATCTCGCAAGTATCAACTGGACATTTTGATTTAAAGAATACATCTCTTCCTAAAAGTCAATTTCAAAGAAAAAAAAACTCTCTTTAGATCCAATACCTGCTTAAAATTAAATATCTTACCATTTTTTATATTCCACGGTCCCAGTCCATTATAGAGTAATATCTGTTTCATTTGTCCACTTTCCTGAATTTGCTCATAATTCGGTGGAACAAACATCAATTGATTCATTATTCGATCGCTGTGCTTGTCAGCGTGTGGCAGTAATCTTGGAACTTTCCATTTTCCTTTCGTCCGCTGCCACGGCAACGGATATCTATCTCCATTTTTGAAAAACCATGCCTTTGAAGTGCGATCACCGCTCAACTTTTGCTGATCACTTTGCTGCTCACTTTCATAATTCTGTTGATTGCTGTTGGCAAATGAGGACTGCACAATTTCGGTTGCTTCAAATATTGAATTCTCCAAATCGGCAGCTGCATGATGAACACTTTCTGCTTCGGTTGTTTCAAGTTGGTAAATTTGTGCTACTGATGATGATTTTGGCTTCCACACTTCACGATCTCTAAAATATTTTTTAAAAATTATTTAAAAAAACATTACTTAGAGAGGTGACCGAAGTTATTCTGCTGATAGAAAGAGGTACTTACTTAAAATTGAATCCAAAAATCAATAACAATGCAAAGAACGATGTTAAGAAAAAATACTTTTTCAGCGAGATCTTTAGACGTCGCATATTTAAATTCAACTAGCAATGATGATTGTGGAGCATTTCACTGGAAGTACAGCAACAATTGATCAAAATTTATGGGTTATGATTTTGTACATATATGGATTTAATTCCAAAAATACAACAACAACAAAAATAAACGAAAAAAATCACTAGCAGAAAATAAAAACAAACGTATTATCTGGTCTTATTTTGGGGCTAAAGCGTTTTGGCTTGAGCAAACAGATGTTATCTTTATCTATAGCTTTATTCATTTTTTATTATTTCATTATCTAAAATTTTTTTTTTGTCTTTTTCAAATCTACATTTCTAATGTACTTTATTTTTATTGACAAAAAAAATTAAATAATTTAAATAGGTTTGGATCAGATGGGCGTCAATTTAAAAAACCAAATCTCGGAACGGAACACAATCGGTTAAACACCCGACAAGCAAATTACTAGTAAATACTCTGTCAATTAACTGAGAGTGTAATATATGTACATATGTACGTACATATGTACACAAGTATGTCAACAAATTATATTTTTTTTTTTTGTTAAAAAAAGCTTATTTTTATTTTTTTTGGGATTTTATTCAAATGAACTTGATCGAAAGATGCAAGTGTCTTGTTCTATCAATCAGAGTCATTCTATTAACCAAAATAGCTTGTTTTTTTTCTTGATTTTTATTCTAATTGATTATAATTACCTACTAATCAATAATATAAAAAGAGGTGCAATAGCATGAGTTTTTTATCAGATCATACAAACCCAAATTATTTGAATTCAAGTACATTATTCATCACATATTTAAATTTAATAATAATAATTGGATTATAGTATATACAAAATATTCGAGGTTTTAATCAAACCTTAATCATCATCATAATGATGGAGAAGTAAATCAACAAGTGGCTTTTGGTCGTGCGTATCCATTTCACCATCGAGTTGAACACTTAACCGATGCGATGGACAGATTTGTTTAAATTTATTTTCCACAATTGTTTGCATCTTACCATTCCATACAAAATAAAAGTCCTTATCATTCTACTGAAATCAGAAGAAAAACAAACATAATAGGAGGAACAAAATAATTCAAATAATTTGTTTAAGTCAGAGTCAGAGTCAAATAAGTTAAAATAATATCAGCGTATTCAATAGAAATTTAGTGTAAGAAACTATGTCATTTAATTAAAATCACCTTGAGCAATATCATCAAATTCAATCACTGTTTTCAGGTAAACTATAGTTATATTTAATTAAAATAAAAAACTAAACGTATAATTATTCAGTAAAGTGTCCTACATATTTATAAAATTAATTTCTATTTATTTACATTAATACCGCGGCTTTCAATTTTAAAGATTATTCTTTCTATAGAGCATTCAAAATACAACTGATGGCTTGGTTAGTTAAAATAACTCAATTTTACTAAAAAATTTATAAACAGCTTTTTGGGACCACACAACTTATTTTAAGTTATTAAAACAAAAGATAAGAATTGCTAAAATGAGATTCAACCACAAAAAAAATAAAAAAAAAATTGATGATAACATTTTTTTTTTGTATCCAAATTTAAATACATCTATACAATAACTACAGTACAAAACTAGGAAGAGTGCCTCACTATAAATAACCCACTTTGAGAGGTTCTAATATGGGTTAAGCAGTTTTTATGGTTAATTGCTCAGAAACACATATATCTTTTTAACTTAAAAAAATAAACAGAAAAAAACATTAGATTCGAAAATGAATTGCAGCTACATGAATTTAATTCATTAAAAGCTTAGAATATAGGTAAATATCAACAGCCCTCATTTTAAAACCGATTTCAATGGGCTAGGCTAGGTATTTAAAAGAAGTATTTTCAGGTAAATTTCAAAAAAAGTAAACAATATATGTATCACGTAGTTTAGTAGCGGGGAAGGTAGTTAAGCGAAAGATACTTAACAATAATAGATTATGAATAAAATTTTAGAAGATTATTCTTCTGTTTAAGTGGAGTCAATCAATTAATCAAGTCCTGTAACACCGATTAGGGCATAGGGCACTAAGTGGAGTGACTGATTATTTGAGTCAATAGTTCAAATGAGCTCAGCTCCATAGAAGTCAGGCAATTATGCGAGGGGTTCTTTTCCAGAGTCTACTGTATAACTTTTATTCCATAAAAAATCTAACGCTTTTTTTATCGCAAAAAACGTGCATTTCAGATTTTTGCCAAACAATTCGCATAACGAAAGGGGGGTTTGAAGCTTTTGAAAGGATTAATTCTCTTATAGTCTGGCAGGCGACCGTAAATATTTACAAATCTATTGGTTGGACAAGCTTTATCTGTTAACAACGCAACGGTTAGAAAATGTAATTTTCTTTGGCTAAGTCTATCTACGTTTAATATAAGCAACTTCACATTTTGTTTTTTTTACGTATACGACTTGAAAAGTAAAGGCAAAAGGAGGTTAGGTGGATGTGAAATAGACAGAATGGGAAAGAAAAATTATGAAATGAAATGAAGTACTTTAAAAATCGGAATGTATAAATCCCGATTTTTAAATTTCATTTTGAGCGATGTGTTTCCATGAAACACTTAGTAATCAGAAGTTTTGGAATCCGTGTTGACATTCTTAGAGGGTTTCCCAATAGTGATGGGTTGATTTTGACAGTTCATTGTGACTATTTTACTATTAAAAATCGCTCGATTTTTTAATATTTGTTTACACTACGTGGACCTTACACCAGGCAATATTATTGCCCAATAAACAGTACAAAAATTATGCGTGAAAACAAATCGTACCATAATTATTGCGCAATACAGCCCTTCTAGCTGCAGACCGTGAAGGATGAAAACAATTTGTTGGCGCCCTATGCCCCAATCGGGGTTACAGGACTTGATGACAGCCCTTACACTGTCAATATTCTTGCGCAGTATAATGATATTGAGCTATAATATTGCCTGGTGTAAGGTCCGCATTATGCTCTAAGCATCCAAAATATTGCTCTCAGAAACTATTAAGTGCTTATAGATACCTAATGCTCAAGGCTTTATAGATATAGATATACATAGATATAGATAATCCTTTCAAGGAAAATTTCAATGGCTCCATGTATGGTATAAATTTGAGAAAAAGTTTTTTGAGAGAAAGTTTTTATTCTGTTAAACATAAGATGTGTTTACGTATTGTTGGAAAAAAGGGCAACGGAAATCATATTCTATTATTATACCTAGAATAAGTACACATACGACATACGTATTATTTTACTTACATATGTACATGTTCTGCGTATGAAAAAATAACAATAATTTACTGCTCATACCTACAAGATGTGGTAAATACATTATAAGCTCCGTCAGTTAAGAAAAACAATATTGTTTTTAAAGGGTACTAGAAAGTTTTACATTGACCCTAACAAGACTATAGCAAGGGTAACTATGGATTTTCTCTAGGTCCTCACCAGTAAAGCAACCTTTGGCCTCGAGAGACAAAAAAAAGTGATCTTCTGATTGCCATTCCAATACGCTAACTACTGAGCTATTTCGCGATACACTTCCGTAATGTTGAAAATGAAAAAGTAGGTATATACATACATATGTATGTGCATGTTTAAATTTTTCTTACTATTGTATGATAGGTATAAAATATTAGTTTTTTTGTTTTTGTCATATATGGGGTTGATGGGACTACAAATACTTATCCGACAAGTTCTTACTAGCGAGGGCCACACGAGTTCTTGACAAGTTTTCTTTGTCTAGTTTTCCCTATTAAAGACTTTCCATGGCCTTATCCCACAAGTTTTTATTAGCAAGGGCATCACGAGTATTTGACAAGTGTTCCTTGTATAGATTTCCCCTACCAAAGCCTCTCTAAGGCCTTGATTAAACTTGACCAGAACTTGTCATTTTTTTAGGTGGGATTCCTTATTATTAATCAGCGAACAATATAATAAGAATTGGTAATGAAAATTTTGAATAAAAATTACTTTTTGAACATTAAAGCCTTTAGTCCATTCTTTATTTTGTCTGAGTATTTCTTGAGTCTATCTTTTATCTTCAAGAAGAGTTATGCGCAATCTGGTGAAAAGAGGGTTTTCGTTTTACTTTTTGGTTGGTGTTTTTTTTAATTTCTCTTGCTTAATTTTGTATAACGTTTTTTAAATCATCAATTTCAAAATTGTCAAATTCTTCTTAGTTTCCGAGTTATACCAAACATGGCCTATCTCTCCTAAACGAAAGGGTGAATTTCTTAGCATTTTTGTTTTAAGCAAGGTTATGCCCCAAACAAACATATTCAATAATAAAAACTCTTGAACTGAATTTTGGTAGGGAGAGTTGTTTTGACGCCTTACTGCCTGAACAGAATGCAAGACGCAGCTGGAATAGATGTCAAAAATACTGCAGTAGATGTCAAAAATGCTGCAGTAAAAGTTAAAAATTGTTCAACTCTTGCAGCTCCGGCTGCGCCATTTTTGACATCTATTCCAGCTCCGTCTTGCATTCTGTTCAGGCAGTTAAGCGGGAGCGGCTCGGAATGCTGGTTTTAAAAATTCTGTTTGGTCAAAATTCAGTTTTTTTATTTAATTCTGTCTGGTCAAAATTCAGTTTGGCCAAAATTCTGTATTCCAAATTCAGAAATACAAAATTCTAAATATCAAAATTCTGTATGTGCAAAATTCTGCGTATTTCAAAATTCTGTCTGGTCAAAATTCTTCTTTCCAAAATGCTGCTCATGAAAACTAAAACTCATGCAAAGGCTTAAGGTCGTTTATCGCAAATGTAGTAGAGTTGTAAGCATCGTAATTCTGTCTTATTTTCTTATTTTATGAATACCCTTAAAAAATTTAAAGTGCGTATTTTCTTACACTATCAAAACGATTTCTCTTTTACAATAGATTTACAGAATTTTTAAATACAAAATTATTATGAAAACAAAATTTTGAAAAACAGAATTTTGAACAAACAGAATTTTGAACAAACAGAATTTTGAAATACAGAGTTTTGACAAATCGAATTTTAGTTATGCAGAACTTTGTGCAACCAGAATTTTAACATGCAGAGTTTTGAAAACAGAAATATGACCCATACAGAATTTTGACCCCAACCCACCTTAAGCATTTCATTAATTTTTTAGGTGGGGATAAAAGGATGTAAAACTAATTTTTTCTTATTTTCTCGAAAACAATCCGCTTTTTTTGAAAAAATATATGAATGTACAAATTGTATCTTAATGTAAGGTAAGGTTAACATTTTTTGTTCATACAATTAATAGATTCAGACATTTATTAAAATATGATTGAAATTTTTCTGTACGATTTGTGTTTGGCTACATTTTCTTATTATAAAACCAAGTTTTTGGGATGCCCGGGGAAAGAGCAATGCTGCCATCTTGAAAATGAAGTTGATTTGGATTTAATTACATACATTTTTTTGAAGTTATAGCGTGTCAAAGTTTGACGTTTGTACTGTAAAAGGGACGAATATCAGTTTTTGTAAATACATACATATGTACAAATGTATCGGAAAAGCTATATTTTTTTGTACATATGTTAGCTCATAAAATTCTACACAGAAAAGATTATAACACTTTTGTTGATAATTTTACTGTCTAAATGTAATTAGTCGTGATTTTGCTGTAAAAGCAAACTCAAACGATGACAAGCCTTACCCTTACCCCAGGCACCCCAAAAACTTGGTTTTATAACGAGGATGGAGCCAAACATAAACAAAACTGATAATTTTCGAGAAATTAAGAAAAACTTGAATTTACCACCTTTTATCACCATTAAAAATTTTCCCTGCGACCTTAATTTAGAGAACTCTTTAGGAAATGCTTAAGACGTCAAAACAAAGCTCTTCACAAAAATTCAGCTTTGTCGCATTTTTTTTGGAAGTGAAAGTCTAATTATCCCGGGCTAATTGTACTTTATTAATTCAATGGCTTAGCGAGCTTATATAGAGGGCTCACAGCTGTGCCGAACCAAGTCATTTTTTTTTCAAATTTTTGTGAATGTTTCTCAGCTCAAGTTTTTCATTTTTAAATAAGAGAATAGTAATAATAATTATGTAATTTAGAGAGTAAACTTTAGAATTATCCTTTGTGCGTGTAAAATTTTCATTAATTAATGCCAGTTTATTTATAAAACCTCTAATTATCTTTGAGTTTTCTTTTTCTGACCAAGTTTGCTTCAGCTATAAGCCCTTCATATGTGAGGGAGCTCAAATTTTATACGAATATGTATAAAACTTGGTATATGGGTGATTCCGTCCCAACTGTGATTCTTTGTGTCCAGTGCTTTTTTTGTTATTTAATGTAAAATGTTCGTATATTTTGTGGGTTTTAATTGTGTAAACGCCTTTTACTACAATCTACATTCGAAATCATGACCAAATTTGCTACTTCTACCTGCATGGCTGGGAAAAGTGTAGTAAAAATGTCAGTACCGTGGCAAGTCCGTTCCTTGTTTTTCCGATTAAATCTACTTTTTTCTAATGAAATACTTCATTGAATAGAAATTTTGTCCTAAGAAAAGTTTGAGTGCAATACTTGCTTGACAAAATAATGCAAAAATTAAGTCAAAATACTTATTGCTAAATAAAATAATCATGAATGAATGTTGTCCGAGGTTTTAGTTTTATTTTTGTACTCAAAAGGTTTCCCGCTCAACCACCATTTTGTTTTAGTTTTAACACGTATGTGTCATTGTTTTCTAAAAGATACACTATTTATGTATAGTTAACAAAAGTCATTTTTATTTTGTGTACGTTTTTGTACTTTAAGAGTTATATGTTTTCATGCGATAAAAGTATGTGACAAATTTATTTGTCAGTACCGTGGTAGTATTTTCTAAGCATGTTATGACATGTTTTTGGTTGGTTATCAAAATTTTGTATTCCTTTTAACGGCAAAAGTTAAAATTGTCCTGGAAATTATTTTTCTCATAAGCTTAGAGAAGTGAGGTAGCATAAACCGTCTAAATGTCAGTACCGTGGATGTCAGTACCGTGGCATTTAAATACTTTTTGAACTGTAATTAAATATAATTAAATAATTCCTTGCAATAATATATTTTTTAAACAATTCTCTTTATACCGTTCAGCAATACCTTGGACGAGCCAAACAAAAATTATTCCGTGCAATAAAAACTTAGTAATAACCCAGCACAAAGAAAACGGTTTCCATTCAGAAGAACGGACTTCAAAAACTAAAAAGAGAACATTTTTTAAAGAAAAAAAGGGCAGTAGAAATGTCAAGAGGTCAAAACATATAAGACAATCAAGAATCTAAACAAAAATATGGTCAAAAAGAGAGAGAGCAAAAAAAAAGAAAAAAAAAGAAAAAGAGTGTCGTTATTGTCTATTCCAGTTTCAGTACATTTCACCATATTTTATGTTCTTTAAAAGTTGTAGCAAAATGCTTTTACTTATTTGATACTCTCACTAAATGAAGCCAGAAAAACGAAACAAAAATTGTTTTCAAGAAGTTTTAATTTTTGAAAATTTTCTAAAAAAAGAACCACAGTTGGCAGAGAATCACCCATATAGTACCTTACCTACCTAACCTAGTACCAATCCTGTTTCGCAACTCGCAAACTTTGAGACAGTTGCAATAAATAATTAAGTTTAAAAAAGAACTGTGAAATAAATGTTTTTTTAAGTTTAACCTTACGGTGAGTAAATAAATTTTTACAGATTATATTTAAAGCATCTGACAATGAAAAAAAATACTATAGCAAGTAGTGTGAAAAGATTTGTTATTTTTTTTTTTTCTTGTGAAACAGTTGTTTGAAAAAAAAACCTAAAAAGTAAAAAAAAAATTATTAAGGTCCATGTGATGGCTCTATATGAATATGTTTTTAATTTACAGTTGAGGATTCCGAATCATCAAATGGAGATGTCATCCGTACTCACGTGAGTAAAAGTAATCATCTATGTCTATGTACCTATGTTTCTCTTCTTTTCATTCTTTTTTACCAAATTTCAGTTTCACCTCAGTGAGGAATGCTTAGTGAGGTCTCCTCACTTAAAGCCTAGCTTATCTACAGTTCCCGTGCGCAAAAAAAAAATCTATGCGAATATTCTCGCATGTCAAAAATAATTGAGGTGAAATGCAAAATTAATTGTTTGCATGATTGGTTTACAGTTTCATGCAAAATAAAAACCATTGCTGTCATGGAATGTCATGCAACACAATGGACCGGCAATTGTTTTGCATGCGAAAAAAATGTGATGAGTAAATTATTTTTTGTTTATGGCATTATTTGCATGCAACTGATTTTTGCATCCAAAAATAATTATTTTCCATTTTTAGGGCCTAGAGTTTATTAATTAAGGGAAAATAAATGACCCGATAGGTGGCTTAGGCCAAGACAAACGTTTTTAACCTTGAATATTATTCATAGTGTGCATAGAATAGGTGGAAAATCGTTTTGAAAATTTTGATTTTATTTTGCATGGGAACTGTAAACTATGCTTAAAGAAGACTAGAATAGTCGGAAGCCAACTTAAGTGGTCGTACCAAACCGAGCGAAAACAAGAAATTTATATGACGCGCACATAATTGCGAAGTGGAGCTTTTCGTTTAGTTTTCGTTAACTTTTGCCGTCGGACGTGAGAGCGCTCAACGACCGCTCTTTCGTAAGTGGGCGAATGCAAAATCAAAATGGTGGAAGCAAACAAACAAGAACTTGGCGCTTGGTACATAGTTTTCAACTTTTTTTCTCTGTTTGATGAATGAGTGAAGTCAAATCTTAAATTGTCTTTTATTTAATTTATATCACATCGAATTTAGGTGGTTTCGCAAAATAAATAATAAAAAGCATATCACTCTGTGCTGTGAATTAATATGAGAAAACAAGCATTGAATAAACAGTTTTTTTTTCACTTCCAACCACTTAAGTGTATTATGGGTCACTTTTGAAATTGACGTTTCGGAAAGCTACTTTTCGGTCGGTTTTGACATAAGCTTACGACAGCTTCCTCCTATTCTAGTTCTACCTTAACAAAGCAAAAGTGAATAAAACTAAACGAAAAGTAACAAACCGGAAATTTGCACGCGGCATGATTTATTTGTGTTCACTTTTGCTTATATTTAGTTATACAGTGTAACGTTTTCTGGGCTCCGATTTTGTGTATAGTATTTTTTTCACTTAATACAAGTATGTTTAGACACTGATTTTTAAAAATACCCAATTTTCAAACAAATGATATTATACCATCTAATAACATAAAGACAATAATAACGTTAAAACTCGTAGTTAAATGTAAATAATAACAATTTCTATACAAACAATTTACATTTTTTCCGCTATAAATCCATGTTTTTTTAAAACCTGCTTTATTTTACGATCGAATTCAAACTGTCAAGATATAATTGTGAACTAATTCTTAGAACCCGCAACACGACATGTTGTTGATGCTTTTATTAAATAAAATCTAAAAAAAAAAAAGAAACAATAGCGCTTCATAAAATAGAGGTATTATTTGTTCAAGTGGTGATATTTTTCTAGACCCAATTAAAAATGTGCTAATATAATATATAGTAAATGACACGCATATTGAATCGATTCGGTTCAAGATATTAAAATCTATTTTTTCTGTCGGAGCTTGAAATTAAAACGTTGTAGTAGTTTAAAAAAATAAAAAAAGTTCATGCCATAGTAGCCTCTTTCAGCTATCACCAGACAAATAATTATCTACGTTTATCAATAGGTTTGATTAGATCGCATGAAATTGCTCTTATGGTTCAAGGGAGGCTATCACGTAGGGTGAAAAAAGAACTAACAAAAATAATAAATTACTTAGATATAAGCTCTACAACTATTCCGAGGAAGACGCAGTCTAGAGACCCCTGGATATCCTAAGACACGTGGGGCAAATTAGCAAACGGACGATCATTGAAAGTGGGAATTATTGCTGAAAATGTCGCGCATCGAAAAGTAACTCTGCAGAACGAGTAGAGAGCAATGTTGAAAAAGCTTGCGGAAAATGTGGAACATACTGCAGTGACTGAGAGGGGACACAGAAATGTTTTATCCGAGGTAACGCCTCTTTCGAGGAACTGACAAATCCTCCAAGAGTATACTTGTCATGAAAAAGTGCTTCTCGTTTAGCCGTTCAGACTTAGCAAAAAACTGTAGGTCCCCTCCATTCCTGCCAACAACATGTACACAGGAATGGTTGAGAGTTGTAAGTAACTAGGTCCTGGTTCTCTACGAACTGTTGCACCACCCAATTTATTTATTTATAAGCAAATTGTTGGGCAATACGGAACACCACAGCCCATCCTGTTTGGGATAACGTTAACTATCACAAAGACTGTAAAGATGGCGTTTTTGTTAACATTCTAAAAGAAAACGTCCTTAAAAATTGCATTAATTTGCGTGATATATAACCATGCTATCTGTGTTAATGGCCACTGTTGTTCTCGAGTGGATGAGAAAAGTCATCACTTAAGAGGCACCAAGCTGCATTTCGCAGTTGTCACATTTGGTGTCGATGATATTAACAGCAACACCCTGCAAATAATTCTTGAACAATCAACTGAGTATCAGTCAACAATATACCTCAAGTCAGGCGCGGATCCAGGATTTCGTTCAGGGGGGGGCAATTTTCGTGAGTTTCCAAAATCTTGATGAGGTCTACAGAAAATTTGAGTACACTTCATACCGCTCTACACGCCTGGTCACACAAAGCATTAAGCAATGTGAGTTTGAAATTTGAAGAAAGCAATTGAATCTTTCATAACTGCCACATTTCTCGAACAGCGGGTACTTTGAACTTTGTGAAATGAAGTTTTACAGCTTGTAGCTATAGCATGGTGTCTTTTACATCGTTTTTGAGTTCCCTCTGGATCTGCGTAGCTAATGGTTACATAATGGTACAGTGGTATGTTCCTATTCAGACACATGACGTTCGAGTTCGAGTGAAATTTCCAGCCTCTTTTTTAGCTGGCAACCTAACCTAGCCTTGTTAGTTAAAGGCCGTTTTCGAGAACGTCATCACCGTCAAAAAAAACGTTTTTCAGAATGTTCTTAAACGCAAACTGCAAAAGCATTCTGTTAGAATAGGCAAATTCAAGTTTTACTGCATAAGCATGTGTTCGATAATGCAGTTTGGAGTTTGCTAAAAATATTGAGAAGCTGTAGAAACGCGTCAAATGAGTTTGCAAGAAAATTGAAGGACGTTGATAAAAAATATTTTGTGCAGACAAAACCATTGCATTAATTTGAAAATAGTTGAAGGGTCCAGGGGAAAAACGGCTAAAGTCCACTTTAATTGATTCCTAGAAAAACGTAGTTGTAAATATATTACTAAAATAATGGATTATTTAAAGAAAAATAAATAAAACTAACAATTTTTTTTAATGAGCACGAAGTACTCAAGTAAGCAAACATATATTCATTTTAACAACCTGAATATTTTGCATGATAAGCTGACATGAGTCAAAAGGACCTTCCATGTTTTAACCAAAATTTTGAATTTTTTGATTTGAAATTTTCTTCTGAAAGAACCGGACATGATAATTGGAACCGGTTTTTTGCTTTTTATTCAGACACCTCTAGATTTTCAAATAAAGTTTGAAAATAAAATAATTTTCACAAGCGTGACATTGGACCGTTTTTGCAATTCAATTTGTTAGACAGGACCTCGACCGGATGTAGTTAGAATATCTAATTTTTTTTGTTTTAATTATTTACCTCACATGTCGCTAGGTTTATTCACAAGTTTTCTTTTTTTAATATCGCTTTGTTTAATTTTTGGAGCAAAAAAGATAGTTTTGGAAAAAAGTTTTTTTTAAAAAGTGTACTATTTTGCGAGTTTTCAAAATCCTATGTGAAGAGAGCTATACTACATCAGATAGTACCCATACAAATCTATAAGATGTCATCATTAGTTTAATTTTTTCAAAAAGTGGACTCCAGCCGTTTTTCCCCTGGACCCTTCAGTTGTATTTAAGCTAAACTGAAATTATAAATCAAAACCGAGATGAACCGTATCGTTTGTTCAGATGCCTTCATCGATACAAAACCAAACTTTCCGACATAGAAATAAAAGACAATATGGATATTCAAGCAACAGCGTAAAGTCGTCGTAAGCGTTGTAAAGCTTAAAACTTCGATATTCTGTCACAATTTGTATGGAGAATTTGAAAGATTTACGATGTTTAAAACTTTACTACGTTTACGACGACTTTACGCTGTTGCATGAATACCCTTAATGATTATAGTGGAAAATCCAAAAAAAAATAACACCACCTTTTATTAAACTTTTCCATCCGAACTTCTCGATTGGGACTAACTTTCGTTATACATTTCATTAACAATATACTTAGCCTTCGTTAAGCTCAAAACATCGACTACAGAGTTAGACTCATGCAATTCGATACAATAGTAATATTCCCGTCGAAAAATGGCAATAATTTGACAATCGAATTTATGAAACAACTATCCTTTCCTGAGGTATATAAGTTCCATCCAACTTCTCTTTAGCAGTGACTTCTATAGTCGTTTCGCGGTTTCTCCACAATCTTCTTCGTTAGATTTGTTCTCTTCGCCAGTTTAATAATATGGAACACGGAAGTTCCAAAAACACATCAACGATAGCGACAAAATCCTCACATCAAAAACGCATCTTATGGCTAAAACAGATGTGCTCCGAGCTCGAGACACATGTGCATACTCTTAAGGTGCGTATCAATTTCAGAGTATAAAGGCGGTGAGCAGCTCTGAAGAAGTTCTCGAGAATTAAACTCCAAAGTGGACACAGGCACAGTCATGAAACAAGCTCACCATAGGGGAAGACAGATATCCGAGAGTAACTCTCGAGAGCTTTCTAGTGAAAGTACTTCCTCAATGAAAACGCACATTTTAATATTTATCACAAAAAGAAATCTATCACCCATTTAGTACCTATGAAATTTTTTGATATTTATCAATAACTTTTATACAAAAATGTAGTTTATTATTTTAACTTTAATTTAGATATCTTCATCCTGTAGATCCGAGCATTTAAAGCAAAATTAGAAATTTTTGAAGCTAATTACTCGTGAATTGACGTTTTTTAAAGATTTAATTTTCTTTTAAATTAAAATCAACTTCAAGGTTGAAAATTTAGATAAGTGCCCCTGTCACCTCTCCCGTTACATTTAAGTATAAAAACCACTAACAAATTTGTAGAGTAGGGTTAGAGGTGAAGCAATAACTTTTTAAAACATCATTTTTCAAATTGTGAAATTTTTCATTCAAAGCATATTTTAAAGTGAAAATGAAATCGATTACGGATTCAGCCTGCTCCCTTGTATGAAATAAATTGACTCTTCTCACAAAATGTTTTACAGTAATGAAGCCTGACATTTATCTTTTAATTAAAGACCTTAACTTTGAAGATCGAGATCTAAAACTGAAGTTGTAAGCTTTCCACTCAGTCGATTTGAAGGCGCTATCTGTGCAAAGCGGAACTTTTCTTAACTGAACCTGATCAGCCAGCGGAAAACGAACAACCACTCATTACTGCAACGCTGCGCTGCCAAGAAAAAATTTTATAAACGTATAACGAAATAACGTTTTTTTGATTACATTTTATTAAATTTATATTTTATGCTTCGTTCGTTCTTGCCCAGGGGGGGGCAATTGCACCCATTGCCCCCCCCCCTGTATCCGCGCCTGCCTCAAGTTCATTGATTTTGAGAAAGTTTCGACAGGGTTAACCGCGAATGTATCTGGCGATCGCTTATCATGAGAGGTATCTCTGAGGAGAAGTAGCTATTATTAAGGAGTCATACAACTGTGGATAGCTTTTTGATTTATTCGAGATTCTTTATTGGCAATCGACGATGTAGTGACTGATGTGGTTGGTATTGGTACGAATAAGAGCAATGGCATCCAATGGAATCCTTTCGAAAAGCTTAGCCGCCGATATATGTTTCATGTCAAACAATGTGGACCAAGTGTGCCAATGACTGCAAGTGAACGGGGAGTTGACTGGCTTAAGGATAAACGCCAAAAGGAGAAAAATGCTGCAGACCGCGGTCGCAACCCACAACAGCATATTATTCCGAGACAGGAAGCTATTGAAAAGGTCACACAATTCAACTATAGGCAGTATCCCAGTGGGAAATTTTCAAAAATTCACCAAGGAATCCCCTGCTATTTCATCGAGGAATGGAAGCTGCACCCAAGGAATTTGAGGTGAAATCATGGAGGAAATTAACATGGGGTTGTCATTGGCGTTCACCAAGTGATTTTCTTGGTGAATATTCAGTAGTGAAATCACTAAGAAGGTGTAACTTGCTTATTCCATAATTAATTGCATTTGATGAAACATACCGTGAATATACATCAGTGATATCACTAGGTACATGGAGTTGCTTTTTCACCAGGCCATTATCTTTTTTTAAATGAAAAATGTCATGAATGTTCACCAAGGAAATCACTTTGTGAATGGAACATACTTAATCATCTAGTGAAATCATCAACATCGGTAGTGTACTGTCTTTCTAATCAAAAGTTATATTTACGTTTTAACAAACGCAATTTGAGTAATGTTCAGTTCATCTTACATTGATTTTCTTACGGGAAGTCAATGTGAACTTTATTTTACAAAATGAGAGCCAAAAAATCACAAGCTCAGGACTCTGTCCATTACTATTCATCGTTGAAAACCTTGTGTTTCTCGAGGCATGATTTTTTGCAATGAAATTGTATACTGCATGGGAAGCATTGAATTCAGTTGAATTTTTGCACCAAGTAAAAGAAAGGGTGATGTCATGAAAATAATGAACTGGTGAAAAAGGCAATACCTTTTTCTAATGAAATCATTACATGCCTGTTCCTCGTAAAAAGTATTTCATGAATTCATTGTGCTATTCACCGAAATTTTTCCTTGAGGACGAAATTTCCTACTGGGATATTGTATCAACTGATGGAGGATGGATGTTGTCAATAGGATTAGCAAAGCTCGTAGAGCATTTGGAATGTTTTCTCCGGTGTGGAACACTACGCACCAGGCTCAAACTCTTCCAGTTCAACGTAAAATCTGTCCTTCTGTATACGCATGTTAAACCTGGAAATACTCCGTTGTCATCTCAAACAGACTACAGGTTTTTATCAACCGTTGTCTTGGCCCCAAACCATTAATAGGTTGAACTGTGGAATAGAATCTATCAGAGAAGAGTGGATCTTGATATCAGGCAGCGAAAACGGCGATGGATTGGCTTTGATTTGAGGAAACCAAACGACAAGATACTGAGGCAATTCTCTGTGTGGAATCCTCAGGGTGTATTGTGATTTAGAAAACCAAGAAACACTTGGAGGTCAACTGTACTTAACGAAGCTCAGTCTATTAATATTCAAACATGGGCACAGCTAAAGCGCCATTCTACAGTGAAAGTGGTTAGCCCTCATAGTTATTTAGCACAACACAGATACAAAGTCGGATCAAAAGTGCAGATTTTGAGCAAATGTGAGAAATGTAAATTTTCCCAAGTGTCGAACTCAAACTCAAACGAGTTAATTTCACTATAATTTTGTGCCACAATAATTTTCATAATAGTTGTAGGGTTACCAGACGTCCTCCTTTAGGACAGTCCCCATTTTTTATACCAAAATGCTGTTTGTCCCCTCTATACAAACTTCTGTCACCCTTATTAAGTAAAAACTCAAAAAGAGAAAACATTCAATTGTAAATTATTGTAAAAATATTTTCATTAAATATTTTTAAAAAGATTTTGAATACACTAATTTTAAATAAGAAATCCTTTGAACACATCCACTCAATGAACTACATCTCACTTCATCTGTCAGTTTGATTGGCTTTTTTGATTGTTTTTATAATAAGAAATCAAATGAAACTTTCTTTCTTACCTCACTTTTTATTCTGTTGTTATATTTTTCAAAAACATATTTCGTCCCCATTTTTTGAACACTTGTTCCCCCTAGAAAACTCCCAATGTCCCCCTTTTCATGATTTTGAATCTGGTAACCCTTAATACTCGCCATTGAAGAATATTCCTTATCTTTCTTAACATCTTAAGAAATTATTTTAAATTTAATTGGAGCACCATTTAACGGGCCCTTATCATCTTGAAGTGTATACAAAAGGCAGCTATTTCATTCTGTTGAATATTAAAAAACTAAAGAACAACTTTTTATCTACCCTATGGCATATCAGTTGTTTAAAAAAATACCTATCAAAATATGTAACTATTGTATTCAAATCGTTTTTAAATATTCTTATTCCAACTGCAAAATAAAATTAGATGCTTCACAGTAAAAGTGAGATCCTTAAAAATAGAACAAATTTATAAGAGAGAGATCATATTTTTTACTATTCATATAGTTTTACAATGAATTAAAAAAAAACATCTTGACATAAATATACAGATACACATCTAAAAAAAAAGAAAAACTACCTCGAGCTATAACTATGAGAACCATCAACAAACAATAGGGTTTACTTGACTTAACGTCCTTTCAAAATCGCTACCCATTGTCCATGTCCATTGAGGGTGCTCTCTGATCCATCGTAAATAACTCAACTCATCGCATCGTCGTCGTCATCATCCTGAAGATATAACACTTCTAGTTGCATCCAACTAATCTGTAATGCAATCGTTATTCAACATAGTTTGCATAAAAATATCAGCATCTTGCCTTTTAAATGAGGTTAGTCGTGCGCTATTTATATGTATTTCTGAGGATAAAAAAAAAAAAAAAAACACTATCCGTGCACAGTAAATAAAGCTATTTTGTTGATTAACCTCCTCCTCATTCTTCCCATTCAACACTACTTGTCTACTTTCAGCGCTTTTTCTTTAATACACTTTACGATTTATTTACTCACAAAAGGATCCTATACTAACACTATTCATTTTATATACCATCAACAGAACTCTAAAGCACGCTAACTTGTCTACTTAAGATAAGTCTTAGGTTGAAGCTATATTTTTATTCCATTCAATCTGTGTTTATACTCGTATATTTTTGTAAAACTTGCGTTATAGATGCAAAAGGGCACAAGTTGTGGATTCATACAAAAATCAACTCAAGATCTCAATACATTTTTGCTTTAAATTTCAACTCTTTTTAATGAGAAGATTACCTAAATATTGATTATGTATTTCAATTTGCATGCGATGAGAGCAATGAGAATTATAAATATGTAGAATATGCTTAACTAGTTCATAATAGTTCTTAATATATGCCTCATTCATTGAAAATAATGTCACACTTTAGTCAAGACTTAGACAACTCATTCAAGTGTCTAAATTAGACAACTCTTAGACTTCAACTAAATATGTTTATTTTTAACTTTTAAATATGGAGGGCTTTCTAAGTTTGGACTCTCATTTATACATATGTATATAGGGTCACATAGATACATGTAGTCGTATTTATATACCCTACTTAAGGTAGTTGTCAAACTACAAAAAGTTGCAAATAAAAATTTTGGGTTATTGTCTAAGCGTTGTCTAACTTAGACACCTGAAAAACTTTTATGAAGGTGACATAATTATTAAATTCCAGCTGTTCAAAACCATTTAGACACTATTTAACAAGGCAACAGTCTAAAGAGATCTAATTAATACGGCTCATGATATTTATTATTTATTTAAATTATTTATTATAAAATTAATAAAAAGTTTTTAAACATAGTTTTGTGATGTGACAAAAAAGTATGATATTAAATACAACAACAATATGGAGTTATATCAAATTTTTGTTGTATTTAACATGCAACTATTTTCTTAGCGATAACTGTAAATTATCATGAGCTCATAAGCTTCGACTTTTTCTGAGGGGGGTGAGAGTGTAATACTTCGTTACAGGTTCTTCAACAATCAAATTGTTAGATTTAGTTTCATCAAACTAATTGGATTTGATCTAATCAAAATAAAGTCACTTCGGGCCCACTGCAGCAAGATCTCAGTCCAGTCCAGTTTAAATATTCACATTTTCCATTTTTAAATTTCACCAAGAAGGTACTGCCTCTTGCGAGGAACTGACAAATCCTCCAAGAGTATACTTGTTATGAAAAAGTGCTTCTCATTTAGCCGTTCGGCGGACTCGGCAAAAAACTGTAGGTCCCCTCCATTCCTGCCAACAAACACGCACACAGGAATGGTTGTGAGTTGTAAGTCACTAGGCCCTGGTTCTCCACGAGCTGTTGCGCCACCCAATTTATTTATTTTATTATCGATAGCAAAGTGATAATCCATGCCGGTAACACAGTTTTTAGAAAATACTCTGTACTTAGCCCAGCCCTATTGGGATAAGTTTTAGTTGCGCTTGCATTTAATATACATATAATTGTTTAGCTCCAACGCCCTATTTTCAAGCAATTGCGACATTCGCAAGAAATACAACTTATGAAACGAAATCTAATGTTAAATTCCTTACAACAAAAAAATCGAATCTGTTTAGAAAAAAATCGATTTGTTTAGAAGAAAAGATCAATTTTTCTAAAAAAATCAAATTTTTCGTTTTTAGCAAGATTTACACAGACTTTCACACCCACTAGTAAGATTTGACATTTCTCTGGAGTTGAAAGTTTTGTTCTGCGGTGTTTTACAAATACTCAAAAGTGTTTCTCGTTCGTTTAAATAAATTAAAAACAAATATATCTCTTAAAAGTTTTTAATTCATCAAATGGCAGTGCATAATTAATAAGAAGTGATAAAAATATCAATGAACTTCGATTTCAAGTGTCCAAAGTCGATTGATGTTATGAAGCGCGCGCTCGCCGACGTGTTCCTCATTTGATGTGTTTTTTGATGGATTTTGGATTTTTTTTTTTAACTTAAATGGACGCACAACAATTTTTGTCTATTTCTGCTACTATTCCCGGAAATATACTATTTGTATTTAATCGTATTAAATGACGCGTAAGTCGGAATGCACTTTTGAGTATTTGTATGCCCATTAATTTGTTTACTTTTTGCCTCAAAATTTATGTCAATGGCCAACACACACAACCACATAAAAAAATTGATTTTTTTTACAAATTCTTTTCAACACAAAAAAGAAATCGATCTCTAAATGTTGAAAGGAATTCGACATAAAATTCGTCAGTGTAAGCAACAATTTAAAATCTCACAAGTTTCTTGCTGAAATCTAAGATTTTGCTTTGGCGAAAAATCGAATTTGTTTACCGTTCTTTGAAAGTAATATTACAATCAAAAAATCTCTATGTTAGAAAAAAGCATTTGTATTAAAAAGCGAACAAATATATTTGCTTCCACAGAAGAATTTTTAGTGACAATAGCTGCGTTTTATTATTTCCGGGTCTGGGTCGAAGTTATCTTTTTACATGTATTGCAAAAACAACATGGGATCTAGGTTTCTGTCGAGGTTAATTTCAATAACCCAGATACAGGTTTTCACTCTGAACGGCAGAGGGCTATTTGCCATTGTGAATGATATCAGCGGTTTGTCGGCAGTGTTAGGAATATAGAGGAAAAGAGGCAGGCCTTATATGAAAAACAAATAAACAGAAGAAAAAATGAGACTGATATACAGCACTGTTTTTGCACTAACTTCCATCGTTTTATTTTCATGAGGCGATCTATATAGGTTATGAGCGATAATAAAACGCGGCTATAAGCTGCATTTTACTATCCCCAGGTCTGGGTCGAGGTTATCTTTTAGCACGTATTACAAAAACAATATGGGATCGAGGTTTACTTCAATAGCTCAGATGCTTGTTTTCACTCTGACCGGCAGGTGGCTATTTACCATTGTGAACCAATTCAGCGATTTTTCAGCAGTGTTAGGAAAAGAGACTAGCCTTACATGAAAAATACGCAAATAAACAGTTTAATAAAAAAAAATGTTCTCCTTAAAATTGTTAAGCCTAGTTCACGTGGCGTATTTTGACTCATAGAACCTTTCACACGGCTTTTGTACATTTGCCGTTTTTTGGCGTAGAAATGTCATCTGAAAGGCTCTATGAAGAATATATATATATACCACTGCTCATTTGCACTGATCTATTGGCGAATGGAGTCACGGCACCTAGCAGTCAGCACGTGAACACTATGTGGGGGATACATTTTTTTTTCATTTTGACATTCAATGTATTTCCCATAAGAGAAAACCAAAAAAAGGTCTGAAAAACATTACTTTTGCTAATTAATTTTCTATGAACACTACTTTATTTTATAGTTGCAATAGAAAAAGAATTTATGTGAGTTAGTTAATCAAGAAGAATATGTATCAAAACTTATGTATAACTTCTTATATTTTGCAGATGAAAAATGTAAACAAACCTGTATTGTTGTTGTTGCTTTCCAAAATGGATTCATTTCGTAAGCAAAATTGGTGTCACGTGCGTAGTCAGGGAAGGGGTTTGATAGACAAGAGTCAATTATGAAGATTTTTATATTATATATTTTACTACTGTTTTCTAATAAGTAAAAGCTTACGTCACCGAAACTTTGCAGTAATGTTTTTATGAAGATGCAGGTATAAAGTATTTCTATATATTTATGTATTGCGTTTGTGAATTTGTATTCTTGAGATAAAAGGAGTACAAATATTTGTACACTGTTTGTGCAACAGGTTAATACAATATATTTGGTGTTTAGAAACTAGCGAAGCTCATGGGGTCAATAACACCCTTTATTGAATAAATACAATTTTGCGTTTAATTTTTTACAATTCTTATTTTCAAAATATGTTCCCTCCAAAAACATCAGGAAATAATAACACTTCAATCGTGCCTGCGTCTTTTGTTAATGCCGCATTTACACGATTGGAGAACTGGCAATATAATGGCCAAAACAATAACAGAAGAATGGACAAATTCATTATTTTTGTCATTATACCGGCAGCTTTTCACCAGTCGTGTAAATTCGGTATAACGAAGAAGCATTTAAAATATTTACATACTTCCAAACCAAAAAATTCTGTACGTAGGTAAAAATACTTAAACATTTTTTTTTTTGTAATTAAATTGGTAAATATATATGCAAGAAATTTTCAATCCAAACAAAAACATGACATGTATTTGAAAATCTTCATTTTCAATACAAACATAATTAACAAAGAAAAAAAAACTGTTCATGTTTTAAAGAGTCTTGGCTACGTCTCTGCGCTGCTTTTTTCTCAAACGAGTATTGGTGTTTGTTTCTCGTTGTAGAGGTAGTTTGTTTACATTTTTCATCTTAAATTTAAAGCATTTGAGGCGTCAGTTTTGATTGATTTTTTGCTAGATTTGTAAACTAACATGTTTTGTTATTCTATTGCAATCATAAAAGTTGTATCCGTTTATATAAAAGTTATTAGAAAAAGTAACATGAATATGACTCTCTTTTGCTTTTCTCTTATGGGAAATACATTGAACGTCAAATTGGAAAAAAATTTATCCCCCAGATAGGGTTCATGTGCTGAAATTCATGTGGTGTGGAAAGCAACTTACCAGGTGTCAATACTGCGAAAAAACATGTGGTGCATTGTCGTGTCAACTAGGCCTTGCTGTGCAAAAATACTCACAAAGCCGCGTCCAGACTCCAGATCAGTAAAAATTTACGTTGTGCGCCTTGAATTTTGTATTCGCCAAAAATATTTTCGCTGAAAATTCAAATCAATTTCGAAATAAATTTTTGCGTTGTATGCCCTTTGCATTATAATAATAATTTTATAATAATTTTAACTTTATACCTGTAAGACCTTAGGTCTTTTTAAATGCAACCTGAATTGCACGGCACTAGTTAGAAAGAGTAGGAGGATAGGAAAGATTTGGCACAGTGGATTGAGATCAAGATGTTTATTATCTCATTAAATCTCACGGGTGGCGTCCAGTTAAGCTGGGAGAATATAGAAAAGAATGCTGCCTAGAATGGGGCTCGACACCACCTCTAAGTTAGCAGTCAAGCACTATATCCACTGCACCATTGCCACCCGCAAAAATGTTTTATATCGTCCAACTCAAAGCAAAACATTTTTTCGTGTGCGTAGAAAATCCATCGGAATCGGATAGCGTGCGTTGAATGTGACACAAAAATTTGTGTGCGTCCGGACATCCACATTGACGTATTTGTTTGCACTCACACAAATATTTTGGCCGAACAGGGCGCACAACGCAAATTTGTTTTGATCTGGACGTGGCTTAAGAAATGCATGGATTTTTTCGATGGTTTGAGATATCTCAAAGCATACATTCTTAGTTCTTCCAATGAATCAAGAATTTCTATGAAATTGAATAGTAGACTAATGTCGTTTTTAATTGCCTGTTAGGGGCCAGTTATAGCGACCAGTAAAATGCATCAGTAAACATTTTCTTTTGCAATATTTAATATGTTTAAATGCTATTTGAAACAAAAACTATATGCAAATCGATGACGAATGCTATAAAATAATTTATTTTAAAAGAAAAACTTGATTGGGAATTGTATTTTTTGAGAAAAACCATTTATTTGATTTTACTGACGAAAACTCATTTTACGTATCAGCTGATTGTCCTGTCACTCAAAATAAAACAATTCGTTCCGCTTGTTTGTGTTCCAATTTTTTACTGTTTCAGTACATACGAAAAAAAATTACTGATGCATTGACATCCAATAAAAATAGAAAGAAGAAGAAGACATTAGTTTTACTCCTCGCGTTCCGATGTTTATTCGCTAGGCTATCTAGTTATTCCAAAAACTTTGAGATAACTTGAGTTGTTGTTGCGTCAGCGGTCATCAGCTGTTTTCTAACAAGGGATTACAACAACACAAAGCTATCCGGATAACTGAGAATAACCATCGGAACGTGCCCACTGACACAATTTTACTGTTTGCTATAAACACCCATCAGGAAAAAATTTCGAACTCCTTTCGTTTCAACATTTTACTGATGTGTTTTACTGATCGCTATAACCGGCCCCTTAGGAGTGAGTACCTCTATTTTTTTACTCCTACTACTCCAAATTCTCCTTATTCCATAGGAATGGAACAGAACACAAAAAGAAACAAAAATGACATAAAACTGAATATTCTATTGAAAGACTGCAAGTAGCAGCATTGTATATAAACTTTATAGTAGTATCATCGACATCAATTGTTTATACACAATCTGATGTTGAAGCCCCCGTATTTATAAACATTCCTTGACATTCAAAAGTTGAGGAAATTTTTGGTGATTTGACATTTGAATGTTGAGGAACTTTATTGATAGGGTGGATATTTCCCCGTAGAAGAGTATAAAAAGTGGTAGAAAATGAAAAAATGCTGAAATGGCGAGAATGAGAAGGGTGTATAGGTATTTATATGAAATATATGGGAGTTGGAGGAGAAGAAAAAATAGAGCAGAGGAACCGAGAATACGGTACTTTCTGTGAAATTTGGCATAGTGCTTTTTTGTGTGTATGTGTAATTTTGTATGGAAGTTCTTCATATTGTATGATTGTATAGGTAGTATTTGTAGGATTTTCTTAAAAAAAACTTTTCGCGGTTTTTTGAAGCTATTTTAGCTTTTTGTAACGATTTTTCTTCAGATCAACTTTTTGGTTTGCAAAAACGTCGATCTTTGCAAAATTTTTACAAATAAATACATTTTATGCGGTTTTTAGTGAATATTATTCCTAATATCATCCTAAAAACGAATAAAGAGTGCTAGTGATAGTTATAGTGCTGAATTTTCCACCCAACTACCCCAAATTTCTTATCTGATCAAAAAAAAATTTTCATTGCCTTTTATTTTCTTTTGTATTTTTTGTGTTAACTTTTTGTAAATTTATTTATTACCTTTTTTTAATTTATTTGTGTTTTCTTGTGTTTTTTTGAAGCCCTTCAAAATTTTATTTTCTGCCCAAATACCCCCCCATTTTTCTATTTTGTTTGTGTTTTTTTGTGTTAACTTTTGGTGATTTGTGTTTTTTTGCATTTGGTGTTCCTGTTGGTGGTAAAATTTACCAATCATTATTTTATTAAATTCTTTTATTTTTTTCAACCTTTTTAGCATAAGCGGACTGCTTATAAATTTTTTGAAATTATTTTACAATAAATTTACATTTTTCTCAACAGGTGGATTATTTGCGAAATTTATTTTTTTTATATACAGGGTGTTCCGGTTTGCACTGATTCGTTTTATTTATTTCGCGTTAAAAATAATTAATACTTTTTATTATTTCAGCATTAATTAAATCGGGAAAATTTTATTAAGTAATTTTTGAAGTTTTTTGTAAAAATAAATTTTTGTTAGTTTTTTAAAATGCCTTTGAAGTGTTGTTTTTTGAAGTGCCAAGAGAGGCAAAAAGGCTTATCTGAACATTCGTTTTTTATACTACCCAAAGATCATCGACGATCAGTTTGGGTAAAGCATGGAGGCTTGTCCCACATCGACGATGTGAAGCCCAAATCGGTGATGTGTCAAAAGCATTTTTATGCCAAAGACATAATTGTCTCAGGATTTAGGACATGTCTTGTCAAAAATGCACTGCCTATATCTCAACCGTCGATATGTAAGTGCAGTGAAACGTCCAATGACATTTCATGTGTTCGTTTGATGGATGCTGCGAGGACCCGGATGCAAGCTACCTCCACGGTTACGTCTGCTATCCGGATGCCATCAACCTCTACGGTAAATTCTGGTGTTGTGTCCTCTGCGCTCCCACCTTCACCCCTTTTTGCAACTCCAGCTGCAGTTCTTCCTCCAGCTTGCAGCCCAGCTTTTTCGTTAGAGAACTTGGCTGCAAGTGCGACCCAAAATTATATTAGGGATTATTCCATTCGAGATACTCCGTCATCTCATGTTTCTGCTTCACAGTTTCCCTCCCCAAGGCGTTTTTCATATAAATCGACACGACAAGTAAAAAAGGCTAAGTGTATTCCGCGGTACATTTTCAATACGCCAACTAAGCTCCGAAAAAATCGCGAGTATCAGCTGCGTAAGGGATTAGATAAGCAGATGGAGGGTTTCAAGGAAGAGTTGCGCACTTTTATTTTGCTGCAACTTTTCCACAAGGAAAACTCACCTTGGGGGACAAAGGCTAGGGATTTATGTTTAGCATTTTTTTATAAATCACCAGCATGCTATAAGTACATGCTGAGTGTAGGCTTCAAGCTGCCATCGGTAAGCACCATTTACCGATGGCATTCGGAGATCCGGTTGGCTGCAGGATTCACCAAACCCATGACGGACATGTTGACGAGCAAGTCACAAGGAATGACTGATATGGAAAAAAAATGCGTACTCCTTTTTGATGAAATGGCCATCAAAAAGGAGCTGGAGTATAACATCAAAGACGACATCATCTATGGATTAACCGATTTCGGAGAATATGGAAGGAATGACATCCCAGCCTCTAAAGCGATGGTATTCACGCTGAGAGGGTTAAATAAAAACTGGAAGCAAACGATTGCATACTACATCGGTAGTCCAAATGGGGAATTGCTGTCAGAGATGTTAGTCGCAATTATTACTGAGGTAATAAATTGTGGTCTGACAGTGGTCGCAACAAGCTGCGACCAGGGTTCGATGAACGTCGCGGCGTACAACAGACTTGGGCCACCAAACTTTTTGGAAAATGAACCCTATGTGGAAATTCAGGAGCAAAGAGTATTCCTTCTATACGATTACCCGCATCTTTTTAAGAGCGTGAGAAACATCTTGTTAAAACACAACATAAAGATAGAGGAAGAAATCGTCGACTGGAATGTGATCCAAAAAATCTTTGACCACGATAAATATGGAACATTCCAGGTGTTTTATAAGCTGACGAACTCCCATGTTCGGCCGAATAATTTTGAGAAATTGTCGGTAAAACTTGCGACACAAGTTTTCAGCGAGAATGTATACACCGGTATACAATATGTTTTGAAAGCAACCGATGTTTTCAAAACAGATGAAGAGATAAAAAGAGCTGAGTCGACGTCTAGGTTTGTCAAACAGCTCAATGATCTGTTTGACAATCTCAATACGGGCCGGCTCTATTCAAGAAATCCCAACAAGCAAGCTCTTTCCGAAACTACACAGACTCTGGATGGATTAAAAAGAGCGATGGAATGGATTTCAAAATGGAAATCCACTAGCGTTGTTGTAGTGCCACCATGTTTTAAGGGATTAAAACAAACTTTAATGGCAATTGCGCAGATGTGGGAACATATCAAAAGCCAAGAGCAAAGCTATGTTCTCCTTGCGCATTTGAATACGGATGTCGCTGAGAATTTGTTTTCAATGCTGAGATGTAACCGTGGGTCATACGAGAGGAATCCCTCAGCTTGGAGACTAATTCGAAATCTTAAGATAATTATATTCCAGCATCTAAGTTCAGCCGAACATTCAGGATACGAGGACGCTGGAGCGGAACCTCTCTTAGATTTGGAGGCTATGGATACTAGGATGGAGGCAGGACCTAGTGAGGAGCCCACTCAGGATATTTACGATGAAATTTTTAATGAAATTTTCAGGTACGACGACGATGAAGACGAAGTGGAAATGACCATAGAAAAGATCGCTGAGTGCAAAAAGCTAGAGGATGGAGGTGCTGTTTACTATGCAGGATTCGCAGCAGCTAAGTTAAAAAAGAAGCTCAATTGCGAAGTTTGTTCCCGACTTTTGATTGACGAAGTTAATAAAGAGAGGGAACAAACTTTGTTGATAAGCTTGCGCGCGTACCAAACCACCAAAACCACTTCAGAGTTCGGCAAATTGACAGTTCCTTCGATTCTTTTCGAAGAAACTGTTCGAAATGTCGAACAAATTTTTCATACCAACTTTCCGGACCGGAAAGATCGAAAGAACATCGTCAAGACATGGTTACCGGAAATTATGCCGCACATCGAGGAAAATTTATCGGCCTGCTGTTCGAACCAACATAAAGAAGAAATCGCCAAGTTTGTTTTGATCGGACTGATCACATTTGAAACAAAAAAAATCAACAAGAAGCTGAAGGAACCAAAAAAATATCTTCATCCAGCGAACAACTGATGGCCAAACTAATGTCTCGTTTCGTATTTTTTCTCTGTCTCGTCTCGATTTCGTCGCAGCTTTTCGTGTTTTTTTTCTCGCTTTCGTCGTAGTTTTTCGTGTATTTCGGTTTCGCCGCAGATTTTCGTGTTTTTTTTCTCGGTCTCGTTTTGGTTTCGTCACAGTTTTTCGCCTACTAATACAAAAACCATTTAGATTTAATGTTGTTTTTAATTGTTATGTATTATTATGTAAATGTTTTTATTATATAAATATAAATTAATCTATTATTAAGAAAATAAATTATGCGCATTATACATTATATTGAATGTTTTATTTTTTTTACTATATTAAATTTTTCATTATATTTTTTTTATTAGGTAATAGGACGAGGACAACATCAACGAAACCCTTCATCAAAAAAACACAAAAACCCAAATATTTAGTATAAGTTTGTAGTAGTAGAATGAGGACTAGGCCGCCCGGGGATACCTCTATAAAAAAAACTACGATCTACCAAAAAAAAACAAAAACCAAAAAAAAACAAAAAAAAAACAAAAAAACAAAAAACCAAAAAAATTAGTAGTAGTGATAGTAGTATTAGAATGAGGACTAGGCCGCCCGGGGACACCTCACTAAAAAAAACCACGACCTAACAAACGCTTACCTATTTGAAGTGCAATGATTTTATGTAGTTCCTATTATGTGCAATACATTATGTACAATTTTTAATTTGTATTTATTTTTTTATTTATTTATTTATTATTTATATTAGAAAGCTTATTTGAAGTGCATTTTATATTATGTAGTATTATGTGCAATTTATATAATATAGTATTATGTAGTATTAGTATGAGGACTAGGCCATCCGGGGATACCTTAATAAAAAAACTACGATCTACCAAAAAAAAAACAAAAAACCAAAAAAAAAAACAAAAAAAAACAAAAAACCAAAAAACCAAAAAAATTAGTAGTAGTGAGTAGAAATAGAATGAGGACTAGGCCGCCCGGGGAACCTCACTAAAAAAAACGACGATCTACATATGCTTATTTTTATTAGACAATAGTTATGTAGTGTAGTTTAGAATGAGGAATAGGCCTACCGGGGAAACCTCTCTAAAAAAACGCATCTAGTATTCTACCCCACTGATGGGTGATGTGGAAAAGAATACATGCATGTTATCAGGTAATCTACTTTTTGATTTTTTTTTCAGCTATGTATTCAAAATGAAAAGTCATTGAGGATGTGTCAGGTAAAAAATAATATCATTCATACATAATTCGAAGAAAAATTGAATTGAAAATATTTTTTTTGAAAGTTTTGGAAAAAACTTTTTTTACCAATTTTATTTTGATTTTTAGGAACGGGCACATTCCAAGATCACGAATATGCAATTTATAAGTCACTAGGACGCTTAAATTAGCTCCAAATCAAGTTTAAAGGTGTCAACTTTGATGCCTCTAGGACGCTTAGTTTAGCCGCAAATCGCGTTTAAAGATAAAAGTTGATTTTTCGTAAAATGCTATGCATTAATTGAGTTCTCTTGAGCAAGAGTACGAATAAACAGCGAGGTGTGTATCGGGGGCCACGCTGCCCCCCTGCTTGGGCCCATTATAGGATTTGGGGTGGGTGCGAGGTTGGGTGCATGCAAAGTTCCTTTTGCATTTAAAGAAACAAATATAATTCAAACATAATTCGAAAAAAATTTAAAAAAGAACAAAAATTGCAAAGGTTTAGCCGAAAAAACTGAAAATATTTTTTTTGAAAGTTTTGAAAAAAAACTTTTTTACCAATTTTATTTTGATTTTTAGGAACGGGCACATTCTAAGATCACGAATATGCATTTTATAAGTCGCTAGGACGCTTAGTATAGCCGCAAATCAAGTTTAAAGATGTAAACTTTGATGCCTCTAGGACGCTTAGTTTAGCCGCAAATCGCGTTTAAAGATAAACGTTGATTTTTCGTATAATGCTATGCATTAATTGAGTTCTCTTGAGCAAGAGTACCTTGAATGACAAATAAATAAAGTATATAAAAAGTTGGGATTATTTTAAAAAAGTATTAAAAATCCCGCAAAATAGTAGCAGGCTACTGGCGGGATTTCGACTTGCGGGATTTTTATCGGCGGGATTTCAACCTTTTTCCAAAAGCTTCACTTTTTCTGCAAAAGATCCTATGTTGGCCATCTAGGTATATATTAAAATCTATGAATGGTGCTATCATCTTAATTTTGGTGTTATAAGATTCACCATTAAAAAGTAAGTACCCTAAAAATAAATAATAAATAATCATTTTCTTTTGAAATGGTTATTTAGAGTGATAATTATTTAACCAGAGTTCAAAATATTAGACTTGAATGTTTAAAACTCGAGTTCTGCAAAATCAGAAATCTAATGGTAACATTCAAAAATATTAAGCTCTAAACCATCCTCTAAGTACTTTCCTTCAATACAAACACAAATTTAAATCGTATAGGTTTTTTTGTTTAACCTCGTTTCACCCTATTAATAGCTAGACTTAGAAAAATATTTACCTCTTTAGCCATTTTTTAGCTTAAACCTTAAAGCACAAAAATAATTTTTAAAATGGAACCGTTTGTTTCTTAACATTAACAAATATGTAAACTTGTTGTGCTATTTTAATAAAATTTCACACAAATACCTACCGAAGGTTACTTAAAACTGTTGAAAATCTGCTTTTTTTTTTGTGAAAACTCGAAGACTCAAAAGTACATTTCGGCTTAAGACGATGTACATAGTTCTACTACTCATATTTTATTCATATTTTAAAATCAAGTCCTCAATTAATCGAATTCCGGTTAATGGAGAATCGACTGTATAGCCTGGTTTAATTTTATTTTGATTTATTTTATTTATTATAATTTTCACTTTTGTTCAGTCTATATTTATGTTTACGTTTTTTTCTCCCGTTCATTTCCATTTTTTTAATTCGGACACTTTCAATTTTTACAACCTCCGGAGTATATAACCTTCTATCTATTTTTCCATAGTATCTACTCGCACATGAGAACGTGTGCAGTTGGTAGTACCACTTTCATCTACTCATAAGTACTTTGCCACCTCCAAAGGAAAACGGCTATAATTGTCTGCAATCAACATGACCACCATGAAAATTGTCAACAACAATCAACACTTATCATCGGTGATTTTAAAGCAACCCCAAGTCCAAGTTTAAAGAAGTTCATCAATCGTAGCAGAAGTAGAACCAAATCACTGCCTGCTTATGTGAAAAGAAGATATCCCAACATCAATGATGCCACCACCAACAACATTTCCTTTGATGATGAAGCCACCGATCCCATCGTAGTTCCTTTCATGCCAAGACACTTTCACCCACCACCATATTATATGCCAAAAATTTCTTTTCAAATTTTCTTCATATTCTATTAAGAAATATATGTAATTTGAAAAAAAAAAAAAAACAGAAAGTTTTTGTCATATTTATTTATAGGGAAAGATTTACATAAACCAAATTGATGAAGAAAAGTGCATTACAAAAACCAGCGAAGTTTTTTAGTGCATTTTTATGTTCGCTTGGAAAAAAGTAGCTAAAAATACAACATCAATACGGAGTTATATCAAACTCAGAAAATTTTGGTATATGAAACTCATTTTTGGTAGTTTCAATGGCTACCTACAACCTTTGTTTCGCCAGTGGTTTGTCAAGCTTTCCAAAATCGTTATAAATCGATTTTTCTATGCAAAAAACAATTTTGCAATTTTAACAAGGTGTTCACTTGCACACACAACAGGAAGATTAAAATTTTCTCTGAAGTTGAAAGTATTTTGCCGCGGGTTTATTAAAAAGATTCGTTCATTTAAATGGATTAAAAGCAAATATATTTTCAAAATAATTATGGTTGGATATAAAATAGATTTTTTTTTTATCTACACAACGCAAAACAATTTTTGGTTTTTTCTTGAACCATTCTGTAAAATATATTTGCTCTTAATCTTTTTGAACAACCGAAAAACTTATTCACTTTACAATGCCAAAAGTACAAAATACATTGTAGTTCCAACTTCTAAAACAAAAACAAGACACTTAGGTATTTGTTAGATTTTCTTTTTTTTTTCTTTATTGAATATATGAAAAAATCTCACTACACAATTCACATAGGTATATTGAATACAAAATTTCTTTATTTTTGTGCACTTTGATTTTTCAAGTGGTGTGTAAAAACACAGATTTGATATGAGGTGATGGGAACTAAAACTCGCCATGTCAATGCCACGAAAACTAAGATAGTTTTCCTTCAAACCATAACAAATAGAGTTATAAATCTATGATAAGATACAACAATTATTCTCTTAGGAGGTATTCTCAAATTTACTTTAACAATTTAATTTGATTATAAAATTTTTTTGGCATTGATATGACGATTTTTGGTTCTCATCAGCTCATTACATTGCAAAACAAATAGTAACAAAAAGCACTAGCACACACAATTAATTAATTTAATTTAATTTTTTGGATTTTTATCCACCGGAACTGTTGGCTGTTGATTGTAGATATTTTTTTCTGGCAAGCATTGTTGATTGTCTTGAATATGCACGGAAATATTTATGTAGGTAGGTAGGTATTTTCTGAAAGTAGGTAGAAAAAAATGATTAGCAAAGAAAAAAATAGAATGCAAAGATATTTATCTACAATAAAAACAAAATACTTATCTATTTATTGATGTTGCTTAATCTTCCTTTTTTATAATTTATTCTAGCTCCACAAATCTATTTGGTTTCCACTTTTAAATTCCAAGCAAACAATTTAATTTTACACACGATTTCACGAATTGTTTTTTTTTTTTCCTTCTGCCATTTGACAGCACAATATTGCGGTAAGAAATCGTATTTCTATTCTACCACTTTGTTTGGTCATGCGCGGTGGAAGTGGAAAAACTACTTCACTCGCTTACTCCATTTATTATTACGAGAATAATATATGACTTTCTCGTTCTTAAGATAATAATAAATGTACCTCGAAATAAAAAAATATTCCCCATTCTGGTGTCAAAATGTGAAACATGTTTCACAACATGGGTGCTCACTAGCGCCACCATCGATGGAATACCACGTAAATAAAAACGACTCCATGATAATACTATAAAGTTTATATACAATGGTAGCAGATACCAAGTCGTCTCCTTTAATTATTTTTCGAATAACACTTGAGCCAAAAGATAGATAGTGGAGTGACTATCGCTTCTTTTCATGACATGCATGTCAGCATTTATCATTACAGGACAACAAAAAATCAAGAAATATATATGGCGAACGGGCAAAACATAATATTTTATTATACTACCTGCATGTAGTACTTATACCTCAACCTACTAGGTACAAGAAAGAATACAAAAAACCAAGAAGAATCCCCACTTTCGAGTCATTCACCTTAAATTCCATCAGTTCAACATGGTTTAAGCGCTGGCTGTTATGGTAGTGCGGAGGGTGGTGGGATATTATATGGTTAAAAGGTGCAGCAAGCAGGAATTCCACTTGCAAAATTGCCGCAAAACTCTCCTGCATAGATAGTGTAAACATTTGTCCAGAAGCAGTAGTGGGCGTCGTGCGGCGAAAAAAGGAGGTGAAATAAATAGAGCAGTGATGGAAAGCTGTGAATTATTAATGAAAACAACGTTATGCTTAACGGTAAGTCTCATGAATATCAAAGGATTTGTTTTTCTATGTATCTAGGTAAAGAAGCACTAAACCTACAACCACAATCAACCAGAAAATGTATGCGGGTATGGAAAGCATGAGAAAAGGATGGCAGAAGAAGATGAAGCGAACTATATGCTACAAGTTATTGCTCTTTTCCTTATAAATTCTTCTTTTTTTTTTGTTTTATTTTTTATTTGTGTTTTGAAATTTAAATACGATTTGACGCTAGATAAGGTATGGAAGATTTAGGACACATTTCTTGTTTGAGTAAATTAATTTTCAATCAGTAGAGCACCATAATGTTTGTTTATTAGTTATTAATCATCAAAAGGGCTAATAATAACTTTTCACATTTCAAATATTCTTTATATCCTTATTCATCAAATGGATGGTAGAAGTTGACAAATAAAAGTTTATTCTTGTTTGTTTTTCAAATTCCATGTTGGTAACCTACTTTCGGAATAGTTTTTCAAAAAAAAAGTTAGTGAAGGAGAATCGCTCTTCGTTGCAACTTTAGGAATCTATCCTTATTTACAGGAATCAACTGAGGATGTTTTCAATTTAATGAAATCACTGCTAAAATGAATAAAAACAGACACGACTGAAATATTTTATTAAAGTTAAATGATAAATTTAAAGGAAATAAATCGAATATTTATGACTACATTTTAAAAGCCATTGGGTAATGCAGCTTCAACCCGTTGCAAAGTTTCTCAAATATGAAGTTTTTACAACTTTTTTAATGAATTAAAGCTTAGTTTTGTACATCGACGTTTACATCTAAGGGAAGTGAAATTTCATAGTAGACATAACTATATTTTAAATGTGAAACCGACTTCTAGAAAAACTTAACTTCGATTTATGTATGTACATATGTACATATATATACAAGTTCAGAGCAAGAATTTAATGTGTTGAAGAACGAGCTATTTGTTTGCTTCTCAGATTTTTTCTTCACTTGATGCTTTTGCATACGAAAAGGAATGATGAAAGCAAAAGGAAGGAATACGGAATTAAACTCAAAGAAGACTTTTTGCTTTCATAGCAGCAACCTTGATTCTATTAGTTAAAAAAGGTTTTTTTTGTTTCTTTAATTTTATTTTTATCAATAAAACTATTGCTATTCTATATACACTACTCAAAAAAATTAAGGAAACAATATTTTTTATTTTTTGTTAGTTTTTTTTTTTAAGAGCTGTATCTCTGCGATGAGTGGTCATATTGAGGGGAAACATACAAGGAACGTTCTTAAGCCTCATGTTTTTGTTTTGAGATTTGCATGCAAGCTATTTTTATTGTACGGTTGCGTTGTTGCGCAACCTTTTTTTGAAGGGTGCAGATACATTTTTGTAATCAATCAATTGTATGGTCAGATAGTCAGTTTAAATTAATTTGTTTGTTATTTTTGTTGTTGTAAGGTTTTGTTTGGATGAGAGTTTTAATACATATCTCAGCAGATAATGATGTCATCAAAATTTGAAGACAGCTTTGGAAATTTGAATAAGTTTTCTACAATATTCTTGCGGAAACTATCCTTTTGTTTACCCTCCAAAGATATTAACTGCATAGCTTATGTTGATATGTATGTATTTAGATTTGTAGGATTTTATGCCCTCAATATTCCTGTAAATTTTCAAATTGATTCATCGAACCGTTTTTCGGGTTTTCGTCACCAATTGAATTATTCAACTCAAAAATAAACGGAAAAAAGGAAGGAAGTATTAAACAAGCATTAAGAGAACAATATTTCAATTATTTATCAAAACAGCAAAAATGTATTAAAATTCCCGGAAGACGAATTGATATTCAATAAAAATAGTCGAAAAGTCTGCAAAGAATGAAACACTCATCATAAAACCAACGACTTACTTACTTACTTACAATGAACAGAAACATATATATGTATGTATATATGTATTTATAAGAGGCACATGCAAATGAATAAATGTAATTTAGAAAAACAATAGCTACGACCTTAATGCTTGCCGTAACTGCATATAACTGAAGGGCTGCGGGGAAAACTATCAGAGTCATATTTTTCTGATTTTGGATAGTTAAAATTTTAAACTTTCAAGTCTAATATTTTGAACCCAGGTTACACTGATGGTCAGTAAGGTTGAGATATTCTCGTTCGTAAATCAAAAACCCGTGGCAGATATGATCTTTCCCTCTGTATTTTTACTCTCACCGTAATCACTCTTTCCCAAATCGTTCCATGTTTCGACTCATTTCTTAGAGGCCTAGAAGATGGCATCATAATCTCATTTTTGACAGAAATTGATTTTGACCGTTCTTTCTCGCGGCCCATCAAGTTCAATCTACTTTTTTTAAGCCTATACTATTATTTATTATTAATAAATATCGGCAACAACAACTAAAATTGCAACTGCGCTGCCTTTTTTTTCAATTAAAAAAGGTAGTTCGTCTTTTATTAAAACGGTGCACTGCGGCGTATGTGTATTATTAAAATTTATAAAACAGACAAATTATTG
Source organism: Dasysyrphus tricinctus (assembly GCA_963921185.1). Lineage (NCBI taxonomy): Eukaryota > Metazoa > Arthropoda > Insecta > Diptera > Syrphidae > Dasysyrphus > Dasysyrphus tricinctus. The sequence goes on along the minus strand of OY992533.1, from coordinate 117,073,299 downwards.
CCATTAGAAGAATGATAATATAAATTGTTGAAAAGGTTGGATACCTGTTATAAAATGTTTCTAAAATCTTTTACATTACATAGGGCTCTTATTACATGACGGCTTTTGAGTCAAGACTTTTTTCGAAATTAAATAATTGCTAAGGTAAGATATTTTTTCTCGTTCGCACTCATTTAATTTCAAAAAAATTCATAACTCAATAGTCGAATCCATATGGTTGATTCCACTGTTTTTCTTTAATTCCGTGTTGAAAATGTCCAGACAAGAAAAAATCGTTTAAGAATGGGGGTCTATTTTCCACCGTTTTAAATAGAAACAAAAATATTAGAAAACTACACCATCACTTACAATGTCACGTTATATTTTTTTTAAATCCAACTATCCCATTATCTGGACTAACTTTAGGTTTGTTCGATGTTCCCTGCCAGGGGGCGCACTGGGTAATGTCAATCAACTGTCAAAAACTTCAGAGCTGCTTGAGTTTTGATTTGACATCGAACACCTCAGTGCTACAAATTCCACCAGCTGTTTCTGTTGCGAAATTTATAAAATGAACAACAGAAATAAAAAAAAATCTTGTAGCAATCTCTACAATGGTGGCGATGAAGATGAAAATTGTGCAAAAAGAGCAAAGTGGACGAATACTCCAGACTACTTCGAAAAAAATTATGCCAAAATATTCGGATGCGGAATATGTAAAGCATTTCAAGCATACAAAGAAAACTGTCCAAATCACTCGCAGACAAATTCAAAGAAAGTTCTGAATATAGAGTTTTAAATAAATCGATAAGCTACAGCGCCGAAAAACATATGGCCATATTTCTTTGGTTTGTCGGCCACGAAGCTTGCTCATACAGAGATATATCTGACCACTTTGATGTATCGATTTCAACTGTGTCGCGCAAGTTATAAGGAGGGTCACACATTTGATAAGTAGCCTCTCAGATTCTGTGTTGTCAAATGGCCAGATGAGGATGCCAAGAAAGAGAGTGAAGAGTTTTTTAAGAGCAAGCACGGATTTCCCGGAGTTATAGATAAATACTTTGAAAACAAAAATGTTATAAGGAATCTAACATATTTTTAAAGGTGCAATAGATGGAACCCATATCATTATAGACACACCTATATAAGAAGCAAATATGATTACCTGGACCGGAAAAAAATTACATCCTACAAGGTATCGGAGACCACATGTTAAAAATGTACATGTTTTTATAGGATACCCTAGATCTGTGCACGACAGTCGTGTTTTCCAAAAACTCATTTTTGTACCAGAAGCTAGATAAACTTTGTGGAGGTAAGTTGGTGGTGTCGTTAAAAACTTAAATAAATTCTCTAGATACTACAAAAAACCTACTTTTTCAGATTATCATATATTGGGGGATTCAGCTTACCCATGTAGTCAATTTGTGTTTACCCCCTTCCGTGATAATGGTCACCTGACTCAAGCACAACTGCACTTCAACAAATGCCTGAGTTCGCATAGAGTGATCATCGAACATATATTTGGTATCCTGAAGCAACGTTTCAGGCAACTCTACTATTGTTAACTGAGAGGAATTGACAAAGTTTGCCATTTTATTAGGGCTTGTTGTGTTTTACACAACCTGGAAATGATTCCGATGTCAACTATGATGTGGAGTCAGCAGTGATTGAAGAAGAAACTGGACCTGTTTTATGGAGTGAAGAAAATTCTGCTAGCAAAAGGAAAAGGGATGAAATTTGCAGAGTACTCTTTGCCCAGCGTAGATAGAGACAAGATAGTTTTTCTTAAATTAATTTGTTGTAGTGTAAGGAGTTAAAATCTAATTAATAAACGAAAATAAAAATAAATAAAATAAAACAAACACAAATAAATAAAGTCAATCTTTTTCACAGCTTAAATTCAGTCTTAAAGCCATACATTATGTAGGAATTGAGGTACTAAATAATTACATTGGAGCCCAACTTTCTTTATATAAACTTATATTGGATTATATTTGTATAGGCTTTTTACTAAGAATTTTAACCAAAACGTTGGCTACTTTTGTTTTTATTTATTTTTTTGTTTCTTTTTTTTTTTAAATATAACTATTTTTTCTTATTTTAGCATAAATAGTTTCAAACATGTAAAAACCAAAAACTTTGGTTAGCCATTTGGAAGTATTTTTTACTTAGCACTTATAAAAGTTACTTTCTAAAAAAATCTATTACTACTTCCCTTAAGTTAAGTGATAAATACTTCCAAGTCGCATGACCAAACATTTTTAGAAAAATTACATTAAAAAAATACATGCTTATATTTTAAAATGACTAAAAAATAAATAAACAAATGTGTCCGAAAATTGTGGTTAATAATTTCAGTAAAAAGCTTAAAAACCACTATCGAAAAAGTTTTTGGGTCTCAAGGTAGCACGGCTATCTTTCGGGGTTCAATGGCTTCACAACATCTTATCTTAATTTTTGAATAAGCTCCTCTATCAGTGAATTTCTTTTGGCAGCATCTTCTTTTAAAAATTGAGTGCGGTCCTTATATGCTTCCAGGAGCTTTTCTTTATGAAGCAAGTTTGCTTCCTTCATTAAGTCCGCATTTGAGCGTTTTTTTTTTTTTGGCACTACTTGGAACTGCATTTGCTCTTGTAATATTTTCCGAAAAGATGGAGGGCAGTATGGATGAAGACTCAGGTGGAGCTTCAAAGAAATTTAAATTAAACAAATGCAACGCAGTAAATCTGATTGGTAGAAGTGAAACTTCTTGGCAATTTTCAGCAGCTTGGTAGCTTTACATAAGTACCAAGCTGCCATTTCAAAACTATTAACTAGATTTTAATTATCAAAACGATTCTGAGTTTAAATTTAAGTCCTTTAAGTTATTCTTAAAACAATTTTCAATCGGAACAAAGATTTCAAAAAAGTTTCCATATATAATTTCATCATTTTTCAATTTTCAAAAAAATGATGAAGTGGTTTTTGTATGAACAATTTTTGAAATTTTTGCTTGAATTAGAAATGGTGGTTAGGGCAAGTTAAAGTTAAGTTACTTGAATAAAACCCAGAAGAGTTTCAATCACCAAAATCAAGTAAGTTGTTTTGATAATACAGCATTTTGTATTTAACACTTACTTCGTATGATTTTCCATATAAATTAATTTGTTTTTGTAAATATATTTTGAAAACATAATTTTCAAACTTAAAACTGAAAAAAAAATGAAATCTGAGTTTTTTCAATGAATCTTTTTTTCAAGTCTTACGTTGAACATTTAATTAGCATTTGTCTATAATAACCGGTTCCGATTTTATAAAATAAAAAATAAAACAAAAAACTCCCATCCGGATATTAATATTAAGGGCTGAAATTTTATCAGGCTTATTATTTCTCTAAACTCTTAAGAGTTGCACTGAAAATTACAGAAATTTTAAATAAATTTTTTTTTGATTCAGTCTAATGTATGTACATGTACGAGTATGAATGAGTTTATTAAAAATATTCCTATTCATTCTTTTTGTAAGGTCAATACAATAAAAGTTCTTGTATGATAAGCAAACTTAATAAATTTTACTAACATATTTACTAATGATTGTCTGAGTTTATCCATCATTGAATACCCACGCATACCGCTTTTATGTTCGATGTACATTAAAAATTAAATCGATACTAACTTTTTGAATTAATTATGTTTATCTCTTGGGATTTCTTTTTGTTTTGTTGTGTCATATTACATATGTATATTTACTTAAACGCCCTCAAATACTCTTGGTTGTGATAAAGGTTTTATAAAGGCAAAGTTATACTTGTACCTATACAAAAACGAAATTGCATTGAAATTTTTTTTTCATAGAGATGAATGTATAAGTGCATATTTGTTCGTATCTTTTTTGGCACGTAGAAAAGAAGAATTACTCGTATGAACAATAAATTATATACTTTAACTAAGGTGGATTAATTGAATTAAAAGTTCAAGGGACCTCAACCCCAAAATTTTTTTTGGAACTAGGGTCTAGTTCGACAGTGGGCTATCCAGTTAGATTCTGCCTAGAAAAATTTAAGAAAGACCCTGGTTAGTCTTCAGTATAAGGAAATTGTAGACCAGGAAAACATGTCAGGCCCCTGACAAATTCTCGTTGGAAAAATCCATATTATATAATATGTATGTACAGCTGCGGTCAAAATAACAGTCGTACTCCTCATCAAAAAACCAAAATTGAAAAAAAGTTGATCCCTTAATTTTAAACAAATTAATACCATGATGTGATTTTCAAATTGGTGTTTTTAAGCTATTATTTTTGAAAAAAGAAAAAAATCAAATACAATATTTGATCCGATATTTTCAAATTTATTGAAGAACTTTTGAAATAAAGCGGTAAAAAAAATAGTAGTGCGAAGATAATCCTCCTTTTAATATTTTTCAAGAAAGCAAAGTTAGGGTAAAATTTGTATCATAAGATGGAGTTGAGGATTTGAAGATTAAACTTACATATAGTTTCGAGTCCCTCGATGGAAATAATAGAAGCACAAAGGCCTTGCATCGAGTTTATCAGGGGTTCACACCTTTCTACGCTTATCGAACTCCATGAGTGCTGTATAGCTTCCCAAAGGCTTTATTGTTAGTTGGCTGGCAACTAGTAATATACATATTGCATCGTACAACAAGTTCTCAATGGGATTTAAGTCAGCAGACTGTGCGCGCCAATCCGTCACATCAACTCTCTTTGCCTGGAATCATAGCTTCGCAAGTTTACTAAGAGGCTTTGGGTCATATTTGTCTCACTGAAAGATCCATTTGAGTGGCATTTCATTTTCAGCAGATTGGCTAATCCATGATGCCTTCAATTCGCTGTGTTGGAAAAACATCAAAGAAGGAAAAACATGCCCAATCCATTATGCTGGCCTCCGTATTTAATTGTTTTTTCTTTGAAATGTGGATTGTGTTCTGTGTCTGGTGGCCTTCTTACATAATGACGAGGTCCATTTCCACCATAAAAAACAATCTTGGACTCGTCTGACCACAGAATATTTCTCCAATTTGATGCAGGTCAGTCAAAGTGGTTCCTTTGCAAATTTCAATCTTTTTGCTACATTGCTTTTTGTCAGCAATCGTACCTTTCTAGGGCTGTGGGCTAATATTCTCGTATACTTCTACGAACCGTTTCATTGCTGACATCAACACAAAATATGCCTTTAATTTCAGAAGCTGGCGTAAAGGGATTGATTTTGAAATACCTGACGGCTCGTTTTAGCAACTTGGATGGCAATAGCGGCTTCCACCCACCATTTTCTAACTTTGGCAATTAAATAATGGCTTTTCTTACCATTTTTGGTGACCATATAACTAGGCATTGAACCTGCGCATAAGTTTTGCCTTTTGCCTGGTATCAGTCTCCTACTCCTAATAAGAGCACGCTATTCCGGTGCACAGTACACATATTAAAGGTAATATCATTAGAGCTTTGATTTTTGTTTCTTCTGCGCATATATCAAAATTTGTGTCAAATGTCAGTATTTGTTGTTGTGTTTACGTGTATTTAAGTCATCACGCTCCCAGCCATTTTTATTTCTGACAATTTCAATTTTAATTTGTTGTTGTTTTTACGTGTGTTTTCTTCCTCACGCTCACAGCCATTTTTTATTTTCGACTGACAACCTGCGCAGTATAATACCTTAGATTTGTGTACTGTGATTCCGGTGTACAACCAATGTGTGTGTGACCGATTTGTCAATAAAACAATAATAGCCCAGGAAAATTAGACTTTCACTTCGAAAAAATTGCGACAAAGCTGAATTTTGGTGGAGTGTTTTATTATGTCGTCTTAAGCATTTCCTGAAAAGTACCCTAAATTTGGCCCGGGCCTAAATTTTTTAGGGGGGGTGAAAGGTGCTGAAGTTCAGTTTTTTTGGGAATTGCTCCTAAACTATCGGTTCTATTGAAAAAATGTGAAGAAACAAATTAAAGCTAGAACTATAATGCTCGGAGGGGCACTTAATAGACCGGGAGGCGGCAATACAAAATTCCCACCCATCGAGGTAAAGAAAAATTTGGTTATATTGCATTAGGTTGCCACTTGGTGATATAGAAAAACTTGGTCGTCCACCCTGTATCCTGGTCAGACCGGCTGGCCGACCAAAAGAAGTGGTCATATTTTAGGGGTGCTACCACCCATCGAGGTAAAGAAAATTTTACTTACATAGCGTTTTGTCTTCGTTAGGTGATATAAAAAAGCTTGGTCGTCCAGCCCATACCCTGGTCAGATCGGCTGGCCGACCAAAAGAAGTGGTCACTTTTTAGGGGTGCTACCACCCATCGATTAAAGGATGAAACCTATATCAAATTAAAGGGGCAACTTTCACCTATCAGAATTTCAAGGTCGTCCGGGGCATAGCTTGGTCACTTTCTCTGGCCGACCAGATTTATGCATTTATCTAAGATTATGCGATACTCACTTGTACACATTAATTATATACTGAATGTCCAAACCTAATGCTTCAAACTTTAATTGGTGAAAGACCAGGTCATGACCTGTCAGAATTCCATAACTTGTCCATACTAAATCCTAACCAGTTGGTAGAAATACCTAAATAAACTGCAATTATGATCAAAGCTAATTTTTAACTTATATTTTTGGAGTTGAATGATAAACAAAAATTCCATTACGCAATATTTTCTAGGTCTATTAAAAACTTGCCCTATTTTTTCAGTTTCTTAAAAGGTATAAAACTTATCACAAGCAGTCTTAAGTCGAAAGTTATAGCCATTTTAATCTAATAAGAAAGAGTTCTGAAACACCAAATTTTCACAAAGCATCATGAAAGGAGAATGAGCAAATTGGCCCATATGCTCAACACAATTGTCATTACATTTTTGAAAAGGTTATTGCTACGACATCATTTCATTATATGACCGTTAAGCTCTAAACCATGGGAATCGCGAGATATTGGACTTCAAAGCACGGCAAAGAAAAATAATGCAACGCCGCATTTGGACATTGTCTTCCTGCTCAACATCAATGTGTTGTGCATCGGTGGAAAGGTTATAGCATTTACTTACTTTTTGTAGGTAACCGTTAAACTGTAGACCATGGGGTTCAAGAGATATTTGGCATCCAAAAAGTGGAATAAAATAATAATGCAATTCTACATTGGCACTGGCCTGCCAACTCAACAGAAATGTGTCATACTTCATTGAAAAGGTTATTGCGAGTACTTAATTTTCTTTCAAGAATGTTAAGGTGAAAGTGGTGTCGTTCGAGAGATATTTGACAAAAACGCAATAATAAAAAAAAAAATGCAATTCCGCATTGGAAGCCGGTCTCCCAAGTCAACAGTAGTGTGTGGTATATTTTTAAAGAGGTTATTGCATGTACTTCATTTTGTTATATAGCCGTTAAATTGTAAACCAAGGGGTTCGAGAGATATTTGGCATCAAAGAAGGCGAACAGGCTATTGTGAGTACATCATTTTATTATGGGGCCGTTAAGCTCTAAGCCATGGGGTTCGCGAGATATTTGGCTTCAAAATACCGAAAAGAACAATAATGCAACTCCGCATTTGGACATTGTCCATCAACAACAACAAACTGGTATAATTCCGTATTGCTGTTGTATTTAACATGCTACTTTTTTCACTAAACACTAAAAAACAGGGCTATTGTCATTAAGCTGTAGATCATGGGGCTCAAGAGATATTTGGCAAAAACGATTTATAGAACAATGATGCAATTCCGTATTTGGTGCTGGTCTACCAAGTACACAACACAGTTATGTGTCGTTCATCGTTGAAAAGGTTATTGCATGTACTTCATTTTGTTGTATTGTCCTTAAGCTGTAGATATTTTGCATACAAAAACAGACAAATACAAAAATAAAGCAATTCTGCATTGGGTACTGCACTACATTCTCAACACGAATGTGTCATACATGGTTGAAAAGGTTATTATGATATCTTCATTTAATTATATGGTCATTAAGCTCTTAACCATGGGTTTCGAAACTTATTTAGCTTAGTGTGGATGGAATAAGTTTTGAAAGGGAGGCCGCTTCGGATCATCACACACTGCGTCAGTTTTTAATTAATTAAAACCAGAACCATCCACACCAAGCTAAATATCTTTCGAAGATATCATAATAACCTTTTCAACCATGTATGACACATTCGTGTTGAGAATGTAGTGCAGTACCCAATGCAGAATTGCTTTATTTTTGTATTTGTCTGTTTTTGTATGCAAAATATCTACAGCTTAAGGACAATACAACAAAATGAAGTACATGCAATAACCTTTTCAACGATGAACGACACATAACTGTGTTGTGTACTTGGTAGACCAGCACCAAATACGGAATTGCATCATTGTTCTATAAATCGTTTTTGCCAAATATCTCTTGAGCCCCATGATCTACAGCTTAATGACAATAGCCCTGTTTTTTAGTGTTTAGTGAAAAAAGTAGCATGTTAAATACAACAGCAATACGGAATTATACCAGTTTGTTGTTGTTGATGGACAATGTCCAAATGCGGAGTTGCATTATTGTTCTTTTCGGTATTTTGAAGCCAAATATCTCGCGAACCCCATGGCTTAGAGCTTAACGGCCCCATAATAAAATGATGTACTCACAATAGCCTGTTCGCCTTCTTTGATGCCAAATATCTCTCGAACCCCTTGGTTTACAATTTAACGGCTATATAACAAAATGAAGTACATGCAATAACCTCTTTAAAAATATACCACACACTACTGTTGACTTGGGAGACCGGCTTCCAATGCGGAATTGCATTTTTTTTTTTATTATTGCGTTTTTGTCAAATATCTCTCGAACGACACCACTTTCACCTTAACATTCTTGAAAGAAAATTAAGTACTCGCAATAACCTTTTCAATGAAGTATGACACATTTCTGTTGAGTTGGCAGGCCAGTGCCAATGTAGAATTGCATTATTATTTTATTCCACTTTTTGGATGCCAAATATCTCTTGAACCCCATGGTCTACAGTTTAACGGTTACCTACAAAAAGTAAGTAAATGCTATAACCTTTCCACCGATGCACAACACATTGATGTTGAGCAGGAAGACAATGTCCAAATGCGGCGTTGCATTATTTTTCTTTGCCGTGCTTTGAAGTCCAATATCTCGCGATTCCCATGGTTTAGAGCTTAACGGTCATATAATGAAATGATGTCGTAGCAATAACCTTTTCAAAAATGTAATGACAATTGTGTTGAGCATATGGGCCAATTTGCTCATTCTCCTTTCATGATGCTTTGTGAAAATTTGGTGTTTCAGAACTCTTTCTTATTAGATTAAAATGGCTATAACTTTCGACTTAAGACTGCTTGTGATAAGTTTTATACCTTTTAAGAAACTGAAAAAATAGGGCAAGTTTTTAATAGACCTAGAAAATATTGCGTAATGGAATTTTTGTTTATCATTCAACTCCAAAAATATAAGTTAAAAATTAGCTTTGATCATAATTGCAGTTTATTTAGGTATTTCTACCAACTGGTTAGGATTTAGTATGGACAAGTTATGGAATTCTGACAGGTCATGACCTGGTCTTTCACCAATTAAAGTTTGAAGCATTAGGTTTGGACATTCAGTATATAATTAATGTGTACAAGTGAGTATCGCATAATCTTAGATAAATGCATAAATCTGGTCGGCCAGAGAAAGTGACCAAGCTATGCCCCGGACGACCTTGAAATTCTGATAGGTGAAAGTTGCCCCTTTAATTTGATATAGGTTTCATCCTTTAATCGATGGGTGGTAGCACCCCTAAAAAGTGACCACTTCTTTTGGTCGGCCAGCCGATCTGACCAGGGTATGGGCTGGACGACCAAGCTTTTTTATATCACCTAACGAAGACAAAACGCTATGTAAGTAAAATTTTCTTTACCTCGATGGGTGGTAGCACCCCTAAAATATGACCACTTCTTTTGGTCGGCCAGCCGGTCTGACCAGGATACAGGGTGGACGACCAAGTTTTTCTATATCACCAAGTGGCAACCTAATGCAATATAACCAAATTTTTCTTTACCTCGATGGGTGGGAATTTTGTATTGCCGCCTCCCGCTCTATAAGTGATCGGAAGAAAACAAGCGAATACACGGAAAGCATTTGACGCGACTATAATTGCGGAGTGGAGCGTTTCGTCAAGTTTCGTTCAACTTTGGTTACGGAAGTGAGGTGCGCTCCCGAGCGCACCTCACTTAAGTAAAACTGACATTTTGTGAAATAGGAACGCCAAAAAGAGATAGATGATAATTACATTATGGGTATGTTCCCCTTTTTTCGGTTCGGAAAGCTACTTTTCGTTGGTTTTTGACTTAAGCTTCAGTGCCCTTCCGACTATTATAGTTCTACCTTAAAGCTTATGCTATGTTACACAAAAAATGTTAACATACTTTTTTTCGTAGAACCAATAGTTTCAGAGAAAAACGTTCAAGAACTTCATGGTTCAGTGAGTTTAGTCCAAAAAACTTATAAAATGTTTGCTTATCGCTGGGCAAATTTTGTTTTGTGATTTATGTTTAAGTACAACTCCTTATTGTAAAATCAAGTTTTTGGGGTGGTAAGGGAAAGGAAATGACCGCCATCTTGAAAACAAGTTTGATTTTGTTTTTGTTTAATAACTCGTTGAAATTGCGTTTTTTCAAAAAAATTACCAAAGGACAGAGTTTAGACGATTAAATTATCTAAAACATGAGCCATTAAACAGCTCTGTAAGTTTATTAATCTCAAAGTTACAGCGGATCAAAGGTGTCACCTATGCCTCATATATGTATAGTAGGGATGAAATAAAGTTTTTTAAGGTTTATCGCTTAGTTCTGAATTTTTTTGATGATATCTAGAATACATTTTGTACTGCTTTTGATTGTCTGTAAAATGAGTCCTCTATTATGACTATAGACATCATCAAAAAAAAATTCAGAAATAAGCGAAACACCTTAAAAAACATCATTTCATCCCTCTACCATATATGAGGCATAGGTGACCTTTGATCCGCTGTAACTTTGAGATTAATAAACTTACAGAGCTGTTTAATAGCTGATTTTTTAGATAATTTAATCGTCTAAACTCTGTCCTTTGGCCATTTTTTTGAAAAACGCAATTTCAACGAGTTATTAAACAAAAACAAAATCAAACTTGTTTTCAAGATGGCGGCCATTTCCTTTCCCCTACCACCCTAAAAACTTGATTTTACAATAAGGAGTTGTACTTAAACATAAATCAAAAAAGCAAAATTTGCCCAGCGATAAGCAAACATTTTATAAGTTTTTTGGACTAAACTCACTGCACCATGAAATTCTTGAACGTTTTTCTTTGAAACTGTTGGTTCTATGAAAAAAAGTATGCTAACATTTTTTGTGTAGAATAGCATAAGCTTTAATTTGTATCATCACATTTTTTCAATAAAATTGATAGTTTAGGAGCAATTCCCAAAAAACTGAACTTCAACCCCTTTCACCCCCCCTAAAAAATTTAGGCCGTCATAATAAGCCACTCCACCAAAATTCAGCTTTGTCGCAAATTTTTTGGAAGTTTTTGTCTAATTGTCCTGGGCTATAAGGAAGTTAATGATAAACAAAAACCAATGTTTTTTGAAATGTTCAATTTTAGAAATAAGAGAGAAAATTAATATTGAGTATTCATGCAACAGCGTAAAGTCGTCGTAAACGTAGCATTGTTGTAAACTTCGTAAATTTGTCAAATTTTCCATACAAATTGTGACAGAATTACGATGTTTTAAACTTTATAACCTTTACGACGACTTTACGTTGTTGCATGAATACCCATAATATTTCTTCTTCAATGTTATAAGTCAAAATGTAACAGTTTTTTTACTATCAACGCAATTTAAAATTCACAAAACTGAAGTTATGCAATTCTTTTACTGGTGCTACTATTATTTTGACCGAAGTCCCTTACATAATGTGGACATTATGTAGTCCACTTGTAAGGGACTCACAACAAATAACTTTCTATAAGTTTTTTGTATATCCAATGGAAATCTTTAAAAAAAAAATCGGTAAGGAACTTACTAAAAAAAATAATTTTTTTAATTTAACGATTGAATTTCGTAAAATTTCTTGAAGACAAAATTTTTTTTTAACTATTTAAAATTTTTCAGGTTAAAAACAAGTCTTATTAATCAGACAAGCAAAGTTCGGAACACCTCGGGAGCTGTTAGTCAGTCATTTATGAAAGCAAATCTCGTGCCAATAAGAAATAAAGATCGCAACATTCGACTCCAGGAATCCATAAGTGAAAAGAGTGAGAAGATGGTCTAAATAAAAAATGTTATTCCTGTAGAAAAGACATTTTTTTTAATTAAGATGTAAACTCCCAATTTACGTATTTTATACTATTCTGGGAGAAATATAAAACAAAATAAGTTTTTGTACTGTTAAGGCCTATAGCGAAGATAATTCTGATGAGGCAAAAGAATATTTGTCAAGGGCTTAGCGAAATTTGATAGTAACCCCTTGCTACATCAGACAATCCAATTTTAGTTTACAGAACTCTAGACCTATGTATGTACATGTACATTGTTCATACATGCGTACATAGGTAATAGGTATATACAAATACCTGCATATGAACATTTATGTTGCAGTCTCGTTACAGCAGGTACATTTTCTTTGGTCATTTTTAAAGTATAACTTTTTAAGCACATTTTTCTTAAATAATTGTTTTAAGAGTCGAAGAACCCGAGCAAGATATGTAAATGTATAAGAAATTGTCCACGTAAAATGAAGAATATTACTTTTGCAGTTAAGTTTTATTCTTTTAATTTACTTACTATCGTTATAAATTATTATTAACTATGTACCTTTAATGATTTAAATAAACAGAAACGAAACTTTAAACTTTAATCCACGGTTCACTGTTTTATGTTAAGGGGTCAAAGAAGACAGGTGCATTGCACCGTCATCATTGCCACCGAATCAACCGCACCACACCGTACACCATGCGTTGTCGCTTCTTTCTGAAATGAATACTGTGGTAATTATTGCCATGCTAGCGAAATGACTAACTGTTCGCGATGCTTAATGAACAAACCTGAATGGGTTAGCTAAATGAAAGATCACGGTCATGATAAACTTGTGAGTTGATTATGTATAACAACAAGATCTCCCTATATTTCCCAAAATATTCATGACTAGGTATTTGTGATAAGAAAATTAAAATGCACCGCTGGGTCACACCTAGTTGCTGTTAAGTGCAAGAGGCTTAGAAGTTTAAAAGTAGCTTATACTAAAACATAAATTATATGAGATAAAAAGTTCAAAAGCGTGAAATTCATTCTCTATTGATTGATCCTCCTGATAACTCAAGAAATAAACTTCTGAAGAATTTTGTACCTACTACATTAACACTAACATTAAAAATAAAATGCATGACTGGGTCGCACGTACCTGCTCTTATGTTCAAGAGGCTGAAGTTTTAAGAATATTGTACATAAAGACATGGAAACAGTGGGAGAAAAGTGTTTAAAAGCATCAAATCGTCGGCCTAGAGTGAAAAGCAGGTAACTCCTATTTTGCATTTTTTACAAACAATTATTTAAATAAAAGTGTTCGCATTATTTGAATAAAACCAAAATTACATTAATTATTTTTCAGCAGTCGGTTTTGCTAAATTCGCTCAAATTGAAAAGATTGGATAGGTTTTTGTATTTTTAAGCAATTTTTGAAGCGGTCTATAATGACAAAAAAAAATGTGGAGTTAGCCGCTTTACAATCTAAGCCGACGAAATACCATATTTAAACTAGCTAAACCAAACTCTTTTGATAGTTTGAGGTAAAAAAAAAAGAACGTGATTTTAATTCTTGATTGAATATACATAGTTGTTTTTTGAGCGGTTTATTGAAAATTAGTTTTTATATATCAAATTATTAAAACATTTAAAAGGAACAATGTTGGTATTCAAGTCTTAAGTATGTTTTCAACCTGGAAAAACGGCAAATTTTTGTCAAGTTTAATCAAGGCCCTGGAAAGGCTTAGGTAGGGAAAATCTAGACAAGAAAGCTTGTCAAATACTCGTAAGGCCCTCATCAATAAGAACTTGTGGACATTGGTGTAGGAAGGTGGGCAAACAAACAACCAAATTTGTTTAAAAATAATCGAAATCGATGTTTTCGGTGCAAATGATTCTTTATCAACTATTTATTTGGGCCTCAGCATTTATTTAATTCATAATTTTTTTAAAAAGAGGACTAATGAATGAAGCCCACAACGACAGCAATAGTACTACTGCTACTCCTACTACCACACCACTGAAGTCACATGGCTAGATCAATCATAATACAGATTTCGTTGCTTATCAATTGCAACAGTGACTAGCATTTTTATAGACACACCCAAGCTTGTTATTGTTCACTCGGTTTCTTACTGTTGAAATCGATCAAATGGTAACCAATTCCAGTTATTCGATGTGGTTTGACTGCTACAAAATAAACAGTGAGCTCAGACTGAGTCGATTATAATTTTTTTAATCAAAATCCCTATATTTTTTTTTTGTTTCTAATTTTTACTTAAACCTTACATTCTTTTTGATTTCTCTGCGCTATATGGAGCCATCCAGGTATTAAATCTGAACACACTCCAAAAGTAGAAATCGATTTCTTTCCCATTCCTAAATTGATTTCATAGCATTTTTCGATTTATTGGCGATTTATATTTTACGTTTGGTGTTACCACTTTTTTAATCTGAAAACCTTGCCATTTTCATAAGCTAACTCGGTTTAAGAAAATTTAAACCAATTCAACTCGATTTGTGCTTCACCGAGTTGACACACATCACTAATGTAAGGAGCCTCCTGGACAGTGGTGCAATGAGAAGGTGGGAAAAAATTGCTTTTGTGTGATGACCACATGTAACTGAAGGCAAAATATAAATTTTGGTGTCTGAAACATCCTTCACAGTTGTTCAATTTTGCTTTTTCAGTGAGTTACAACCAAAAAAAATTTACTGTCGAACTTTCTGAGGTGGCAAATTACCTTTTTAACGTGGGCTGTGTCCACCTCTCTCACTCTCCCCCTTCCTACGCCTATGCTCGGGGGATAAGGCCTTGGAAAGGCTTTAGTAGAGAAGATCTATGCAAGGAAAGCTTGTCAAATTCTCGTGAAGCCCTCGCTTGTAAAAACTTGTCGGATTAGTCTTGTTATCCCATCACAAATACCCCGTATATGAGAAAAACAAACAAAACAAATATTTTATACCCATTATGCATTGAACTCAATTCAATTTAATTGAATTGAATGGAATTGAATTGAAATGAATTGAATTAAATTGAATTGAATTTGATTCAATTGATTGAATTGAAAATTGTACCAATAGAGAATCCGAAAAAAATGGATTCCGAAACTCTGTCTGTTTGTGGCGCTACACTCAACAGTTGGGTAAATTTTCCTAAACATTCAAAAATAGTTTTTTCTTGATATTCACAAGGCATTCACAGCTTTCACGATCTTATTTGAAATTTCATCCAAATAAATAAATAAAAAATCCTGCAAAATTTTAGCTCATTTATTTTTACCGTTAACCCGGTCCCCAAAACAAAAGAAGTTTTAAATGTTTACAGCCTTATTTATTAAATTTTGTAATACGGTTGACTAGCTAGACTTCAACATCTTAATAGCTCTTGAAAGTGAGATTTAAAATTTGTATAACTTTGGTAATAATTGATAGGAAATTTTAAATGTTGATAGAAATGTAGGTATCCACTTACATAATAATGATTTAAAAAATGGCGATTTAGAAAAAATTTTAGGACAATTGTTTCCTTACTTCTAGACACAATGAAATAAATTCAACTTTTTTCAATTCTTATCTATGTGTTTAAAATTGAGAAAATATTCTGTTTCTATTTTACATAACTACATTTTTACCAATATATAAATATTTCTATCCATTATTACCAAAGTTATAAGAATTCAAAGTTTTACTGGTCATCCCATATAAAACTTTTTTCCTGGCCTTGTGGACATGGACATTTCTCAATTTTCCACATTGCGGTTTTGTATTTTATCAAGCTGAATCCCTTTGTATTTTGAATAGGTATATTTTCTCGCTACTTATCTATATCAAATTACACACAACAAAATCTAACCCTTTAACTTCCACCAACCATCCTCACTGCCAAACAAGGATCATAAAGAAAAAGAAAACAGCAATTAAATGCCATACGAGACAACATCCAACAGGTATGTTTTTTTTTTTGTTGATTTTTTAATTATTATAAACTGCATCTTACACTCACAGAGCAGACATCCTGATTCATTAGTTAAAAAATTATTGCAACCTTGCAAACCGAGTCTACATTATGTTCATGGAAGGAATCGATGTGAATGTACATATACATCTATTCACATCATTCATCCCTTCTTTCTTTATTATTTAGAAAGACGTAGCTGCTCTTGAAAAAAATCCCTTTATTACAATAAAAAAAGGGCGGTAGAGCTCCTTATATTGTTTTATACCTTACAACAAACCTGTGACATTTAATTTCTTTATTCAAATAATAAAAAAATGAATAAAATGAAGTGTTTACACTAAATAAAATTCTTACATAACAACTTTTCCCTCCGAGGTATTTTGAAAACATTTAAAACAAAAAGGATTTCTCTACATATGTATGTATCATATAGTTTCTTTCTTTTTTTAATCCTTCGAAGGTGGTAAAAAGTAGGATTTAACAGGATTTTCAGTCAAATATGGAAAATTCACACGAAAACTTTTTTCTTTTAGAATTACTCAAAGAAAATTTTTGGAAAATTCAATAATCCTTCACCCGCACAAATCCTTCGATACACACACCCCTTATATCCGGGGTTTCTATTCGGAAATCTCACTTGGAAATGATTTATTTAATTTAATAACTTGGAAAATAAAATAACGATACAAATGTAATTAAAAAAACTGTATCTATAAAATGAGAAAAAAATTAGTTTTGATGTTTACGTTTCGCGATGCGTGGTGTGTATTTGGTTTTGCCGTAACTTTAGTACTGATTGCACGGTACAGCTGAGCATTACGAATGCTTTTATCGGATATATGCACATACATACAAATAAAATGACAACATTTGACGGCTGGCTTCTTTATCTAATGATGGCACACAGAAAGGGGGTGGTTTGTTCTACACATGCGAACAAGGAACAACTGCCCCGCAGGACGATGACTACAAACTGAACACATGTCCTTTTTTCTTTCGTTGAGTTTTGTTAGACCAATTGGAATTTGAATTCAAATAAATACCTCTCTAGAATTTAATGAGTACCATCTGTAAAAGAAGTGTCTTACAGGAGTTATAACACTACAGATCTTCATGTGTGATCCCGGCCAAACTTGAGCAAAATCTTTCAAAATTAAAATACAAAAGTGCTTCTATTCGAAATACCGTTAGTCAGATTGTATAAGACGAAGACCATACTGAAAATAGTATACACATTTATGTATGTACATTAGGGTGGTCGTTAAAAAAAAGTCATCCCGAATGGGCCCAAATCGGCTCTAAATGAAGAAAAAAAATTCTCTAATTTTTTCGGATTTTTATTTTCATCCCCTATAGTCGCTGTAGGAGCAAATTAAATTTCCTCCTTTTTGTTTGCATACTAGAAAATTCACGTAAAGATCTGCCAAAAAATTCAGAGCATGTAGGTGGGAACTAGACAAGAAAAAAATCCTATAGGAGGGGGATAATATCTCCCCCCCCCCCGCTTGGACGGGAGGGGCAATTTAATAAAATATTTGCATAAAATAAAAAAAAAATAGTTAGAAAACAACACCAATACTTACAATAATGTTTTGTAGCTTTTTGGAAAGCCAGAAGTCCATTCTTACGGCTTGTTTTTAAATTAAGTTTTTTGGATGAACATTTTTTGCAAAAAATTGTTTCAATTTCAACATTTTGGAGAAAAATTATTATTTTTATTGTTTATTCAAAGAACTTTATTTAATAATCAACTATTCAAATGGACTTCTGGCTTTCCAAAAAGGTACAAAAAACTACTGCAAGTGTTGCTGTTGTTTTTTAATTATTTTTTTTTTCTATTTTATACAATTATTTTATTAAATTGCTCCTCCCGTCCAAGCGGTGGGAGATATTACCCCCCTCCAGTAAGATTTTTTTCTTGTCAACTTTTCACCTACATGCTCTGAATTTTTCGGCAGATTTTACGCGTATTTCCAAAAGAAAGGGGACATTTAATTTACCTGTACAGCGACTATAGGGGATTCAAATATTTTTTGTTCTTCATTCAGAGGTGATTTAGGCCCATCCAAATATTAAAACTCAAAAAAACCCATTATAACGACCACCCTAATGTAAATACAAATACATTTTTCCATAGACAATTAAATGAATTAATGAGAAGAAACAGGAAAACATTCCACAAATCATAGTTCTTGATAAATCGAAAAAAACTGTTTATTTCGAAAACTATTTGAGGAACAATTGTAACGCTAGAATTGAAAAATAGTATGCCAAAAATTTGGGTTAAAATCATCGAAGGTTAGCCCCAGAATTTACTGATAAAGGGGCTGGAATGTTTTCTTTTTTCCACTCATTCTGAAAAAATACAAACAAACGATTTTAAATTGTATTTAAATAATACAAAAACACTTAAATTTATTATTATTGTTATTCAAAGAATATAGAAAAATAACGAGTAAGCAAAGATACTTTAAATGTTATTGTTATTCATTGTAAATGTTATAAAAAAAAAGTCTTTAAACATCCCCTTCGCCACTTTCTGCTATATTCAACGTACATATATCAAACTTAAAAGACACAAAAACTAAATTATCCATTAATTCTGAAATTTCTCATCAAAAGCATACTTCATCAAGATATTGAATCAATTAAAACAAAAATAACCGTCAAAATATGAGTATTTTAACAGATAATTTCAAGCTTTGATTGGAAAAAAGAAAGTATTCCTGGAATGTTTTCCTTTTTCTACTCAACGAAAGTTTATTTGGTCATTTAAAGGCATAGGTTTAATTGAAATGTTTTCCTTTTTAGGCTCATTAGGGGGGTCCATATACATACATACATAAATATCTACACTTCTGTATTTTTAATTCAATTTCGCAATTTTGTGGAATGTTGTCCTTTTTCTTCTCATCGTTTCAATTGTCTAGCTCAATCGTTAAAGGGCAGATAATTACATATTATTTTTTTATATTTTTCGTACTGGCCCTTATGTTTCGCACTCTAATTAAATTCAAAAAATCTTCTACAGCTTAACGCTTAATACAAACATAACGTAAATCGATTCAGAATCAGTTTCAGTAGGTAGCTCAAGCTACTTATACAAAAGAAGGTCGTTTTAATAAGTAAAACGTATAACTTAACAAAAATTGATATGCGGTACATATCGACGATAAGTTCAGAGTCTCGCAAGTCGTTGTTAAGTGTTTTGAGAAAATCACAAACAAAATTGTATGACGAAACGTTTTATTGAAAATTAATACAACTACAGTCGACTCCCTATAAGTCGAATTTTCACGGGATATCAAACTCAGTTCGAGTCGACTTAAAGGGAACCGACTGTAAACGCAACATTAATCCAAATTTTCAGATCAAAGCTTAAATGAAAAATGTAAATGCCAAATGGTTCATTAGGTTTTTGTGATATTTTGGAATGTTTACTTTAAAAAAATGTTTATTTTTTCTTTTATGAGATACTAAGCTTTAGATTTTTCTGATATTTGAAATTTTCCCCCTTACTCAATACCTAGTTCCAATTTTTTGAAAACCATCAGTTCCCGCTGAAAAGGAATTCCTTGACCTACAACGTTCTATTTTACTGTTCCTAAAAGTTTTAGATCAAACAAACAAAATATCATAGGCATGACGTCCGGCTCTCTATTCTAAAAGGCTTTTTGACTACTTCAAAAACAGTTTTCCATGTTTTGACCTCAGCATATAAATAGAATCAATGCACGTTTTTCTCCGACTAGTTGCCTAGTACATCCTACCTGTTAAAAAAATTTCAAAACCTTGTTCCAATGTACTATAGATAAACAAAGTGAAATGAAACAACAGCAAACCCAATTTATTAAATAACAACAACAAATAACAATTTATTACATCAAAAATTCTAATCGAATATCAATCAAAATTAATGCCTTCTGGTAGTGTTCCTCTTTGCCGGGCAGCTTTGACGTTCTCGTAATACTGTGAAAAGTCCACATATGGCGTTACTTTTTGAATCTCACCAAAATGACTCGAAGAACTGGTTTGCGATGTAATTGATCCAGTTTCAGTCATATTCGTGCCCATTTCCGATGTTTCATACATCGAACCAGACGTTTCTTCGCTACAATTGGTCAAGTCATTCCGTATCTCCTGCACAAGTGAATTAAACATAACCCTGTTGGTGCGTTTTGTATTGAAATTTCTCAGAAGAATAGTTAAATCATCATTGGACCGTCTTCCATTATCACAAGTCTCCCGGTGCTGTTGCACAATACTATTGACTACGGCTTGAGCAACATCAGTTAGATCTTCATGATTTGCTTGCAATTCCTTGGCGCACATCTGGACTATTTGTCTATTTTCTTGTGTGGTGTCACCAGCGTAGATTTCTTGCAGATACTTACATGTTCCGCTGGACATAAGCAGTAAGAACTGAAACGACGGATCAATTGTGATTCCTCCGACGATTTCTGGCTGAGCAGTGATAGGTTCAGCACTTGCATTCGCCAGATAGTGGCAATCCTTGTATCCACCTTTACCAAGATAGTACCCAATCGATCGGGTGTTGAACATATCGAAGCGCTTTAGTTGTGAAACATCCACACCTAGCTGAGTGAGTCGCAAAATTTCATCCTCATTCAGCAAGTTATGATCAACGGAGAATTGGATGGCTCTGGATGTGTGGTTTGCGTCTGTTCGGCACAGAAGCACCCTGCAAGTGCCCACATTGCAAATGAATAGACGCGAATTGTAAATAAGACATATGGCAGCACTAGCCCCGATAGCCAGTTCTTGTTCAATCGATTCTAAATTCCTCACTATTTCCTCATAGATGCCTACGTTTTCTGCTATCTGGCACCTAAGAATAGCATATTTAGCTAAAAGACCATCAATCGATTCCTGATATGATTTTTCGACTGTTTGGAAAGCCTGCCGCAGGACTTCGTGCACTTCTTCGTCCGTTCGCTTGTCAATCAACTGGCCTAAAATTATTTCTGCCGCTATTCGTTGCATCGCCATTTTGGCAACTTTTTGTCCCTTATGTCCGGAAAATATAGCATACAGACTTGTGTTCTCGTTGACTTCGCAATAAAAGCTGCAATCCGATATTCTTTTAATGCGCGAGATGTGCCCTTCGTTGCAACCGCCCCATTGGGGTACTCGCTTGGCCGTCCCAGCACCCGTGTTCTTGCATTTTGGTAGATCATCAGTCCAAGATCTTGAAACTTCGTCAATGCAATCGGCCTTCATAGCTGGAAGATTATATGGATTTCTTGTTGTTGATTTGATTTACAGATTCTTTATATTTGAAAAAAAAAAATAGAAAAAAAAATTTCCATCTGATTTCTGTCAAATCAACATTTTTGATAAACAAGAAGTTCAGAAAAAATCTGATGGAATTCGGAACAAGATAATTTAAGGGTGCATGTGCATATGACATCCTGACTGAACACAATAGGAGCGACAGTTACATGCTACCTCCACTGAACTTCAGCCATGCTCGGATTATGAGCATGTCTAAAAAAACGGACAAAACCGTCTCTATAAGGGCCAGTTGTACAAATATTAAACTCGTGGTTCAGCAATTTTAGCTCACTTACTTTGGAGAGTAGACTGAGGTTCAACGATGGTTGAGGCATTAAATTGGCTTCTATAACATACTTTAAAGGCTCTCCCAAACCAACACGAAATGAAATCATTCACAATAATACAAAATACGAAAGATACACAATGCTAAACAACAACAAAAAATTGTCTTTGCGAATGATTCGCTACGAGTTCGCGTTGGTTTGGGAGAGCCTTAACTTAGAACAATCGTTGAACCTCAGTAATTCCGCGGATATTAGCCGATACAAATATTTGAACCACGTGATCATATTTTGATCCGTGGTTCAAATATTTTTACTGGCTGATTTCGGTGAAATTACTGGGGTTCAGCGGTGGTTCAAGGTTCAAGTATGTTATAGAAGCCAATTTAATGCCTGAACCATCGTTGAGCCTCAGTCCATTTTCCGAAGTCGGCGAGTTAAAATTGCTGAACCACGAGTTAAATATTTGTACAACTGGCCCTAAATGAATTCAGCGAATGAGCTTTAAGGCTCTCCCAAACCAACGCGAAATATTCGCCAACGACGCGAAATCATTCACAATAATACAAAATTTGAAAGATACACAATGTTAAACAACAACAAAAAAACGCCTTTGCGAATGATGCGCTATAATTTCGCGTTGGTTTGGGGGAGCCTTTATACTACGATTTCATTAGAGATAAAATGAGGTTATTTCCCAAATCACAGAATAAGTGTTTTCATCTGTAATTTTGTAATTTCGTTTGACAGCTCATTTCATTTTTAAGTTTCAACCACCTGTTAATCGCTTTTTGCTGTTCTTTTTTTCTTTATATTTCCATCGAGCTTTGACATTTTCACTTCAGAGTTCTCCAAACTGTGTCCAATTGGGTGCACTCCTTAGGTTTTGATTTAATTTCCGACCAAATTTTGAAGCAACTTTGATAAAATTACAAGAGTAAACAGCTCTGTAAGTGCCTAACAGTAAATTTTTCAATTTACGTAAGTTGTAAGTTGAAAGAAAAACCTTAGGTTTCCTGCGACAAAAGTTGCTGAGGACAAAAATCTCCTTCTCTAAAATGGTTCCCCAAGTAGTTTGGTGCTTCTGAACCCTTAGCTGTAGGTATGGTAGTCTTGTTACCGACTAATTGTTCCGAAAACAAATTGAACCTGTACCAGCTTCACGTTTCTCGCTTCATTATCATTTCTGACATTTCGCATGTGAAAAGAAAAATCTTCTCTCGACAAAAAGGTATGGGAATATATTTCATTGATTTTATTTTACATTTCCCATTACATAACAGTCCAAATGCATACATTCTTTTTTTAATTTAATTTCAGTCAGTTTTATCGATAGAAAGTGAACAGTACTCAAAATGTCCAACGCTCCAGTATCTGCAGGATCAATCCCCAAACCCCTTCTGAGAGGATTGCATAATGCCACAATCAAGAGGAATTTAGCCATTGCCATTGTTGCCGTTTTCAGCGCTTCGATGCTCTTCAAAGTTACCGTCAAGGATCCCAGGAAAGAAGCATACGCTGAATTCTACAAAACCTACGATGCCCAAAAGGCATTCGAAAGAATGAAGGCCGCTGGTGTTTTCCAATCGTGTTAAAATGTATTAATCTAAAAAGTTTAATGTGCTTAAAAATAATAAAGCAATAAAATGCTGTTATAAAATGATTTATTGCGTTTTCATTCTGATTTCCTAGTTGTTTCCAGTATAGATTATTTTATAGAATAGTTCAAATCTGCCATCCATTAGGTCATTAACTACGTTCTTTTAAGAATTTGATGATTCAGTCGAATTTAAAACTACTTGCTGTTTTTGCTGTCAACTGGAAATACAAAAATCGAGTTATTCCTTGAATTTTCTTTCATTTCAATCTTTTGTTTCCCTATTATTTTATATCTTTCGTAAAATACTCGGGTGGGTACTCCAAGAACATCAAGATGACAACTCACAGCAAGCCCGTTCTAAGAGGACTTCATAATGCCACAATCAAGAGGAATCTTCTTGGAATGTGCTTAACTGTAACGTGCTTTGTTACGACATTTTACTTGACGGTGAACAAGCCAAGAAAGCAACGGTTTGCTGATTTTTACAAGAACTATGATGCAGAGGAAGCATTTGAAAGAATGAGGGAGGCTGGTTTGTTGCAATCAACACCACCCTCTCCCCCCGATCCAAAGGCTAAGAAAAAGTAAATTTCTGAAATATGTTTTTGTCTTTTCAATTCTGTCTTGTAAAAACAATATTAGTGTAATTTTTTTTTTGCCAAATACATTTATGTTCATTTTTGGATAGTGTTTTATTTCATTGCTTGTTTATCGATTGATGTTTGTAAGTTGTTTTTAGTAACACTCTATAATGCTTCTTGGGCTTTTTTTCATGTTATAAATGTATTTTCGTTTGAAAAATCCACATACGTAAACCAAACTGTCTGTGTAGGTTTCTATCTAGGTAACCGATACACGCCTTTTGGCTCGTTTCATCTGTTGGATATTTTTTCATACATTTTACACTACCCTGTAAAAAATATGTTATTTTTTGTTGATTTCCTATCTCAGCATCTGCTACAAACATTACATTTCCTCTTTTTATATTTTAATAAAAAGTTATATCAATACATTTTTAAGAAGTGTCTAGGAATCCTATGAAATTTTTAAAAAAATAAAATCCCACCCAGTTATTTGTGATTGTTCTTCAAAATACCTGATTTTTTTATTTTAACGCTTACGACCCATTATAACTAAAATACAAACAAGACATTTTTATATATATAAATTATAAACTAAAAAAAAACAAGAAAACACTCATTGGAATGCGATCAGTGCCGTTTTTGTTAGTCACAATTAAATCAGAAATTTATACGCTAAAGACTTCATAAACATTCGCCCCAAGTGTCTTGCACTTTTCTGACACCAAAAAGAAAGTTACAATTGATGTGACAAAATTTTGGGGCTTCTTACTGCTGTCGACACTTTTTGCAGTCAGTCCGTTGAGAATAGGGATCACTTTGGCGAGAGCTAATTCAATTTTATTCACATTAAATTTCGGCGTATCGTCGACAACAGCTTGATCTTGCAAGGCGGTTTTGACCGAATCTGCCATACACTCGGCTATGCTATCTACAGCAATCGAGAAACCACGGCATATGTTGTTCGAACATATTGTGGATACATCATCGCTTTCCAGCAGGTCCAATGTTTCGTTGTACATCTTGTCTAAAATTTCTCCGGAGTTGCCCAGTTGAGAAGGCATAACGTATGTTGCTAATTTGCTGTTCGGATCACTCGCATCGCTATTGATTGACATCTGAATCGACCAGAAAAGCTGCTCCAAGTCCGAGAGGCTTAAACGGGAGGTAAGCGATTGTGTCTTGAGAATAGCCTTTACTTTTGATTTGATCAACTGCACCAAATTGACCAACCCATCCCCGAGGAAATGTCTAATAGACGACAAATAGGCCTCTCGAATGTCATCGGTGAGTTTGTTCTCCTCCTGCATGGTGTCCTTATACACATACCCTCCGATTACATTCATTTCAACCCTTAGTGTGATGTTCAGCATTGATGTTGCGTAAATAATTACTGCTAGTCGTGTGAATGCAATAATTTTGAGCTCTTCCCAGAGCTCGACTTTATTTTCTGGATTCCGCCGCAGCCTCTCGATAAGTTCATCGTGGTTCAGCAGCTTTAGGATTTCATTGCATAGATCTGTACTTATGCCCATGATAACCTGGTTGCAGTTGCGCTCTTGTGCTTCGAAATACTGAATGCGTTGAGTGCGCTCGAAAAACTCACGAGTTTGTCGCTCTTGAAAATCTCGAAGCTTTTTCTGAGCATACTTGAAGACCAAAAATGATCCACCTACCACGACTCCGGTCACAACGAACTTCCTTCGATGCCGGGACAGGAATCCTTGAACGCTTGACAACATTGTATTGTTGATTTATAGAGAATCCACTGCAATCACTTTTTTTGAGATAGGGAAAGAAAAAAATAAACTTTTTATTACTGAATGGGAAATGAAATTTGAAACAAAGGCTGGTCAATGTTGGAAAAAAGGATTCGATTGAATGTATAAACGTGTATACATATATTTCTAATAAAAAAACGACTTATTTCTCACCTTTATTTTAATTAGTTTGATAAATTTTTAATTATTATTGATTGAAAAAATAGAAAACAATCGGCCAAGCCAAAACGAACTTTGAGCAGACGAAATTTTCAGTCAGAGAATTGTCAAAAGAGTGACATTTAAGGGATGTGTTCGTATGCTCTCGACAGTAGAATAGTTTGGGAAGTGCTGAGTAATGCCGAAGAGCAGACTCTCCCAAACCAACGCAAAGCATTTTAAAACGATAACGACACTTTCGCGTGTCAAAATTAGTCTACATGGCGATAAATGAGAGCAACCACACTGATGCGCTGCGATGTCACTAGAAATACAATAAGCAACCTCAGACTGCAAAAATTATTTTGAAGCTCAGTTGCAGTGCAGTTCCGCTGAAATGGAGTTCCATCGAGTGCGGTTCTACCTTAAAGGCTCTCCCAAACCAACGCGAATTAATAGCGAATCATTCGCAAAGACAGTTTTTTGTTGTTGTTTAGCATTGTGTTTCTTTCATATTTTGTATTATTGTGAATGATTTCGCGTCGTCGGCGAATGCGAACTAATTTGTTTATTCAATTCCAAGCGCAAATATCCAACATGGTTCAAG
This sequence comes from Dasysyrphus tricinctus, assembly GCA_963921185.1. Lineage (NCBI taxonomy): Eukaryota > Metazoa > Arthropoda > Insecta > Diptera > Syrphidae > Dasysyrphus > Dasysyrphus tricinctus. Next base: position 117,046,826 of record OY992533.1, on the reverse strand, counting down.
GTTCAAGTATGCTATAGAAGGCAATTTAATGTGTGAACCGTCGTTGAACCTTAGTCTATTCTCCAAAGTCGGTTAGGCCAGTTGTACAAATATTTAACTCGTGGTTCAGCAATTTTAACTCACAGATTTTTGAGAATGGAGTGAGGTTCAACGATGGTTCGGGCATTAAATTGGCTACTATAACATACTTAAATCCTGAACCATAGTTGAACCTCAGTAATTCTGCCGAAATCAGCCAGTAAAAATATTTGAACCACGGATCAAAATTTGAAACACGTTTGTACAACGGGTCCTTAAGGAGCAAGGTTCAAGGTTCAAGTATGTAAAAGTCGCCAATTTAATGCCTGAACCAACGTTAAACCTCAGTCCATTCTCCGAAGTCGATGAGTTAAAATTGCTGAACCACGAGTTAAATATTTGTATTGTATATAAAATATTGCTGAAGTTCAACAATGGTTCAGGCATTAAATTGGCTACTATAACATACTTGAGCCTTAAACCATCGTTGAACCTCAGTAATTCTGCTGAAATCAGCCAGTAAAAATATTTGAACCGCGGATCAAAATTTGAACCACGTTTTACAACGGGTCCTAATTCGCAATCCACAACATCAGGACGCATTCCACAAATCTGCGAATGACAAATTCACTTGAAATCAACCTCAAATTTTGTTTAGCACCCATTTTACTGTTTTTTTTTATGACAAATTGCGTTTGTCGAGACTAAACATGTGAAGGAAATGTCAAAGTTCGCGACCATTCGCAGTTCGCATTTCACTATTCGCAGCTCATATGCAGGACACTTTACAACGAACACATCCCATATAAGAACCCAGCGCCACCAGCCTTTTCATAGCAACAACTTTTATGTCATCTCACCTCTACGTTGAAAAAGAAGAAACGAAATTGAAAGAAATCAATAGTTCTGTGTCATAAAGAGAAAATTTTTTCCGTGTTATCCCAGGACTAAAATTTTATAGAAAAACCAATTTCCTTAATAATTCACTAACCATGGCGGACAATGAACAAAAAGCAATGCAGCTAATGGCTGAGGCCGAAAAGAAACTGACCCAACAAAAGGGATTTCTTGGATCGTTGTTTGGGTAAGTATCTTCTAAGCCAACCCCCACCTTTTCAACTTTTTCTTGGAATATGAAATTGCATGTATTTTTATTTTATTTTATGATAATGAAAAAAAATCTGTCCCCTTAGTAGTGGATCCAATAAGGTTGAAGATGCAATCGAATGTTACCAACGTGCTGGAAACATGTTTAAAATGGCCAAAAACTGGTCGAAGGCCGGACAGGCATTCTGCGAGGCTGCTACTTTGCATTCTCGAGCTGGAAGTCGTCATGACGCTGGTACAATGTACGTTGACGCATCGAATTGTTACAAAAAGGTAAAATTATCCTATCATGATGTTATTCGAAACTTTATTTTCTGATTAATTCAAAAGTCCGACGTAGAAGAAGCTGTATCGTGTCTTTTGAAAGCCATAGACATTTATACTGATATGGGACGTTTCACTATGGCAGCTAAACATCATCAAAGCATTGCTGAAATGTACGAATCAGACCCTAACACTTTGGTAAGATGAAAAAGTTTGATGCAAACCTTTTTCCTGCTAATGCTTCTTCTTCCTGAAAAAATAGGCAAAAGCAATTCAGCATTATGAACAAGCTGCCGATTATTTCAGAGGTGAAGAATCAGTTAGTTCAGCTAACAAATGCATGTTGAAGGTCGCACAGTATGCCGCTCAATTGGAAGATTACGACAAAGCTATACAAATCTACGAGCAGGTAATTGTTGTAAAACTTTTCAATAGTTTCTAAATTAAATAGATCAATTTAATTTCTATCAAATTCCTACCAATTATAGGTTGCTACATCATCTTTAGAGAGCTCTCTGTTGAAATACAGCGCTAAAGAATATTTCTTCAGGGCTGCATTATGTCATCTAAGTGTGGATCTGTTAAATGCTCAACATGCAATTGAGAAGTATGCTCAACAATATCCAGCTTTTCAGGATTCACGAGAGTACAAACTGGTGAAGGTGAGCATTCGGGCTTAGCCTAGTTTGTTAGTTGGTTTTTATCATTGTATTATTCAGTACTGTGTCTTGAGGTTTACCAAAATGTAGACAATTTTTGCTAAAACGAAAATTAATCCTTATGTGACACGGATTAAAAAGAAGCACATACGCGTTTAAATTGAATTTAAATAATTTAAGATTCGTATCAGTAAAAGGGAATGGATCATAAATAATTGAGTTCAACTTTTCCCCAAAACTTTTTTCTTTATGGCTGATCTCATAAATGTATAATTTGATGACATTTTAAGCAAAATTCAATATGATTTAGTTAACATCTAGATAAAAGTGCAAATATTAGGTCTGTTTCTTTACTTTTGGGATAAAGTTTGGGAAAAAGTTTGGGATTGAGCTTTCTGGTGTTGTTGTTGTAATGTTTAACCAGAAACGAAAAGTAAAGAAACACATTTGGGATGTTTCTGGTTTGTTGCGGTTTAAATTTCCTATTTAACTTCAATGCTCGTTGGCTCACCGCATACAAAATTATACAATTTCAATTATTTTTATATGCACTGATCATGTTGGCTCTATTAAAAGAACAAAGAGAAATATTTTACTTTATATGTATTTGCCTCCATTGTATCATTTTCATTTTATTTTATTAAATTAAACCATTTTATGTACGCTACTTGAAAAATGTAATTTCAAATTTTTCGATCAGCTGATTTCTTATTTGACAAGCAAGAAAGTGCAATAACTAAAATCTTCGGGTAGATTCTTGCTGGAGGGGAAATGAAAAAAAGTCAAAAGCTCTGGCATTTTCGTGCTAGAAAATAGTAAAGGTGCCGTCACACCGTGCAAGTAAAGTACTTGCAGCAAGTAAAATGATTGCTGCAAGTAAAAGTTGCCTGGTGTGACGACCCAAAAAGTACTTGCGGCAAGTAATTGCTGCAAGTGATTTACTTGCGAGCAAGTACTTGCGGCAAGTAAAACTTGCCTGGTGTGACGACCCAAAAAAGTACTTGCAAGCAATTAATTGCTGCAAGTGATTTACGTGCTTGCAAGTACTTGCGCAAGCAATACTTGCACGGTGTGACTAGGTCCTGCAAGTGCTTGCAAGCAAGTAAATCACTTGCCGCAAGTACTTGCCACTTGCAGGATTTGCGGAAGCAAGTTTTTTACTTGCGTGCAAGTGAACGTATGTTTTTCGATCAAAATTACAGTAAAATCGTCTCCCTCTGCCTAGAAGTCTCTCAGCAGTATTGTAAAGTACGTGTTTTCAGCACCACGTTCAAAAAAGGGTCATACCAAATTTATTTATCTTCGATCAGCCACATTTTGTTGATTCAAATGCTGTAGCATAAAACAAGGTCTCGTGGTGTTTTTTAATGCATGTTTTTTGATAATAATAATAATAATAATAATAATAATAATAATAATATGAACGACTGGGTCGTACGTAATTGCTCTTATGCTTCAACTTGCTTGGATCTTAAGATCTTTTAAAAATATTTGAATAATTAAAGAAAAATACAACGAAGCATGAGGCTCTTTCTTTCAATTGTAAAAACAACTCGCCGTATTTTGATTGAAATCGGTAGAGCAATTAATGAGAAAGTCGTAGAAAAAAAATGTATGCAGAAGGTACCGCTGATAACAGTTTTTAGTAAATTTTGTATCAGAAAGTTCAACTCGCTTACAATCAAATCACTTCATGCAAGCAATCGCATGTTTTTTTACTAATAATACTCAACAAGAATCAATTGCCTAGATTTTAACAAATCTTCATGTTCAAAAATCATTTCCATGTACAAAATTCGTCTTCCAAATCTGAATTATCCATTTAAATCTATTTCTGAAGAAACAATAAACCAAATTGAACTGAAAATGGCAAAACCACACCGGTTTACACGTGCAAGTACTTTCAGAAACTAATTTCAGCAATTAATTTCAGCAATTACTTGCAGCAAGTACTTTCAGCAATTAATTTCAGCAAGCACTTGCTTGCTGGGTGTGACGACCTGAAAAGTACTTGCAGCAAGTTTGTTTTGCAAGCAAGTAAAAAGTAGTTTCAGCAAGCATTTTACTTGCCTGGTGTGACTGCTCTCTGCAAGTACTTGCACGAATATTTCAAATTTAAAATTTTTTAAACAATTGCTGCAAGTACTTTACTTGCACGGTGTGACGGCACCTTAAAGAAACACATTTTGGGTAGATTTGGGATACTTTGGGATCCCACGGGCGAGTAAAGAAACAGACCTATTATTTACAGTTAGGTACCTAGTTCAACTTTTCATATGAACATGAGGGTAAGAGAATTTTTTTTTGTTAGAAAAAGAAACAAAAACATAGAAAATGTATTATTTTTGGTTTTGTGAACTATTGAATGTATGTAATTCAAAATGAAGTTTTTTGTAACCTTTAGTCCAAATGCGTTTCGTACAGATACAACAGTTGTGCTTATCAGTTAGATGCTGTTGTACCCTTCAAAGACGCATAATTTTTAATCGATGGTTAGCGAAAATATTAAAATAGATGGCACTAAACTACTGTAAATAATATTTTTATAAGGGAATTTGTTTAAATTCAGATTTCGGGGTGTCGTAAGCCGTATTATGTATATACATAATTTTATTTGTTTCAACATAATCGTTAAAAATGCGTGCACTTCAGGTTATATTTTAAACCTCTCAGGTCTAACAGGCATATAGCTTAAATTATTGTTAATACTATTTTCTTTTATTCAAATGCATTTATTTATATTCAATTAATTTTTTAGACTCTCTGTGAGCACTTAGAAGAGCAAAATATTGAAGGATTTACCGATGCTGTCAAGGACTACGATAGCATTTCAAGGCTCGATCAATGGTATACAACTATTTTGCTAAGAATCAAGAAAGCTGCCAACGATGATCCCGATCTGCGATAAATTCTCATTTTTGTTCTATCCTTCATCTCTCTCCTCGTAAATAAGATTAATGCAAATACTAAATAAATGAATATAATAAACAAAAACAAAACACTAAACATAAATATCATATAATCAACATTATATGAAAAATGTTTCCTTTAATTTGAACTCATTTTCAATAGTTAAAATATTTGAAAAAAAAACTGTTTTCTTTTTTATATATATTAACACAACCTACGTATAAATAGCGTTTAAAAGATAAATGAAATAAAAAAATGCGTTAGCAGTTTAAGAATTGAATAGTAAAAAGCAACGTTTCAAAAAAAAAAATATTTTTAATCAAAATTCCAAATAAAACTTTAAAATAATTGAAAATAAAAATATAATTTTATTCGATTTTTGAATTACTTGTCATGATTAAGATAATTAAAATGCGTGTTTAGTTTTTATTTGCGAGTAGTGTGTTTTTGATTGAAGATAGTAGGGATTTGATTATGATCGATGGCTTTGAGATAAAAATAAAGTTGCTATTATAGAACCTCCATATACATTTTTTTTATTTCAATATATCTATTTGTTCGTTATTTGTTAATATGTTTTTATTTATACTTTAAGCATAATTATAATATAATTAAATTGTTTCTCTATTCTCAAAACATGGGCATAGGCAGTAGCTATATATTATTGAACCTAAATGGATTTATTATAATACATATTATTCTATATATAAGCCCAAACAAAAAAATATATTCCATAATTTTATTGTAATTTAAATTTGAAAAATGTCTTAATACAACAAAAAAAAACAAAGAAGTACATAGTATGTACATTATATGTAAAATTACAAAACCAATTGCAATTTTATTCATCAAAATTACTTGAACGTACATAACTATTATTATTATTATTGTATTCTTATATTTAAGAATCTATTTTCAAAATAATAATATTGACACAAAAATAAAACAAAGAAAAACAACATACACCGATGAACAATTATAATCTATTGGAGGGATAAGCTGAAGGTAACCAAATTTTAAAATAAATTAAAACAACAAGCTAACACAAATATAAAACAATTTAGTAAACCTGTAACAATTAAGCTGCAAGATATAGTTTAATTAGAAATATTATTATTTGAACTATATTAAAAGTTGCAGAAGAAAACAATTTAAAGAAACTAATTATCCTTTTACGAATTTTAAAAAATATAATAATAAAAAAAATAAAAGTATTTAACACTCAGTCAACTTCAGAAAATATCAAATACAGTTGCAACAAAGCAAAATGCTATAAATGCATTTATTGTAAATCCATTAGATATTGAATTCGAGTCAAATAAATATAATAATAAAAAATAAGCGTTGTTAATTTATTTCTTGATATGAAATTTTTGACCAAGTCGAATGTTAGATTTATAACTGAGAATTTTTTTTAATTTGTTTCTGATCGGATTTTTTGGTCAGTTTATTTATTTGTTGAACAATAATTCCTAGTTTTAACTGGAAGTGCGTTTCAGGTTAATTATTATAGATGAGTTACTTCGATTTAAAGTTCTTGTGATTTTTAGTCTACTTTTCGCTCAGGTACACAAATTATTGCGCTCATCAGTTAGATGTTATTGTACCCCTAATGAGATATTCACCAATTTCCTATTTCATTCCAAAAAAAAAACTCTGCACGTACATATATGTGCAGAACAGACCATGGTGCGCTCAAAAAAAGCCTCATATAACTTCATCAACGGCCACGGACAATAAATAAAAGTATATTTGTATCCACAATCAGATGAAATCAGGATACGACGCACGAGCAATAACGACAGTTCAAGTGGGAAAGTCTCGTGTGGTTTTACAATCTCCTTCGACAAAAGACACTGTCACGAAAACTTCAAGAAAACTGGTAAGGCTGCCATACTCTTGTGAAGCGAATCAATTCTTCATTTCAACAAGTTTTAGTTAGTTCCTTCCAGTTTTGCAAGCTGACTTATTGGTTGGGATTCACAGTTTACTTACACGTACATTTGCCACCTGAAGATTAGAGGTGTTCCTCTAATGGATGCATCTCACGGTAAGATTCAAATAAAATTAGTCTTCTAAATTAGAAACAAAAAAATAATACCCAAAAACATTTCCAAAAATTTTAATTTATTTTGTTCAATTATTTTATTTATTAAAAACTGGTTTAGTTACTTGTCCACAAAATAGTAGGGATCGTGTTGTCTTTTCAACAATTAAGTACGCAAATGGTCTATTTAAATAAAATCTCGGTGGCGAAGCTTTGTTAGCAAATATTCCTACTGTAATCGCAGCAGCAACTGTACCTTCTTCACTCACTTCAATTTTGGTCTGGTGGATCACCCTTGATAGATAGAGTGGTTGATCTGATATTTTCGTTAAGTTAGCATAGTTTGGTTGGAAAACGTCTTTTATTCCCATCTACAAAACAAAACATTAATAATTTAAAACATGGTTTTTATCAAATTTTCATCAATAATAAAAACCTTATCTAGAACTGAATTTAAATTAATGCTTGTAGTTGTGGTAAACTTGGGCAGAAATACTTCAACTTCGTCTGCGTCATATTCAGTCGTTATTGATTCTTTGTTTCTAAGTTCATCAAAAACTCTCTCTAAACCAACACTTCGCAGACTTTCAATAGCATCATTTAGATGTATACCTATATGTATGTATGTATATTTAATAACAGCCAGTTAAAATATAAAATTTTTAAATATTTCTAAGCTCTTAAATCATACCCTTTTTGGGAACTATAATCAGCATGGAAAGACGATCTTCCTTGCCATAGGGAAGCTCCAAGATATGGGATTGCATTTCAACGATTGGTGCATAGTTAAAAGGTGCTGTTTGTGTCATCATTTGAACATTTGCAACAACTTTACCATAATCGTCATAGAATGGTTCATCTTTGGTAAAAGATGTATTGAACGGCAGCTACAATATTAAAGAAACAATACAGAAATGCCTTTTTAACATAATCTAAACGACAAACCTTCCACTGGCCTTTGAAGTAAATCGATGAAATCATAACCATTTGGGCATCTTCCAGATCTGAAGAATGAAATGCTGGTCTAATCAGGCCCCTTGTAGCCATCTCTATGTACTTAGTGATCTCAGCCTGAGCTCTTGGTTGGTCAAAGAAATTTATTGGTTTTAGATTGGCTTGATATTGTTGTTCAATCACTTCCTCAAAGTCCCTTTTCAGAGGACGATTCATATCGTAGAAAATGGTCTGCATTGTTGATACTTCAATAGTACTTGTGTTCACTCTGAAAAAAAAACTTAATGTAAAAAATCTATTAACGTAAGTTGTGAGTCTTACTTAAGCGTTCTCTCAATGGCGCGATAACCTTCACGAAGAAGATGGGAATTATTAGAAATTCGCAGTGTCTGTTGCAATTCAGTGTACGTTTTTCCACTAGCTCCTTCTGTAACAAGCAGTAATAATGCCCATACTGTGAACGGAGAAATCATAAGATTTTTCTTGATGCCTGCAACTTCTCGGCACACGGTTGAAAATAATTCCAACGAAAAGTCTTCAGCTCCTTTTGATATTGTTTTTAAAAAGCCCAAAGGTGACGTTGTAGGTAGCTCTGCAGCTGGTGGTGCTGCTGCTAAAGGTCTTGATTGCCATGTCGTAGATCCTTGAGCAACAATAACTGTTGCAATGCATGCTAGAAGCACCAAGCCTAAAATTAAAGTGTATTGATATTAAAGTGTACTGTGGCGTATGAGTAACATATTTTCATAGTGCAACTATATAAGACAAAAAATTATTTACGTATAGAAAAAATCAACGTTTAAATAAAAATAACATAAATGTATGTACGACAATTTAAAAGTGCAAAACACTACCGCAGGTAGGACAACATTAACAACATTGTTGTCGGTCCAGGTGTACAATATTTTACATCGACCTAGCCTAACAAATGAGTGGACCAATTCGCTTAAAATTGGCACAGAGCATTTGTATTTGTATGTTATTTCCTAGAGAAGCGGTCACTAGTCACAGGGTCTAGGAATATCGCAGCAATATAAATTAAAGACATGTGTACATCTACATATGATTATAGGAGTTTATTACGGGATAGCTCTTACTACCAAGCCAGCCAACGTATTTGAATGAAATAATATCCCCTCACTAATCGAAATGTGTGCATATACAATAAGGGTATTCATGCAACGGCGGAAAGTCGTCGTATCGTAAGTGTAGTAAAGTTGTAAACTGCGGAAATCTGTCTAATTTTCTATACAAATTGTAACAGATTTATGAAGTTTATAACTTTACTATGTTTAAAACGGCTTTACGCCGATGTATGAATACCCTTTATAATGTTTATTGACATTCCCGAGATACTGCCAAAACCACGATCTTCATCATCTTGGTTTTGGTCATCATATTAGTTCCTTAATAGTCTGGGAGCCGACCGTAAGATTACCTATCTCATCGCGGCCACGCAAAAATTGGATGCCAACTGATAGCTTTAGTTCAAACATTTACAAAGTAGTGGTCGGACAAGCTTTTTCTGGTCGCAATGGTTAAAAAATGCACTTTTCAGGTTGCATTTTCCGCTAAATGTACCTATGATATAAGTAACTGCTATAAATGGGATATCAAATGAAAGGTAGGACTGTCTTCTACACGATACCAATGGTCGGACGGACTTTTTTTGCCTGTTGCCACGATTCCGACCACTTTTCTAAAATTAGGGATTTTGTGCATCCTTGGATGAAAATGAAAAAAAAAGTGGTTAAGGCCACTTTTCAACTATTTGATATGATTTTACTCAATTTTCCCTGATGTAAAACGCAGTGTTAAGAAAATATCATTTAAAAAAAAAAAATGGTCTGACTCATCGCAACAGATAAAAACAGTTTGTCCGACCATTTGGTATCGTATAGAGGAGGATAGTCTTACCTTTCATTTGATACCCCATTTATAGCAGATGCTTATGTTTTAGGTACATTTAGCGAAAAATGCAACCTGAAAAGTGCATTTTCTAATCATTGCGACCAGATAAAGCTTGTCCGACCAGTATTTTTGCAAATATTTGTACTAAAGCTATCAGTTCCAATCCAATGAGATAGGTAATCTTTCGGTTGGCTCCCAGACTATAAGAAGTACCGTAAGGTCATCAGAGGTATCATACGCTTAAGATTATATCAAAATAAAGTTTCATGAAAGTGCTTCGCCCTCTCTCCCCTTAAAAAACAAGGATTATCCTATGAACTCTTGATTCTTCAGAACCATATCATGAATGTAAGAATTTTAATTTTTCCGAAGGATTTGTCTTAAGACACTATTTTATGAAACAAGCGATAAGATGGCACTGTTTCATCAAGTGCCTAAAAATTGCTCAAAACTAGCACCTTAGAAGCAGAAGGAATTTAGAATTAACATAGTTCAGTGAACTTGGTTAATTTACCAAACGGAAATAAACTTGAAATTAAACGTAATGGAGTATACTTTGATTAAATTACCATCATGTTTTACCATTGAGCGAACCTAATAATTTGATAAATTTCAAAACGTCACACAAGAGTTGTTTACTTCCCATTATTTGTATTAAGAATAAATTGTTAGAAATTACCACAGATCATTATTGTAATATGAACTCAATACAAAAAATGAGAAACCTTAACAATGAATTCATCAAACAAAAGTTTAAAAATAATGTGTGTTGTTTATGTATTTTTTTCAATAACTATAAATTCATGGGAAAACTTTCTACACCCGTGGAACTTCTTGCAGCTTGCACTCAATTACGTTAAGTTCAAAAATCACTTTCATAAACAACGTATTTAATTAGCGATGATTCAATATTTTTTTGTATCTCATTTTGTGTTAATTGTAAGTTGGGTTTCTCTTCTGACGCATTTAACTAATTGTGTTATTTTCAGCGAATCGTTGAATTTAAATTTCTGCAAGACGAGATCAGGAGACCGGTTTGTAAATATACACAGCCATTGATCGCTTTAAGATGATTTTTTACCCTTGTAAAATATTGTTGAAATATGTAGTTGATTATGCATTTGAATACATTTTCAAAGAGAGAGGGAGTTATAGTAAAAACCAAACATTAACAGAAAGGGAAAATGTAATCAATATAAAATCTGAAGAAAAAACTCTCAGCCAGCAAAATATACAATACATACCTACATAATTATAGTTTTGAAAATAAAATTTGTTTTTCAAAAATGTATGGGGGAAAAAGTATTTTGACAAAATTAAAAAGACTCGCAATTATCGGTTAACTTTTTAGTAAATGCAGTGAGGGTTGTTTTTTAATATGCTATTGGATACAGAATTCAAATCCGTCATCCGTTTGTGGCTATCAGCTCGGGTTTTCAAGAAATTGCCGTTAGAAAATTACCAAAAATAGCTTTTTGCTATTTTTGAGACCTTCTAACATCAAGAAATAATTATTTTTCAAAAAATTTGCGAAACTATCTGAAAGCGCTAATCTAATGTTTTTTTAGAAGCTCATTTTGATAACATTATAATATATTTTTTTCTGAATTTTTTTATGAATAAAAAAATGATTTAAAGAAAATTGGGAAATTTTTGTTTGTCAAAATACTTTTTCCGACAATTGTATGTATGTACATATGTAGTTTGAAATATTTGAAACGAGGAGTATTCCACAAATTACAGTCAACTCCGCTTAACTGGAATACGCGTGTTATCGCGATAATTGCGGAATATTTATATCAGTTAAGCGGAGTTTTCAATTAACCGAACTTCGGATAACTGAAACTTTCAAATAAGCAGAATTCCGTCAAAATATAATAAATTTCATCCAACAAAAAATATATTACATTTATTTTGGGTTATTTTGTACACAACATTGGTCAATATTTTACATTTGCCCTCCAGGGACGGATTGACAAGAAATGAGATTTTGACATTCCAAATCCGAGGGGTGTGCTTGATTCAAGATTTAGTGGCAGCGTTCAATGGTAGTTTCACTAATGCGAAGTTGAATAAGTGCAAAATTAGTATTTGAGACGAAAATATTTGTTTCAATTATGCGAAGTTTTCATATAACCAGAGTTCAGTTATGCGAAGTAGTTTGTGTTAAAAATGCTCAAAAAGGCTCCGTTATAAATTTCTTGTTTCAGATAAGCGAGGTTTTCAGTTAAGCGGAGTGCAGTTAAGCTGAATTGACTGTAGTTTAAATTTTCTTAAACACTATTCACTCCGATACAAATAACATCAGTAAATATCGTTGTTTTTGTGTAATTGTTGTTATTTTTAATGGGGTGAATATCAGGCGCGAATTCAGGAATCCAGTTTTGGGGGGGTCATGAAATTTTAACATCAATAAGAACTGCTTAGCAAAAGTCCAGCTTAATCATGGCTTCATTCCAGTCGAAGGCTTGATCAGGGAGAAGCTTAAGATTTAATCGGACTCCCGCTTATATGTAATTTGAGCTAGAAACTGTATTCATCAACAAGATTTAACTTCATTTCATACTTTTAGGACAATGATGAGGATAAGATAAACATTTAAGATTGGAAGCGAAATTGACGCGAAAACCGTTGTTTTGAAAACTTTTGAGCAATTTACAAAGAATAATTGACAGTAATGGATTACACATTACATATAGGTACATTATGTAAAACCAAAAAAAATCAAAAGGGGTAATTTAAGTATCAAGCGTCAATTTGAGATGAAAAAGATAGACAAAATTGCAAAAAATATGGTGGATTCCATGCCGTAAGAAAAAAAAACTGCTATCAAAGCAAAAAGGAGGGTATTTTCCTATTATGTAATATTATTAAAAAAACTTGCTTGTAACCCAAAAAAATAATTATTTCAATTTAAAAATATTTACACAATAAAACTATATGATTATATTAGTTCAATACTGTACTTGATTTCAAAGAATAAGGCTAGTTAAGATAAGCTGTGGGTGAAGTTAGCACCGCAATTTTCGATAAAAAAAAAGTACGAAATAGCACAGTTATGTTTTTTTTATAAAAATGTGAAACTTATACAAAAAGGTTATGTATGTAAAAGTTTTTGGCATAAAAAACACACAAAACAGCATACCTTTCACTTTTAAGAAATTGCGAAATTTCGAAAAAAAATCATTCATAAAATTTGCATGTTTGCAATTTTTTTGAAAGTTGATCACAATACAGCATAGCTAAAATGGCCGTGCTAACTTCACGCTACAGCCCTTCGCATTTTAGTCTTGTCCATTAAAGTTGCAATTTTGCGAATTTTATTTTTATCTCTTTGGCGCCTAGCAGCATAATCTGAGCACAAAATAACACAACTTTCTTTTTTAAGAAATATTGAAATTAAAAAAAAAAAATAATTCGCAAAGTTTGCAAATTTGCGATTTTTTTAATATTTACGACTCAAGGCAGCACAAAATGAACGCAATACAGCACAATTTTATCCTCGAAAATCAAAAATGGCGGTGCTAACTTCACGAACAAGCACATTAAGAAACGAAGACATCCAAGTAATATTTTTTGAAAATTTAAAATAAGCAACTAACATACATAGATCTTCTGCTGTAAAATTTTCAAAAAAAGAATGCTACCTTTTTTGATCGGTGCATCCGCAATGCGATGATGGTGACTGTGGGGAACCTTTATTATTTAAGAGAGTCCGCAGAATTTTAAGTCGGATGGATATCTAAGACAATTTAGTGTATCCTCGAAGGCTAGTAGTGATTTTTGATCAATATTTCTTTGCTGTCCATTTCATTAAGAAGCTTGGCTTTGTTAAGAAAATAGAAGCTAACCATTAATAGGTCACGTTTTTCGTATAAATAGTAGATTACTAACAAATATTGAATAACCCAAAAAGTTTTTCTCTGTCCTCTAATTTTTTAAATAATCAGTTAAGTTTGCTCGTGTTTGTTGTTTTCGCTGGAGCTCTGGGGGGGGGGGGTCATGACCCCCATGACCTCCCCCCTGGATCCGCCACTGGTGAATATTGTTTAAAAATATACATTTGCTTAAAGGGTTGTCCGGTAAACATTGAGTAATCTTAAATAAAAGGGACTTTCTCAAATGGTACTCAAAATATGTGCATGTTTTAGTTCAGTTTTTTTTTACTAGCTCTATGTTTTTGAATAAGTAAATAAATAAATTGGGTGACGCTCGAAGAGAACTATAGGGCCTAGTGACTTACAACTCTCAACAATGCCTGTGTGCGTGTTGTTGGCAGCAATGGAGGTGACCTACAAACGCCCAGATGAGAAGCACTTTTCATGACAACAGATATTCTTAGAGGACTTGTCAGTTCCTCGCAAGAGGCAGTACCTCGGAAAAAAATGTTTGTGTTTAAAGGTCGAAGCGAGTGGGAATCGAACCCAGACCTTCGGCATGAAAGTTCAACACAGTCACCATTATGCCCCGAGGTTTTTGAATACCACGCGTACGCGTACAAATGGAGTTTTTTTTCAATTACCAGAACAAAAATGAAAAATATCAAGAGTACCTATTCATGCAACAGCGTAAAGTCATCGTAAATGAAGTCAAGTTGTAAACTGCATAAATATTACATACAGATTGTGATAGAATTGCGAAGCTTTAAACTTTACTTCGTTTACGACGGCTTTTAGCCTATTGAATAGACCGGAAAATTGGGGGTATAAAGGAAAAATTACGTGCAAGGGTTTTTATTATTGAATATGTTTGTTTGGTCCAATAAGCAGCTTAAAACCGAAAATGCTACTAAATTCACCCATGCGTTTCTGAGAGAATGGTCACACTGGCCACTTTTCTGTATTTTTGGTATAACTCGAAAACTAAGCCGAATTTGACAATTTTACGTATAATACTTTTTGTTCAAAACTAAATTTTCTATTGGAATGGATAGTTCAAAAAATTTTACGAAAAAATTTAAGCAGGAAAAGTTAACAAAAACCAACCTAAAAAAAATCAAAAAATCAAGGATATCTAAATTTGTTTATAAATTGTGCATAACTTTTCTTGAAGCAAAGATAAGGTCAATACATGCAGAGAAAAAATAAAGTAGAGACTTAAGGCTTTAATATGGCATGTTCAAAAATTAATATTTGTTCAAAATTGACAGAGATATTCCCGTTCAAACCTTATCATTTCTTATAATTTTTCGCAGTTTTGGCCCGAAAGTCCCTTTTTCGGTACATTATGGCAAATTTCTCTTTCGTAAAAATGTTCGAAATCAAAATTTTGATATAATATGACATTAGAAGTATAAAGAATTTATAAAAAGGATATAAGTTCGCAATTTCGTTTTTCGGCTGTTTTTTAATGCTTTCCGACCTACAGACCGAACGGCCGGTCCGATTAACATAAGATTTGGTACTAGTTGCTAGGAACGTTAACTTTGTCATAAAGTACCAAAAAATAGGCTTTCGGGCAAAAACTGTGAAAAATGATAAGAAATGGTAAAGTTTGAATGGATATATCTCTGTCACTTTTCAAATAATATGGCTTTTTTAACATGTCATATTAAAGCCCTTAAACTCCAGTTTACTCTGTTCATGCATATCTTGAGCGTGTCTTTGCTCCGAAAAAAGCTATGCACAATTTAGAAAAAAATTTAAAAATCTTTGATTTTTCGATTTTTTTATGTTGGTTTTTGTTTACTTTTGCTGCTTAAATTTTTTTAAGAAATTTTCCAAACTATCCATTTCGATAGAAAATTTAATTTTGAACAAAAAGTATTATTCGTAAAATTGTCAAATTCGGCTTAGTTTTCGAGTTATACCAAAAATACTGAAAAGTGGCCAGTGTGACCATTCTCTCAGAAACGCATGGGTGAATTTAGTAGCATTTTCGGTTTTAAGCTGCTTATTGGACCAAACAAACATATTCAATAATAAAAACCCTTGCACGTAATTGTTCCTTTTTAAAAGGTCTATTCCAGTGTTTTTCAAACTTTTTGAGTACGCGACCCCTTTGTTAGTAAAAACATTCTGGCGACCCCCACATTCATAATAATACCTTGTCAGTTATTTGAAAAGCGATATGAATCGAGCCCATCAAAATCTTTGTCAAACAGAGCTCAGATGGTTGTCAAAAAGGTAAGGTATTTTTAGATTTAGAGCCGACAGTAGATTTTATGGGTTTGATTGATAACAAAAAAAGAAGTATAGGCACCGAAAGCTTCATTAAAGGCTATTCAAAAAATCGAAGTTTTGTTGTCCATAACCGCGGCCTTAGTGATAAAACAGTGAATTGAAAAAAAAATATGAATGCAACCTCGAGGGTAAACGTGTAAGGCGAAATTGAATTTCATCCCTCCCTAGATAAGCTCCTCGGATCCCATATCACAGAATCTGAGATCATTTGAGTTTAAAGTTCACCCTGCCAGACTGTTAAAAATAAAGAATTAGAACTTAGAATTTAAATTTTTTAAACGGTCTGGAAGGGCGAACTAAACACTCAAATGGTCTCGGATTCCGTGATATGTGATCCGTGGAGCTTATCTAGGGAAGGGTGAAAACCAACAGTGGCTCACACGATTACGCTCGAAATTGCATTCAAACTTAATTTTCTGCTATCTCTCACACCCAAATTCTGCTGTGGGCTCTCGGTCTAAATGACACGAGTTCTGGAATTAAGAGCTGAATAATTGATGTTTGTACAAGATTCAAAACCGGGATAGTCAAATCATTTTTCTGTCCCCACTCAGCTTTTAAGATTATCATTTCTCGCTGATCTTTTTGCCCACTTACACATCTTAATACAACTCCAAGGGAGACAAGAAAACATTTTGACGGCAAAAGACAAAATCAGAGGACTCCTCGCAAAACTTCGTTTGCTTTCAAAATATTTGCAAACAAAATTTATGATTTTTTCCCTGGGCTCAGAAAACTCTCGACGAAATTTCATCAGATGAATCCATGCCATGACATTAAGCGCTCACATTTTTCCCTTGAGAGTTTGCATTATTAGGAGAAAAAACTATTAATAGAATAGAACCCTATTCTGAAGGTGGAAATGGACAGAGATAGATACTCAATCCTTTTTTGAATATATCATTCCATCTGACCGATTTTCCATCGGTAAAGATGATAGAAAATCTTATTTATTTAGCTACTGATGGTATGCACTGAATTCAATGTAAAAACCATTGATTATTTCTGGATAAGGAGAAGAGAAGAGGAAAATATCTAGAGGAGGCTTAAACATTGTTTGTGCCATTCACCTCTTTTCATACCTAAATGTGAACTCACGTTATCTTCCTTCAATAGGAAAATGCTTTAATTGTTAACACCTCAAAGATACAACCAGGTTTGAACATTTAATAAAAGAAAACCTTTTTTTTTAGTACTTTGTACCTAATGTCTTGCGACCGCGACCCCCCTAATTATTCTTGGCGACCCCCTAGGGGGTCGCGACCCACAGTTTGAAAAACACTGGTCTATTCAATAGGCTATTTACGCCGTTGTATGAATACACTTATTATTTTTTTGGGAACTTAACTACATATTTATGTATGTACACATGTATGTATATGTAGATATTGGGAGTTAAATATTAAAAAAAAAATGTCCAATGTAAGTTTTTTAAAACCTACATAATGTAGTATGCACAGTAGGGTGGCAATTATTTCCCGAAATCGCTTTTTCAAGGCAGACATACCCGAAATCAAAAATGTAGGTATGCCCTAAAAAAATATTTGGCCTACAAAAATTTTGTCCGAGGTCATTTACCAGTGGCTCTAAGGCCATACTTTTGCCATAGAAATTTGTATGGGATTTTCACACTTTTCATGTTTTATTTTTTTCTCTCGATTTTCTGCAACTATTCTTAATTTTTTTTTTTTTTTTGATTTTTGTTCTTTTATCATCCCTTTAAAAGATTTTGTATTGAAAAATATACAAACAAACAATTTCCCAGTGGTTACTATTAGTCTAAGAGCCGGTAGCAAATTTTGTGGGTGAACGCATAACTAAAATCTGAGTATGAGGGTTTGTAGGTGCATGCACCTTGATATTGAATATAAAAGTCTGGCAGGATTTTTTTGGCGCCCGTAGTGGGGACGAAAGATTGAAAATAGCGGTTTTCCCATTTGTTTTGTCATGAGTAAGACCGGTTCAATTCATTTATTAAAAATGAGAAATGATGCTCGTTCATTTTTGCTTTGTCCACAAACTTTCTTTTTAATGATCTGATTAATAAAACTCAAGATATGCCCTTTTAAAGCGAACCTTATCAGCCTTATTTTGGAGACTTTTTTTTTGTTGATTTTTAATATTTTTCAAATCTCCAAGTTTCTCTCGATATAGTGTGCCTAAAATGGTTATATCTTGAGTATTATCAATTGGACCATTAAAAATAAAATCTTTGGGCTTAGGGAAAATGACAGAGCATCATTTCCCATTTAAAAAAAATGAAATGAAGTGATTTTACCCTTGACACAACAAATGGAAAAACCGCTATTTTCAATCCCTCGTTATGATGATTTTTTTCAAAAATTGTACAAGTACGACTTTTCTCAAATACGTAAACTCTACGACCACGGATGAACAATTTTTTTTATTTTTTTTCATTAATAAAACGTCAAAATAAAGATATGTTACTCAGGAGCAACTTTCACTTTGGGCGTTTCATTGCATTTCATTTAGAAAAGGAGATATTTTAATGTTAATATAATGCAATTGCATAGAGCAATGTTATTATAAATATTACACTGGTCAACAAATTTTTTTTGTTACAGAAACCAATATATAAATACTTTTCCGTAGGTATTTGGTGTGGTGAATTCAAATATGAAGTCAAAAAAGTTCTATCAGGCTATGTTTTTGAGATATTCCCCTTATAAAATGAAAAAAAAAGTTTTTTGCTGTTTTAAAAGTTGTATTGTAACGTGAGGTAAAATGTTTCAACAAAATTTTGAATGGTTTCTGTAAGAACTAAATTTCTTCTTTTAAAATCAGTTTAAATCTTCCCGATATACCTCTTTTCTTCTCTGAGAAATCTTTTGTAAATAGTAGGCCTTTCATTTAAGATATATATAAATACAATGTAAAGCAGAATGGGTAAAAATTAATGGGAAATGGTCCATTTCTCATAATACGAATGTGTCATACATCGTTGAGTAAAGGTTATTGTGAGTACACCATTTCATTATATGGCCGTTAAGCTCTAAGCAATTGGGGCTCACGAGATATTCGGCTTATATTGATTAGGAAGGCAATGTCCATATATGGAGTTGCATTATTGTTCTATTCGGCGCTTTGAAGCCGAATAGCTCGTATTGTATTTATATCTTAAATGAAAGGCCTTCAACTAACTGAAGATTTCTCAGAGAATAAAAGAGGTATCGCGATGATTTAAACTGATTTTAAAAGTAGAAAATTAATTCTTTCAGAAACTATTACGAATTCTGTTCAAACAATATACCTCACGTTACAATACAACTTTTAAAACAAAAAAAAAAAACTGTTTTTTATTTTATAACATGAATATCTCAAAAAAGTAGCCCGATAGAAAATTCAACTTTTTTTAAATCCAAAAATAACGGTACTTGCAATACAACCGTTAAGAATATGCTTATTTATCTCAAAAAAGGCTCCAATGATTTTGATAAAAAAAATCAGTGCGTTATTGTAGGCATGATATACATTTTGGTAGAAAAAAATACCAAGAACTGTTATTAACGATACCTGCCATATAACGGTTTTTTTGATTTTCGATTTTCTCAGCCGTTTGCTTAACGGATACCAATCTAAGTTTTTATAAAAAAAAGCTTCTTTAAAATGTCAAAACCTTTCATTTTTAAAAAAAAATATTAAAAATATTGTTTTGAAAATTCAATATATTTCAAAAACGGGTTGATGATTTTTTTTAGAAACTAGGTTTTTAAATGTATAATATTTTCTAAAAATGTGCATCCCATTTTTTTTTAAATGGTACTAAAATTGTATATGTAAAACTGTTTTATTTTTTCCAGCAATAAAATGGCACACTTGGGTTTGAGCGGTAAATGCATATAGTATTTTCGTTTCCTTTTACAATTAAATACAAAAGTTTACATTTTTCCCATTATTTGTCTCCCTGGGTAGTTATAAACGCTAAAATGGAGTGAAAGTAAACACTTTGGGGTAGTTGTTAAGTGTTAACCTCAATTTTTAATGACTAGGGTTATGTCGCTAGTTGTCAGCCCTTTAACTTTATTTTTATGTTAAACTGGGTCTCAGAAATTCTATATTCAAATTGTTGAATAGAGTGTTTACGTTATCTGATTGTTTGGAATGTGTAGGTTATTAAATAATAGGCGTATTTAGTTAATTTGTTAACATAAATAAGTTATTAACAAAAATTGAACTGTAAGTACGATTCTTGTGAGGTCGTCCACCTTAGATCCAGAAGTCGGCCACCTTAGTTCGCCAGTAGTCAGCCCTCTGTTAACAAAATGAAAATTGGGGGCCGACTATAGGGTCACACTTTTTTATACGTGTCTCCTGTAGTCAGCCGCCATTTTTTCATTTTGTTAACAGGCGGCTGACCACTGAAAATAGGGAGAATGAAAGGTTCATTCAATTTTCATACTCAGTAAAATAAAAAAGTGTAGTCTTCAGTAGTCAGCCGGGGGGGGGGGGGGCGAGCTTAAAAGACTTGAACAAAAATTGTCTCCTAAGGCCAGCCCCCCTTCTAAATATTTATCTGTTAAAAAATTTCATATTTTCTTGCAAAAAAACAAGTAAAATAGACTTTAAAGAACACAAAAACAATAACATAATGGACCTCTCTTCAGTTTAGTTGTTTGAGACCTTTACAAAAAGCACTTCCACTAACTTTTTTTTGTAAAATCTTAGATGTAGTCATAAAATACCAAATTTGTACAAAAATTTAGATTTTTCTCTCCATTATTACCAAAGTTATAAAAATTCAAAGTTTGATTGAACATTTTACATGTGTTTTCCCATATAAGACTTCTTTCGTCTTGAGAGCCGAGTTAATGGTAAAATAATGAGCTAATTTTGTGTTTGTGTGTATTTGAAAGAAATTAGGGGGCGCACCAACTTTTATAAGGACCATTCCTAATGTACATTATGTACCTAGGTTCCTCTTCATATTTTGCTTATATTTTGTGGCTCCTATCATATTTATGTCATTTAGTTTTCTAAGCAATCTACGTATGCAAGTACTGATTGTATATACATTCAACAATTCGAGATAAATAAGTCATGATTCACGTTGATCAAACAAATCAAAATATTTATTCAATGTAATTTAACTCTATTATCGGTTTTATGATCAGTTACAAAAAAATGTACATATGTATGCTCTAGACTCTAGTGTCTAAACTGATGTACAATAAAATGCAAAGTTCAGCCTGTTGCAAATATTTGTGATGTCAAGACGTTTGACTGTATACTATATCCAATGAGAAGCGATTATGTATTTATAAAAAAAAAATCTCAACCCAGGCGTCAAGGTGAACCTCATAATTCACTGGCAAAAATACTCGTTTTCTTGCACGCCGCCGCCGCCACTGTTGTAGGTACAACAAATCTTCAAATTCCCGGCTGATATCATGTTTATTTGGTGTTTCTAGATTTCCTTACCCTTAAAACTTTAAATGAACTGCAAAGGTCATAATGCTAAATATATACACAGGTAGTTTACGTGTAGCCAAAATATAAAATTCCCCTTACAAAATGATGACCATTATATTAAAAATTAAGCTCAAAAATAGTGTTCACACACATTAAATTTATCTCTTACCCTGCTTCCACATCATTTCAAAGTTGGTTTTAAACAGATTATGAAATCACACAAAATATATTTTTTAAGGAGAGACAGAGGCAGATTATAGAATTATTTTCACCGATTGTTACACTTTCTATAGTAAATATTGAGAGCCCTATGCAAATCAATATACACAATCACAATTTATTGCAAAAAACTGTTCGCCGAGAAAAAAAATCTGCAGAATCTAAGTTTTATAATTATAAAACATCAATAAGTAAAATATGGTGGAGAATTTCTAACACTTAACACTTTACAAAGGGAGGGGGGCGCACAAAAACAAGAATTTAATATCTAACACTGAATCAGTATCAGTCACTAGCACGGAGAGAATAACCCCGTATGATTATTTTGAACGTTTTGAATACTCCAAGCGCTACTACAAACTGACAATGATACCGGAATGACTGGAGGTCTACTTGTATGTGATGCACGAAACACAACAAACTAACCAGTCGACTCGAAGATCATGATCACAATAATCATCATGAAGAGCTCTGAGAGAAATGATAGCTTAAAACAAGATTCTAGGCAAAAATTAAATGTGTATCGGACTTAGGGGGTATGTCAGAAAATTCTCAAAATGAAAAATTCATATTAAAATGAATGGAATGCCAATTATAGAAATCAAATTTGATAGCCAAGCTTTTCTTTTGTATTTCTCAAACTTGCATTTGTGATTTCAAAAATGCAAAATTGAAAACAAGAAAAATTGATATTTAAAAGATTTGCAAAGTTTTACAATGTAATTTAAAAATACCATTATTCAAAAGCTATTTAATTGCATGCACTTTTGAAGTAAAATTGAGTTTTATTAAAAAACATTAAATGAAGAAAAAACGTTTATATATTTTTTTTAATTACTTTCAGTAGCATTGATGAAATAGTTGAAACCCTGAAGTTTAAGCTGGCTATTCATAGAGAAACTTAAACCTGTGTTGAGACTTGAGAGTTGAGGTTCGACACACATATGTATTTTTGTTCTGCTTCCTTGTAAGCTCTGAGATTTAATTTAAAAAAAATAAAAAACATTAATTTTTTTAAATTTTAAATAAAACATAAAATGAGTGAAGCAAAACCGGTTATTCAAACAGCGATATGAGTAAAGCTGAAAAATCTTTACATTGTTTTTCATATACCTTATACAAAAAACAATGTCAAGTTTCCTTTAGTGTTATTCACATTGCTACTCGAATCGTTGATCATAGCTCAAACACAAGCATAAATAAACGCAAAACGTATTTTTTTAATTGAGTTTATTCATAAACTCCACAAATATTAGGAAATATATGGATTTATTGTTCATAGTATTTGACTATGAATAATTTTTCTGTATATTTTCTTAAAAACAATTCAACTTAATAAATATAAATAAATAGTAGGTATGTAGAAACAAAAAATGTATCAAAAATTAAAACAAGATTTACTCAAGTTTTGTAAGACATTTCTCTTTCGTAATTGGTCAATGGAAAGGATTATAAGTTAACAATGGGGCTTAAGGGGCAAATAAATTGCAACAAATTGACGGCAGAGTTTTATGGCGAATTTAATGGTAGAAGCACAGGAGAAAATGGGGATGTCAATATGTACACTAGATGTAGTATCTTTTTGTTCCTCGCAAAATTTAATTTCTACAATTTTCATTTGGTCTCGGAAACTGGATATTTTCCAGAACTTTTCTTGTGATATTTATTTCGTCTATTATCATGTGCCAATTTTTTATTTTGGGAGATTTTATTTTAATTATTTGTTCATTCCCGTTTTGTTATATCATCATTTATGTTATTTTAGCAAGGATAGTATTCAGTCATATTGGCAATTCATTGATAAAACAAAAATCTGGGCTGAAAACAAGAAACGGCACTGATCTTGAGTTTTTGTAGAAGATTCAACAGATACATTCCGATAGTATTCCGATAGTTGACTTTTCTGAAATCTCACACATTTTTTCAGTCAAAAAAGTGAGCAAACGAATTCAAAATTGGCTAATTGTTATTTTATCTCAAAACAAACAATTTCAAATCAAAAGGAAATAAATTGCGAAATGAACATAACGAAATGAAAAATGTCAAAGTCCTCTACCAAACTTGCAAGTTTTGATATTTTATGTCTGTTTGCGTACTTCCGAAAACTAAGATTTTTTACAAGTTTAGTTCAAAGTTTTGTCAAAGACCATAAAAAAAATCAAATTGTAATAAAATTTGTAGAAATTCGTAGTTTTGGGAAGTAAACGAACAGCTATTTTGCTTCGTTCACTTATCTAAAATCAACAGACATATCTTTACTCATAACACTTTTAAATTTGTTTAAATAGTGAAAGTTAGAGAATGAAGAATTTTAATTTTTTCGTTTTTTGATTAACATTTCTAAAAAGTAAAAATTTAATTTTCTCAATAAGCTGAAGAATCAATAACTTTTCGAACCATATCAAGTTATTGACACTCGAAAATATTCTGATAACAATTAAAACATTGGGTTTTACAACTCCAAAACTTGTATACGTTCGTTTTTCTAAAAATAACTAGATAAAACCTAAAATAGAGTTTTAAAAAAATTTCAGAGTTGTGTTTTTTCGATTGTTTAATCAAAACAATTCGAATTTTATTGTTATCGTACGGTTCATTATGTTTTTAAATTTGTTTCTTTAAGTTTTGAATGAATAGAAAATAAAGAGTAATAGCTAAGAAATAAAACGGAAATAATTAGTACATAAGACATCTAATTTTTGTTTTCAGTTTTTCATACACCACACGAAATTACTTAACATAATTGGGATTCTTTTTTAAAATGACAAATCCTTCCATCACTGGTGTTAGGGTTATGTATTCATCTGTTGCCAATTCAGCTCGCTCACCCATAGCCAATAGGACAGGTGTTGTGTGTGTTTGGAATCCGGTTATAGTTTTGGGTTTTCCTGCTTGTCCGACCACATCAATAGCCATACCAACTCGAACTGGCACCTGTAGTTGATTCAGTTCTTCATCGAATGTGATGAGCATGCGAGCCTGCATAGCTGGGACAAGGGAATACAACAGGTAATGTGAACGACCTAAGATAAGATTTTTCACGTCCAAAAACGAAACCAATGTAGCCATTAGACCCGCTACTGCCATTGGATTCATTAGCTGACGGTCACTGTGGTATGGGCTCAGTGTAAGGGTACCCTTACCCAAATGAGTCAAACTCTGTGCAATGCGAACCATAAATAGATTACTGGGGTCCTTTTGGTGGTATTGGGCCAGCTGACGCAACATCGACGCGAGGCGGGCATTATTGGTTCCAGCTCCAGATAATCCCATTGCAAAGATAGCATTATGAGCCACTTCGGCATCACTGTCGTGGGAAAACTTGCTCAAAGTATCTAATATGTTTAACTTTGGATTGGAAGCAGAAATCAAACCCAATGCTAATGGAACGGCTCGGCGGATACATGGCTCGCAGTAGCGGAGAAGATTTCCAAAAGACCTGAACGCCATTTCAGCTCCAATATCTTCCCCCATGGCAATCAAGGCGATTCCAAGAACTGCAATTGATTGAGTGCCAGACAAATCTTTTTCTCGTTCCTTCTCCTTTTCAGCCTTGTCCTTCTCTTTGTTCTTCTTTTGTTTATCATCACTGCTATCAGAACTTGACGTTTCATAATGATCCGAGCAGATGTGGAGCAACTGTTGAATCTTCAGGACATTTCCAGTGCCAGCGTATGCACAAATGTCTACCATTGTAGTGGCCATAGACTTGTACGGCTCATCGAGAACTTCTAGAGTGCTCATAACTGCTTCGGTGGCCTTCTGTCTTCCCAAATAAAGCAATCCCAAGCCCAACATCAAGAATCTGGTGTAAGTGTCACGCAGGTCGGTCTTACTCAGACCCATGATGGTCTGCAAGAGGATCTCAGTAACCTCAGCATTGCAGGAGCCAACACTTATCAAACCCATGCTTAGAGCCGTTATGCCAAGAACTTCAATGTTTGCAGCGTTCTTGCGGTCAGAGTTGAATACTGTTTTCAATGTATCGATGACGATGGATCGATTCGATCCAGCATAAGCAATACCCAGCCCCAAAATTGCTCCAATTCGCATTGAAGTGTTGTTGTTCTCAATGTAATCAGAGAGCAAAGCGTGAGCTGGATCTACCTCGTTCCGAATACCACAATTGACAATACCGCAAGCCAACAAAGCTCCCGACTTAATGTAGTCGTCAGTTGAATACAAGTATTTGTCGATCATGGCTAAACCACCATCAACATCCCACAGCAGAATGAGACCCAATGAAGCTGTAGCGCTCAACATACCGTGCTCCTTGTTTTTGTACAGCCATTTGTTGCCATCCTCGCTCAAGAGCTTGTCAACTCCAAACCCAGCGTTGACGAAACCATTGACAAAGCTTGCAGCCAAATTCTGCTTGGCAGAGTCAACCTGAATCGATGGGAAACGAGTCCTAGCATTGTCCAAATGAGACTTATAGATGTCCTCGGGTGTTTTTGGTTCCATGATGTCTAACTCACGAGCCAGATTCAAAAAATTCTTGTTCAAATTGGCGTTGGACATAATTTCCATGAGATCATCGTACTCTGGAATCGATTCGTCCAATTCTATGCACACCTGCTGACGGGCCAACATAAATGCAAGCTGCTTTTGGACGGAAGTGTCTTTTTGTTCCTTGAAAATTTCAGCAATGATGTCCATGTCGTTAAGCATTAATGCCAAACGCATTGCCTGCGTATATTGGTTAAACTTACGTGACAAATTCAAGGCCGTCTGAAGAATAACCAAGTTATCTGGTTCCGGAACATAGGGATAACAGCTCTGCAGGTACAAGCAAACCCTTGGATAAGCACCTTCATCGACGTAGTCCAACAACAAGTGTAGGTGCTCAATTTCAATCAACAGATCACAAGCATCTGCTTCTGCATTATGTTCCATGTTGTATGGAACGATTTGCTTGACCAGCTCAATAAGTTGAGTCTGGAACTCACCTGTAGTCTCCAAGTAGTGAGCGGCTATTTCGCCAGACAAGTGACGCACATACTCATGACCCCATTCACCGATCTTCTGCTCAGGATCACACAAGAATCGGTAGGCCAGGCAGTCTTTACCACTTCCCATGGTCATGGCAAGGACAGAAATAATATCGGCACACACCATACGGGATTTCTGCTCGGGCATCTCTTTGTAGATGTTCTTCATGGTCTCGTAATGGGGACGCATAAATTTCAGTGGTTTTGGCACCGAAGTCATGCTGGTTGTAGAAGCACGAATTAATTTACCCATTACCTCAAGTGCGGGCAGATATAATGACTTGTCGGGCTCCTGCAAACGTGTTACTAACATTTCTAACTCTTCTTGGAGTTGTTGATCTTCATCAGAAAGCTCTTGCTGTTCCTTTTCATCGTTATCCTTCTTTTCCTCGGTAGGAGCCGTAGAGGGCTTTGGTTGTTCGGCTTTTGCTGTTTCACCCGTCATCTTGAATTTTTTTGTCTTCTTTGTGGCAAATTTGTAACTATGAGAAGACCAGAGGTTTTGTCCCACTTTATATTAACAAGTAACCGTCACCTTTAAAAAATTCTTTTCGGCAAAAAAATATAAATAAAATATTGATTTATTAATGTGTTGTATAAAAATTCACCTTTTATTGCTAGAAATATATTTTTTTCAACAATAAAATATTATATTAAATGCAATTCGGCGTTTTGTGGAGATTACAGTGCGTTTTTTGCTGCTGTCAAATATAGATAGAAACAGGGTAACCAACATTGAAACACAAATATAAATGATGACTAGTTATTTATGTTATCGAAAATGCTTTCGATATCAATGAATGCATTCAAAGTAAAAAGATACATTTTTTGAATGGCATGCTATTACACGATGCCTCTTTGCATCGATTATTTTTTGGAATTCATCATTCTGCGAGGCACATGCTTGGATTGTTACCGTATTTAAAAAAAAAAATTATTTTTTAAGTGAATATAAATGCACAAAAAACACAATTATTACTTACACCGCTAACGGTAATAGCAACGGTAGCTTTATTTCTATTTTTATAAATGGTTATTTCATAAGCGGAGATGTTTATCTTCTACCAATTAGCGGGTTTGTTGTTGTATTTAACATGGAAATTATTTTAAGTGAAGATAAGTGCACATTTAACATACCTATGGTATATATGTTGCAGCTGAATTTTAAAACATTTGCAAAGCTATGCCATACCCTATGAGTGATTTTTATTTTTGTTCTTCCCATGTTTTTTATGTTTCACGCCCCAACCAGCTTTTAACTCATTTTCCTCAGCCACTTTATTTGGAAAAAGAAACATAACCCAGCGGCTCCATTAGCAATATTTGAGGCAATAAATTGCCTAACTCATTGCTATTGCCTTTAATAATGCAAATGGAGACGCTTTGTCAATGGCAATGGCAATATTGCCTAGAAGATGAGAGGCAATTATTGATTTCCATCTTCAAGGCAATAAATTGAGGAAAAATGGGATTCCCCGTAATTGTGAATGGCTTCTTTATTGATTTTTTCAATTAAATCGTAGAATATAAGAACGCACATGACAAAATATAGTGAATTAAAATTAAATTTTATTAAAAACAGGGGATTTGAACAGCATTTGCAGTCAAATATTTCTATACACACATTTTATAATTGAAATTGCCTGGCAATGAAAGTGCCCACCCAAGCAATAAATTGCCATTCCTATTCCAATTGCAATTGCCTCAAAAATTGCCAATGGAGCCACAGCGTAAACTGAGCACTTTCATTAGGTCTGATCCTTTACCCAGCGGCTCCACTGGCAATATTTGAGGCAATAAATTGCCTCACTCATTGCTATTGCCTTTAATAATGCAAATGGAGATGCTTTGTCAATGACAATTGGCAATATTGCCTAGAAGATGAGAGGCAATTATTGATTTCCATCGTCAAGGCAATAAACTGAGGAAAAATGGGATTCCCCGTACTTGTGGATGGCTTCTTTAATGATTTTTTTCAATTAAAACGTAGAATATAAGAACGCACATGACAAATTATAGTGAATTAAAAATAAGTTTTATTAAAAACAGGGGATTTGAACAGCGTTTGTCTACATTCAGTCAAATATTTCTATACACACATTTTATAATTGAAATAGCCTGTCAATGAAAATGCCCACAAAACAAGCAATAAATTGCCATTCCTATTCCAATTGCCTTAAAAATTGCCAATGGAGCCACAGCGTTACTTTGAGTTTCTTTGATTTTTAGTCCAAACTTATGTCCAATTTTTTTTTATATTAGCTTCGACAGAACTTGGACTAAAATGCGCAGAAATGCACAGAAAATCACAGAAATTCAAAGTGAAGGGACAGACCTATTGTCTGAGCTAAAAAAGGAAATATATTAGGGGTACTCACGATTATTGGTGCAACAAGCCTAATAAAATTATAAAATTTAATTTGTTACAATAGATCGTGAACGCACTTCTCTTATCTGTAGTTACACTGTAGCCAACTCACAAAATTCCATTAACAATAATTATCATCAGCTGGCAATAAGAATGACATTTTCCCAGACACAAGCGCAAACTTTACTATGGTGTATATTTCTTTTAAAATAGGGTTTGTTGTAGTGCAAGAAAGTGTTAACACTTTTGCAATGATACAAGAGCAGTTACATCGGATCGTGAATACCCCTATTTATTTTTAGCAGTGACCAGTCTCCTCATTGCTCTCAACCACCAAAATTTTTGAAAAAAGACATAAGAAGATAACTTGATGATGAACTTGTTGAAGTACATTCGGAAAAAATTATATCTGAGAATTGTCCCAACAAAGAAAGTACTAGGATCTGTTATAAAAATAAGCATCTCTCACAAAAATGTATTCTTACACTTTTACACTTTTGCTATACTCCAACCCTATTGTAAAAGAAAAATACACCATAGTAAAGTTTGCGCTTGTGTATTTGATGGGAGACGGACACAATCCAGAATCCCGAAAACCCAGATTCCCGTAAACCCAAAATCCCGAAAACCCAGAATCCCGAAAACCCGAAATCCCGAAATCCCAGAATCCCGAAAACCCTAAATCCCGAAAACCCAAAACCCCGAAAACCCAAAATCCCGCAAACCCAAAATCCAGAAAGGCCAAAATCCCGAAACTTTAATTGAAAAAAAGTAAATTATAAAAATTACACAACATTTGGAAAAAATGTCACTGCCATTAGATACTCTAACTTTTCTGACGAACTTTTTGACCAAATTCACATTTAAGTTCTGATATCGATGAAATCTCGATATGATAAAATATTGTGGATCGAAATCAAATTGATACCTGTTATGCCTCACAAATCCGAATTTTTGCTGAGTTCCGATAATTTAATCGTTTTTGAACTCTCTTCCGAATTTTAGCATGTTGTTTTGTATTTAATTTATCGCCTTGAAAGGTCTTTTTGCGTTTTGCTTATTTTCTGACCTAGGCATATTTTTTGTCTAAAACATTCGCGCATTAAGTTTTATATAAAAAATTGATTTAATTGAAAAATAATATTAAAATGGTTTTAATTAGTATTAAACAAAGTAAAGAAGTATGTACTTAATTTCGAGGTACATAAGTGAATTACACATTTAAAATAAAAAAGTAAATTAGAAACAAAGTCTGAGAGCATTGGAATATTCATGTACTGTACATATGTACATCATCATCATCATCAAGTCCTGTAACCCCGGTTGGGGCATAGGGCGCCAACAAATCGTTTCCATCCTTCTCGGTCTGCAGATAGATATTTTAACTGTGGCCACGTCTTTCTCTGGGAGTCTGCTTCTGCTAGAACTGTTGATTTCCATGTTGTTCTTGGTCTTCCAACCCGCCGTGCACCCTGAGGATTCCATTCAAATGACTGCTTTGCAATTTCATCGTTTGGTTTCCTCAGTGTGTGACCAATCCATTGCCATTTACGCTTTCTTATGTCAACGTCCAGCCGCTCCTGGCTTGTCTTGCGCCACAATTCCTCGTTTGATATAATTTGTGGCCAGCGAATTTTTAGAATATGGCGTAGACAACGGTTCACAAAAGCCTGCAATTTCTTTGAGATGGTAGTCGTGACTTTCCAGGTTTCGCAAGCATATAACAGCACGGATTTGACATTGGATTCGAAGAACCTCAACTTTGTGCGCAAGGAGATTTGACATGAGTTCCAAATTTGGGAGAGAGAACCGAAGGCTGCGCGAGCTTTATTTATTCTACTTTGAACGTCCAGATCAGTACCACCATTTTCTGAAACAATACTTCCAAGGTAGTTAAATTGTTCAACCTCTTCAACTGGCGTCTCCTGTATTAAAATACGCTGATGTGTGGAGCGGCCTGTGAGCATTATTTTTGTCTTTTTGCTATTTATTTTAAGACCACTCGCCTCTCCTTTTAACTTCAGAGCTTGACACATCCCGTTCAGCCCGCTGATGTTATTTGCCAAGAGACATATATCATCGGCATAGTCTAAGTGGCTAAGCCTTTCAAACGGTCTCCATTGAATGCCCTGCCTCTCTGATGTTCCAACGCTGGCCGTCAAGACATCGTCAATCGCCAGTAGAAAGAGAATTGGCGATAGAACATCTCCCTGTCTCACACCCTGCCGCACTTCGAAAGAGTCGGATAGCTGCCCATTGTGTAAAACAAAGCATCTTGCGTTGTTATAGGATTCCCTTATAATGGCAACAATTTTTGGGGGAATTCCTCTACCAAGAAGTGATCTCCATATACATTCACGGTTGACTCGGTCAAAGGCCTTCTCAAAATCCACGAACATGAGGTAAAGCGGTGATTGAAACTCCACAGACTGCTCAAGAACGATACGCAGAGTGTTGAAATGGTCGACACAAGACCGCCCACTGCGGAAACCAGCTTGATGCCTCTTGCGTGTAGACTCGATTCTAACCTTTATCCGCTCCAGAATGATGGTTGCCATTAATTTTGGAAAAATGGACAAAACTGTAATACCTCGCCAATTGTTGCAATTCTTAAGATCACCTTTCTTTGGCAACTTAACAATTACACCATCCTTCCAGTCGCTGGGATAGATTTCATTTTCCCACACAGCTTGTATCAACGGGTGTAGAATACTAGCCGTTCTGACAGGGTCAGCTTTCAGGAACTCGGCTGGTATACCATCAAGTCCAGCTGCTTTGTTGTTTTTGAGAAGATTTATCGAAGATTGAATTTCCAGTACTGTAGGGGGCTCGATGTCAATACCCCTATATGATCTACGCATCTCGTTAAGCTGGGGCACTTCAGCACTCTGCTCGACAGAATCCTCAAGGCACAAAAGTGCTCCTTCCACCTGCGCAGCTGATCCTCGATTGATACCAAAAGTGTACCATCCACATCCATTACAGGATGATTGGTGTTGGTTTTCTTCCCGACAACTTCCTTGGATATTTGGTACAATTCCCTCATGTCTCCTCTTCTTGCAGCGTTTTCCGCATTTTCTGCGAGACCGTCTAACCTCACCCTCTTGTCTCGTCTCACACAGCGATAGACCATCTTATGTGCTAAGCGATACTCTCTTCGCAATTCAGCCTTTCGTTGAGCATCTGCTTCGGCATTTATTTGCATCTTCAACGATTTGCGAAGCTCGATTTTATCCCAGGTGTCTTGGGATATCCAAGAGTCTCTAACTCTCGACTGCTTGGGTACAGTTTCGGATCCAGCATCCATAAAAACACTTTTTATATCACCCCACATCTCATCAATTGTTGAATGTTGTATTCCATTTAATGACGAAGCTCTGTCGTTAAGGTTGGTGACATAGTTACGACATATGTTGGGATCACTTAAAGCATTTGTATTGAACTTCTAATTCCTTGCTGCACCCTGTGATTGACGTTGTACAGCTGCCGTTCGTAGCTTGAGACTCATGAGAACCAAATGATGGTCGCTTCCAATGTCGGCATTTCTTATGCTCCGAACATCGCACATTGACTTTCTCCATCGCTGCTGAATCATGATGTGGTCAATTTGGTTTTCAGTTTGACCATCCGGATGTACCCAGGTGATTTTGTTGCAAGTCTTATGTTTAAACACAGTTCCACCCAGTACAAGACGATTAGCGTTACAAAAATCGACCAGCAAATCGCCATTTTCATTTCGTGACCCCAAGCCATTTTTCCCCATGACGCGTTCCAGACCGTAGTTGTCTGATCCGACTTGGGCATTGAGATCTCCCATGACAATTATGATGTCGGCTCTTGGAACACCACTGTAAACTGAGTTAAGATGAGTGTAGAAAGCGGTTTTGTCTTCCTCGGTCGCTTCATTTGTGGGGGCGTAGCACTGAATTATTGTGACGTTGCGAATTTTTGAACGGAACCTTGCTGTCATTATTCTTGCAGAAATGGGCGCCCAGGATATAAGACTACGCCTTGCTTCTTCGTTCAACATAATTCCGACACCATGCAGCCTTTGGCCACCCTCTCTTTCATCCTCCCCGGAATACAGCATTCTCGTTTGCCCAGAGTCAGCTCTGTATTCGGCTCTTCCTCTCCATCTAGTTTCACTGATGCCCAGGATACTGATCTTAAGGTGAAGCATTTCACGCTCAACCTGCTCGTATCTACCTTCGCTGTACAAGGATCGAACGTTCCATGCTCCGATTTTCGTACGTATGCGGTAGCCAAAAGTATCATTTGCTCTTCTTAAAAGACTTCTTCTATTTGTTAACGATTCATTTATTGTTATGGCGTCTTGATTGACGCTGGTACACGAAAGATGCCGCACCCCCAAATCCGATGTGCGGTTTACAGCAGCCGAAGCTGCAGAAGGATTCTCCATAAAATGGTTACCTCTTGGGGACTCATTTCCAATTGTTGTCATATTTCATGTAATAGCATATATCCTTCCACCATGGTGTTTTCCGAGATACGATTAATAACATACATAAGCTCAGATTTGACAGGCACACCCGCCTTTTGTATGGTCAAACACATAACTGCTCGAGGCCGCCCACTATGGGAAAACAGACGCCTATTGTAGCCGCCCAATATGGGTTACAGACGCTACCTGCTGCTGCCGTTGGCCTTTTAACAAAAACGCTCCTCCGCCACCAGACTATCATGCCGTTGACCACCACCTGCAGTTCATCCGTCTTAAGGGGGCTTTTAACCATCCCAAGGACAAGTTTGTGCCCTGACCAGCAAAGCTGGGTTGTCTGCTTATCCCGGCATCCATTCGGTCCCCCTGCACGTTAGCGTTACCCACCCTCCACCATCACGCGGAGGTGTGCATAGGGATATGTACATACAAGCATTTATATATGTAATACATCTGTAAGACAAAAATTTAGGAAACGTTCTTAACGATTTATTTTCGTTTTCTTCTTTGTCTCGTTATGTTTAACTTAATATTGTGCTTCAGAGGTAATTATTTTTCAGATGAAAATTTTAACACAGTTTTTGCCTTTCCCATTATAAGATAGAACAGAAATTTAAATAAAAAATCCAGAAATACTTTTCCCGAAATTGAAATCCCAAAAATCCCGATTTCGGGATTTTGGGTTTTCGGGATTTTAAGTTTTCGGGATTCTGGGTTTTCGGGATTTCGGGTTTTCGGGATTCTGGGTTTTCGGGATTCTGGGTTTTCGGGATTTTGGGTTTTCTGGATTCTGGATTTTCGGGATTTTGGGTTTTCGGGATTTTGGATTTTCGGGATTTTGGGTTTTCGGGATTTCGGGATTCTGACCCTGACCCGTATTTGATAGCTCGCCAAATGTCATTCTTTTTGTCAGCTGATGATATTTGTTTGTGAAATTTTGTGAGTTTGCTACGGCGTAACTATAGATAAAAGAAGTGCGTTCACGATCGATTGTAAAAAAAATAAAATTTTACAATTTTACTTTCCAATTTTATGTTTCCACCAAAGGATTATCTCAGCTCAGATTTAATAAATCTATTTGGTGTTTCCACCACACAAAAAGATTTAAAAAAGATTTACTTTGACAGCCCTTTTTAATATGCAAATGGTGTTTCATTTTTTCTCATAAAGAGGAAGTGAGATAGAATGTTTCCTCTGTGAAGAACTGAATTCAGCCATAAATGAATCCTTCAGCGCCATACAGGAATAGGTTAGTTCGATTTGTTAAAGTACTAGGAAGATTTAACAAGATTAATTTCTAATCTTCAAGATTAACGAAATAAATTTGTATGGTAAATCTTCAAGATTAGGAGATTTGCGGTAAATCATAAAATCTCAGATTAGCGTTAGGTGGAAATGTAGCATAAAGTAGCATCTCTTGGACGGTGTCCACATTGGGTATGAAAAAGTGGATTTTTAATGACTTTTCAGTATTCACATCTCACTTCAATAAAGGAGTGGGAGCGAGATATGAATGTATGTATGTATGTATTTTTTATTGAGACTTTTTCTTTGACATTTAAGCCTAGTACGCAGATCGTGCAAAGACAAATTTTATCTCTACATTTTTTTTCTCGAGACAAATTCTGAAGGTGTAGAGATAAAAATACAAGTCAAATGAGAACAGTAGCGTAGTTTGAAATTTAAAAAATGATGAAATATCCTTTATTTGACATAAATTTGAAACTTTTACCAAAAATCAGATTCCTTCAAAGCTTTTGCAGAACAAGAAAAATTGATCGCATGCGCTTGATGGGGAACAATAGCCCTGTTTCTTAGTGTATTTTTATCTTCCCTGAGAAAAAAGTGGCGTGTTAATTGCAACACCAAACTGGTATAATTCCGTATTGTTGTTGTATTTAACATGCTACTTTTTTCTAAGCGAAGATAAAAATGCACTAAAAAACAGAGCTAATAATAATGTGGATGGATGAAAATACCTTTAAAAGGTCTGAAACTTTCAGCTTTTTTACTTCTCTGGAAAAAGGCGATTCTAGGGCAATTTGGTAACATTTGGATCAATACACACTTTTTCCGTCAAAATATAGTTTGTCTGTCCAGCCATCAACTGTCAAATTATTTTGAAGGATCGCTGCGATTTAAATGAATTAAAAAACTTTTTAATTAAGGTTTTTTATTTCTCCGGGAAAAAGTGATTTAGTGCACTTGTTTGACATTTGGAGCAAAATAATTTCTCATTTAAAATATAGTTTATTCTTCATCTTTCAAGCCATCAACTGTCAAATTCCATTAAGGGATGGATGTGCTGTCGATGGCCTTAAAAAAAACCCTGCCAAAATCATAAATGTTCAAAAATTTTAGTACTGCTCCCAAAATCCAATTAAATTTGCCAACTATGTTTGCTGATTCAAACCAACTCGATTTAACTCGGTTTGGGAATCAATTTAATTTTTTTATTGAAAAAAAATTTTCCGTATCTGAATGTGGCCCTTTTGTACCCTTTCCCATTCGCTACGCCACTGACTGATTAAAAACAGCTGTTCTATTTATTCTATTCGCATTCCATGTCATCATTTTCTGTACGCATTTTATATTTTATTTCCGTCGTGTGTCCTCACAACGTCTTATTAATGGAAAGAATGAAACAGGGAGATGATTTTAGTTTATAAAAAGCGAAATATATATAAAACGTCACAATTTGTCCGGCAAAATAATGCTTCGAGCATTCTTTTTCCGCGCAAAATCAAGTGGAGACTTTCTTTTACCTTTTCACGTACAGCGGTTACGACTGTCAAATTTTGCGTTGGAGCTGCGTACGGCTTGGAAAAAAATGCGAGATAAAATTTGTCCTGGGAAAAATTTTTTTTGTCTCGATCTGCGTACTAGGCTTTACGATAATACATGTGTTCTTAATACTATCTCTTTCTTGATTTATACGAATTGGAGGCTGTAATGTATGGCCATATCCTGCTTATAGGCTATTTAGTAAGAATGAAAACATGGCTTGACAGTTTCGTGAATAGATAAAATGGTTCTTGCTCTCGGAACTTTGTGAAAATTGATTTAGACGATTGTCTTTAAACTAAGAAAAATATACAATATTTACAATACGAAAGGAGGATACAGAAAACAGATAAATGACATTTAATATAAACTTGATTAGAATCTGATTTAATTATCGAGTATACCTTTGAAAGGTAAGAGAGTTTTATGAATTAACATTTGTTGAAATTTTTGATACTTAAGTGAAGTTGTTTGTTTACAATTTTGTTTTTCTTTAGATCTTTTTTTATGACAGAAATCAGAAGTTTTAAACTTTACAACGTTTACGACGACCTTACGCTGTTGCATGAATACCCATAATATTTGTTTTCAGTTTATGTAATTTTCTTATAGTAATTTCTCATTTCTTTTTCATACGAGATATGAATACTGAAAAGTCGATAAAAATTCACTTTTTCATACCTAATGTGGACACCGTCTTGTGGAATCTGTTTGCAGTGTAATCGATAACATATTTCCCAACCCTATCTATCTTCACGTTTTTAAATTTGTTTATTTTTTTGACACTTCCTGACTTCCTATTTTTATGTCCTTTTCCAACATAAGCCTTTGCTAATATTTTCCCGGCCAAAATATAATTTCTTTTAATTTTATACAAAATATAGATCTTTTATAAAAAAATATTCAACTTATTATGCAATCATGAATCTTGAGCTACTGGGTAAGCAATATTTTGCTTACAAGAACTCCAAAGCTAAGAATTTAACCATTTCCAGAATCGTTTGGGCAAAACTATCCCGAAGAATTTGATGGTTCATTGGATTGTATATCCCTGGCTGTAACTTGTTGTTTCAATAAATACGGAACTCTGTTAGCAGTGGGTTGTAATGATGGTCGTATTGTTATATGGGATTTTCTAACTCGGGGTATAGCAAAAATAATTTCGGCTCATGTTCATCCGGTGTGCAGTTTGAGCTGGACCAGAAGTGGACAAAAGGTAGGTTAAGCGCTTGTATGGGATTTTTCTTCATTTGTCTTTGAATTCCAGCTTTTATCGGCGTCTACGGACAATAACGTATGTATTTGGGATGTACTAACAGGTGAATGCGAACAAAAATATAGGTTTCCTTCACCCATTCTTAAAGTACAATTCGACCCGAGAAATGATAACCGATTTCTGGTGTGCCCCATGCGGTATGCCGCTGTTTTGGTTAAAATAAATGACACTCATATGTGCCTGCCAGTAGATCAAGATGTAAGTTAAACAATACATTTATAGCTTCATGTCTTTGCAATTCTTTGCCCGTCAGGGTGACCTAAATATTGTTGCTTCATTTGATCGACGAGGAAAATACATATACACTGGAAATGCCAAGGGAAAGATAATAGTTTTAGATGTTGACACCCTTGACATTGTGGCCAGTTTCCGGATCATAGTAGGAACTTCAAGTGCTACTGCCGTGAAAAGTATTGAATTCGCCAGACGGGGAGAGTAAGTTCAATAAAATTACATTTTTCTTTGCCCTTTCATAAATTTAAACGTTTTATAATGATTAAGTGCCTTCCTTATCAACACCTCTGATCGTGTCATAAGGGTTTATGACTCCAGAGAGATAATCAATCACGGAAGAGATGGTGAACCCGAACCTATTCAAAAACTTCAGGATTTAGTCAACAAGTTAGTTCCCATAGTATGCTAAATTTTGTCTAACAATCATTTCAACAGAACAACCTGGAAGAAGTGCTGTTTCTCAGGCGATGGGGAATATATATGCGCCGGTAGTGCCCGACAGCATGCTCTGTATATTTGGGAAAAATCAATTGGTAATCTGGTGAAAATTCTTCATGGCACTAAAGGCGAACTGCTGCTGGATGTCGTTTGGCATCCGGTACGACCAATTATCGCCAGTATCAGTTCGGGTTTGGTATCGATATGGGCACAGAATCAAGTTGAAAATTGGTCTGCTTTCGCCCCAGATTTCAAAGAACTCGATGAAAATGTTGAATATGAAGAACGAGAATCTGAATTCGATATTACAGACGAGGACAAATCAGTTGATCTGAGTGCAGAGGCAAAACAGGACGAAGAAACCGAAGTTGATGTCTGCAAAGTCGAACCAGTTGCTGCGTTTTGCAGTTCTGACGAAGAATTCGATGATGAAAATATATTGCAATTTTTACCAATGGCTCCAGAAGTTGAAGATCCCGAAGATGGCTGGGCGGTACAGGAGAGTTGTGACCCGAATATTTCGAGAGAAAGTGAACCCATGGAAGTTGATGATGATGTGCCGGCAAAGAGGCGGAAAATGAGTACCTATGATATAAGTTTGCCAGATGCACCAGTAGAGGGTGGGCTTGAAAATTTTATTTATTTAAGGAAAGAACTTGAGTTAAACCATTTTTCAATTACAGAAACTCATCCATTGATTGCGAGTAAAACCAATAAAGACAAGCAATCGGCTGGTGGAAAGAAAAGTGCAGGCAGACCCAAAAAGTAAAACGTTTTGTTTTTCATTTTTAAATTAAAAGAATTTATATTGCATTGAATTATTCTCATATTGGCTGAACAATTTGAAGTCAAAGGAAGTGAACAAAAATAACGGAGTTCAAAAGGTAGGTTTTTTATAAAATTGAATACTTCAAAATTCAAATACTGACCGTTAGAAAGTTTTATTTTTATTATACACACTAGTACCAAGTTCTTACAATGTGTGAAACTGATAACCTTTCAAGGTGCTAACCCCTTTGTGTTCATTATCATGGAAACTTTTCCGTTTCCATCATAGACAAACTCAATAACTCGTTGGCTGGTGCGTTTTATTTAATTAAAGTTTCGGAAATGTCAGTTCTTCCGCATTTTTGGCCGCACTAGCTTATTAAGTGAAAGACCTTCCATTTATTTTCTCAAAGATTCTCCAAAGTCAGCCTTATTAAGAGAAATCTTATTAAACATGACGAACGAAAACATAACATGCTTAAATCAAGATATTGTGATTGGTAGATTGGTTTTTTAATACAAAATTGCGGCCAAAAAAGTTGAAATCTTCCAACTTTTTATAAGTAGAAAAATACTGACAAAATAACGTTTTTTTATTAGTTATAGCTTTGTTCAGCAATTTTTCAAGTGGGACTTCTTCTACTGCTAGTTTATTTATGATTTCATATGATTTGATATATTTTGCGACTTGTATCTTTTATGAACACTGCAAAGTTCTGAGGCGAATCTTGTTCACCGTACGGTATCATATCTACAAAATATAATTTCTCCTGTTCATAACAAAACCAACAGTTAAATTTGTATTTAATTTTGTTTTATAGAAAAAAAACTTGAATGTCTCTAGACATTCACAAAAACTAAGCTGATGCACAATATTTTGCTGATAACATTCATTGACTAGATTAAACAATAATGCTACTTTTTAATTCTCTTAATCATGATCTGATACTCGTACATCCCTAATATAATAAATACATAAATGCACTAAATGCAGATTTTTATTTTTAAGTTACATCTTAGAACATACGTTAACTGGAAGAATAAATTATTATATAATAATTACACACCACAGACTAGCTAAGTTTTTTTAAAAAGAGTTTTAACAGGATATAGGTAAAATATGAAACCATCAATAGTTTAAATATGCTCCTGATAGTAATTTATTGTCCTTTATTTGATATGAATTAGCGATATAATCCCATTTGGGCTGATAATTCCGACTCATCAATCTCTTTCATATTGAGTTCGGCTTCTTGTCGTTTGAGAAGTTCAAATATCGCAGAAAGCTGTTCTCGTTCAACTCTGGTGGGATTTTTATAAACATTATATTTTCCAGAGAAAATGGGAAGTTTAAGTTAACAAACCTCTTCTCTTCTTCTCGTTGATCTTCTGTAAGAGAGCTTTCGAGCTCTTTCAAACGGGCCGATTTCAGTTTACTAACTAGACCTTCGGCTAGTTCTACTTCCGAATCGGATTCTGCCGCTTCGTTAGTTTCGTCATTTATGTTTTCGGCTGTTTTTGAATCCTGAACTGTTGTGTTTAGTAAGTTTGTATCCTAAAATTTGTCTTTATAAAGATATTTGTATTGCACATAAATGAATAAATAGAAATACCTCATAATTTGTAAAATTTGCACAATACAGTGCAATTATAACCGCCAAAAACACTGTTGCCGTACTAAGTATGTAAACATTTGATAGGCTCAGGAAAAATTCAATCATTTTTTAATGATTTTCTTTGTTTATGAAGCAAACTAAGTGTTAATTTATGGTATTTTAAGTTAAAATCAATTTGAAAAGAAAATTAGCTATGAATGAAAAACAAATTAAAAACTATTTGTTTGACGTTTGTCTACTGATAACGAGTCCACAAAATGTGGATTGTAAAAACAGTGATGCCACTTTTGTGATTATTTATTTTGATTTGATAGTTACAAAATACGGTTTTTTCACACATGAATTTTCAAATAGTACAGGTAAAATAGGATAAATAACATGCTGGCTCCATCTGCCATGAACGATGCCAAGACTATGAACATGTCTTATAATAATCCAATGGAACCAGAAAAATCCATGTCTTGTCGACGACATGTCGAAGAAAACCAACTTTTGAACAAGACATGTATGCTGTTCAAAGCTTGGCCATGAGATTTGATGTTTCACGTGCGTGTGAGTTTTTTCTGGTTTTCGTTGTATCTCGTGGTAACTGGATATTTAAAAAGTCTCTTTACTGTTATCTGGTGTCTAAAGGCCGTGTATTACTGAGTGTGTTCAGTGTTTGTTCAGAGCGTGCTCTATGAGCTCAGAATAAAATGACTGAGCAGACTGATGTTAAATTTCTTACAACAAAAAAATCGATTCTGTTTAGAAAAAAAATGGATTTGTTTAGAAGTAAAGATCAATTTTTCTAAACAAATCAAATCTTTCGTTTTTAGCAAGATTTACACAAACTTTCACACACACTAGTAATGTCGAATTCCTTTCAACAATTGGAGATCGATTTCTTTTTTGTGTTGAAAAGAATTTGTAAAAAAAAATCAATTTTTTTATGTGATTGTGTGTGTTGGCCATTGACATAAATTTTGAGGCAAAAAGTAAACAAATTAATGGGCATACAAATACTCAAAAGTGCATTCCGACTTACGCGTCATTTAATACGATTAAAAACAAATAAATTTCCGGGAATAGTAGCAGAAATAGACAAAAATTGTTGTGCGTCCATTTAAGTTAAAAAAAAATCCAAAATCCATCAAAAAACACATCAAATGAGGAACACGTCGGCGAGCGCGAGCTTCATAACATCAATCGAC
Organism: Dasysyrphus tricinctus; assembly: GCA_963921185.1. Taxonomy (NCBI): domain Eukaryota; kingdom Metazoa; phylum Arthropoda; class Insecta; order Diptera; family Syrphidae; genus Dasysyrphus; species Dasysyrphus tricinctus. The sequence goes on along the minus strand of OY992533.1, from coordinate 117,004,998 downwards.
TTTGGACACTTGAAATCGAAGTTCATTGATATTTTTATCACTTCTTATTAATTATGCACTGCCATTTGATGAATTAAAAACTTTAAAGAGATATATTTGTTTTTAATTTATTTAAACGAACGAGAAACACTTTTGAGTATTTGTCAAACACCGCAGAACAAAACTTTCAACTCCAGAGAAATGTCAAATCTTACAAGTGTGTGTGAAAGTCTGTGTAAATCTTGCTAAAAACGAAAGATTTGATTTGTTTAGAAAAATTGATCTTTTCTTCTAAACAAATCGGTTTTTTTCTAAACGGATTCGATTTTTTTGTTGTAAGGAATTTAACATAAGATTTGACATTTCTCTAGAGTTGAAAGTTTTGTTCTGCGGTGTTTAACAAATACTCAAAAGTGTTTCTCGTTCGTTTAAATAAATTAAAAACAAACATATCTCTCAAAAGTTTTTAATTCATCAAATGGCAGTGCATAACTAATAAGAAGTGATAAAAATATCAATGAACTTCGATTTCAAGTGTCCAAAGTCGACGATTGATGTTATGAAGCGCGCGCTCGCCGACGTGTTCCTCATTTGATGTGTTTTTTTAATGGATTTTGGATTTTTTTTTTACTTTAATGGACGCACAACAATTTTTGTCTATTTCTGCTACTATTCCCGGAAATATAAAGAAATCAATCTCCAATGGTTGAAAGGAATTCGACATGAGTTCAATGCTGAACACATACAGTGGTATTTATAAACCCATTCCAAGCAATGTCTAACTTTAGACACCTGTCCAACTCCAAAATGTTATTTATAAAAATTTAGCACCGGTTGGCTAGCCACTGAAATTGGCTGTCCAAATCTTATTTCAAAGAAGACACGTTTAATGAATGAGGTAGGCAAATATTTCTGGTTTTCTAATTTTCTAGTTTTGAAATGAATGAAAAGCTAGTTGAACGTGTCCCAAAGCGTACTATAATTCATTAATAGAAGGTTTGTTCGTTGAGCACTGAAGTGACCATGGGGTCACCCCAAAGCGTTTTTTGAAAACCTTGAACTCGCCCTGGCCAGCAAATTCTGTGTTTTTTTAGACCTAGGGTCGCCCTGAACTCGCCCTGAAGTAAAACTAGGTTTTTTGCTGGGGCGAGTTCAGAATAAATTGCCAAAGTGACATGAGCTCTGAAGCATTTTTTTGTTGTGGATACACACGCTGCAGATAATTCTATTGTTTTTGAAATGGAAATTCAAGGAATACACAAGCTTACTTTAATAATAACAAAAAGAAACAGAAAACGAGAACTGTGGTTTATTTTTATCCATTTTGAATAGAAATTTTGTTTCTTTCTTATCTCAACAACACAATAGAAGACCTTTGGGTGTTTTTTGAGAACCGAAAACCCCAGGTTTTTTTGACAATACTTGGGGTTGTCAAGAAAGCCTGGGTCAACCCTGGGTAAACTTCAACGAACAAACCTAGGAGGGTGTTCACATTGGACTGACTCCTCGGATTTATTTTGACATTCATCCAACTTCTTTTGTTCAGACACAAACTAATGTGAACACCAACAGACTCACTTTGAAGTTGAGAAGTCGTTTAAAGAAAACACAAATCTGAGCTCGTTGAGGGATTAATTAATTTTTTTTTTCATTCCAAAACTTTAATTTCATTTATTTAAAATGTTTTATGAAGTATTTGTATTGTTTTGTGTAGTATTTGTTTGCCAAAGAAAAAGTACAGAGAGAGAAAGCAGTTGTCACAAAAGAAAACGTCAAAAAAAATCCATAGATTTTCAAAAAATTTAAAATATTCTGCCTGTCCTTCCCATCTCTTTCTCACAATGAAGTGGGAGTGAGATAAAGTACAGAGACGTCAGAAAAAGTCGGAGGAGTCAGTCCAATGTGAACACCGTCTAGAGATCTCTACCAAATTGTCAAAGTCAAAGTGACAGCTAACAATTCGGCACGTTTGACAGACGCTATTATCAAAAAAACAAAATCCAAACATTTACACTCCACTTCAAATGAATAGGGACACACATTTTCAAAGGTTCTTTTTCCATTTTTTCTCAACATTGTGCATTAATGAATCATTTGATTATCCTTATTGTTTGTTTATGATGTTGGGAAAAGAAAACAGAAAGATTAATTCAAAAAGCACTGCTATTTTTCCTCCGGCTCTGTTCAAAGTCTTTCCATTAGGGAAAATGCAGTCTTTTTGTGTCAACTGAATAAGCTCAAATATTGAAACTGGTAATAAAAGTTAATGGATGGAAGTAAAATAATTTTTTTTGAAATAGTTTTACAGCCTTATTCATTAGATTCCACTAAACAGATGAATAGTTATACACTGTATAAGGCCACTATTCAATGTTACACAAATTCTTATTCATAAAACATTTTCCTACCCATTATAGTTATACAACGCTTGTGTCAAATAAAGTACCAAAAAGGGAAAATCTATTACATTTTACTTGCACATCTCTAAGAAAACATCAGCTGTTCGTGGAAAATCAATAAAAGAATAATGCTGTCGGTTCGGGTCTTTTCAATTTCTGTGTTAATAATTATAATTTTGAAGTTTCCTTGTGTCATTTTTAGTAATATTTAATAAATATTTCAATAAAACTAAGCTATTTAATATTCCGTTTACTCAGTGCATTTTTATTAAAAGAAAAAGAACAAATCAACCCCCATTTTTCCTGCTGCGCCGCCGGCGGCCGCCACAGCTCCGTTCCGTTTGGATTATTTTTAGTTTTTTTTTTTATAATACAGTTCTCGTTGTTATTGTTAATAGTAGGTACGCATTATGTGAATAAATTTGATAAAAATGTTTGAGATAAAAACGGTTTTGTTGTTTTATTTCATTAAGCATTTTGCTCTGTTTTTATTGGGAAGAATAGGTTATGTATGTGTGTGTAGGCATACATATCTGAATATTTCATTTCTGTGAGTATATTAGTGACATTCCGATACTAATATATCCTTATATTGGCACTATTCAACCTCCAAACGCGTTTAGCTTATAATGAGCCTATTCTACGTTGTATAAGTTTTATGAATAAGGTTTTTGCGTTCGGTGGCATTATAGCGAGTGGATAGCGCTATATACTGGCTATGATGCGTTTATGAATAAGGCTGTTAATGTTTATATTTATTCTCCGACAATGCACAGTGTTTGAAAAAAAATTGACAAACCAACTATGAAAATCCGTGTGCTCATTCTGTTGAATTGGAGTGTATTTGCCTCCGAAATAAAAAAGAAAATGGATGCTACCTAAATGTCATTCGTGTCGAGGTCTTGAGTTTGACATTTAGAAATGAACATTGGTATTTGCTAAAAAGCCCTATTCAAAATGAATAAATATAGGCATGTCACTGAATAAATGAGGTCACATTTCGGCAATCGTTGGAATGCGTTTATAAATAACAAGTTGCCTAAACTATTTGGGCATTGACTAGCTGGACAGCTGCCCAAGCGTGTTCTAAGACGGTGTCCACATTGGGTATGAAAAAGTGGATTTTTAATGACTTTTCAGTATTCACATCTCACTTCAATGAAGGAGTGGGAGCGAGATATGAATACTGAAAAGTCATTAAAAACCCACTTTTTCATACCCAATGTGGCACCGTCTAAGAAAATCTAATAAATACAACTGATAGCATTTGACAGCTAGTGTTCAGGTGTTCATAATTCATAATTCATAATTAACCCTGTTCCTTGGTTTAGTCCCAAACAGTTTCAGACCGCCAGATTTGGTGCGGACCAGTACAATTTTTCAAGTGTGGAACGACTTCGGACTAAATCTGGCGGTTTCAAACTGTTTGAAAGTCGGCAAGGAACACACCTATTCTTTATTCATGTCAAAAAAGCCTTAAGATAAAATCTTAATTTCATTGTTTCAAAAATGGTTCAGGGTGGTCAGAACAAACTTGCATAGATGATGTTCAGAACATGCTCGGACTCTGTTCAGAGCTCTTTTCTGAGTTAAAAAAGAAAAACGCCTTATTAAAATAGCGGTTAAAGGGAGTTTTGTTTGAGTTTTGTGGTGAGGATTGGGGTTATGGTAGGATTATTACCATAAAACTTGCGACAAAGATGGTACCCTCATAAAACTTTATAAAAATGTGCTATGAACTACCAGAATGAAGAATCAAAAGAGTCTATAAAAATATGTATGTATCTGGTGTAAAAGGATGCTTTTAATGGGTGAAGGAAACTATAATACATTTTCCAAAAACAAATAACAGCCTTTACCCAAACCCACAAAAACACCCTTTCTTCCCTGATATTTTTATAAACTCCTTTGATTCTTCATTCTCGTAGTAAATGAAACACTTTTGCCAAGTTTCTTGAGGTGACCATGCTTTTACTTTTTTTTGAAAAATAACCACACACTTCCCCCTATCTTCAAAAAAACACACCCTTCCCAGCGAAATATTTCTATAGACTCTTTTGATTTTTCATTCTTTTAGCCCATAGCACATTTTATCATAATCTCAAGGTGGTACCATTTTTGTCACAGGTTTTATGGTAATCATCCCACTACTACGCTTGCTCCCCAAAAAACACCCTTCATCCACAGATATGTTTATAGACTCTTCTTATTATTGCTTTTCATGACAAATGAACCACTGATGCCAAGTTTCATGGACGGACCATTATTTTCAACTGGTTTCCGGTAATATTTTACTTTTATACTGAAAATATAGTCATCTTTACATAAAAATTACAATAACTTTTTCTCACGAAGGTCGTAACGGCTTGGTTTTGGTGTCATTTGATTTTGCACCAAAGTTAATTTTTCTGTTTGATACACCACAATTTCCCCCCCCCTCACCCCCTCAAAAAAACACCCTTCCATGTGAAAAATTTTTATAGACTCTTTTCATTTTTCATTCTCATAATACATGAAACGTTTTCACCAAGTTTCATGATGGTACTATTTTTTTTTTATTCGAAAGATTTCTCGTACTATTTTACCTGTACCAAAAGGTTTTTATTATTTTATGAACTTTTACGTGCAAATATTTTTAATTTTCCGTTAAATCATTTTATTAAATTTTCATACTCATTTTTTGCCAAAAAAGCATCAAGTATTTTTGCAAAAATTAAAAATACTATTGGTAATATAATTTTGTATGTGCAATTTAAAGTCCGATGTACCGAGAACGCCTGTGTTTATGCTTCCTTTTTTGTTAAAAAATATTTTCCAAAAGCCCTTACAAATATTCAGAATCTACAATAGACATTTGTTCAATTTATATATCAGTGCGCAGACGAATCCAACATTTGTTTTACTTAGTATTTGACAGCAAAACTGGGGAAATTCTCTGCGCCCTCAGAAATATAAACTGGACAATTCCCTGAAAATTTCACGACTCTATCCTTAAAACTCGAAAAGTCTTGCAATTTATAATATTTGAGGCGTATCAGACTTTTCGAATTTTTTATTTGCATGTTTGTGTTCATACACTCCCGTTCAATTGAATAGGTTCAAAATTTTCGAGTGCGATTTACCGTTATAACTCCGAACTATGTGGAATAAATGAATTTTTGAAAATGGCATTGGAGAAAGCATCCAATTGAGGAGAGAATAAGAAAACACATGCACATTTGCATGTTTGTGTTCATACACTCCCGTTCAATTGAATAGGTTCAAAATTTTCGAGTGCGATTTACCGTTATAACTCCGAACTATGTGGAATAAATGAATTTTTGAAAATGGCATTGGAGAAAGCATCCAATTGAGGAGAGAATAAGAAAACACACACTTACCATCATTACACGTTTTATTATCATTTCTTTAAATTCATATTGAAATCGTAGCACTTTTTTTCGTTTATTTGAATAGGTGCACCATCTTTATAATCACTTTTGCTTTGAACTAGTTGAAGGTCAGACCTTTTAAAGCTATTTTTGGGCTTTATATCATGGTTTCTTTGATATGACACAAACAAATTGAGAACAAACGTAGAATGGGTGGAGGAAAAGCTCTTTTCGCGGCTGAGTACGCGCAAATTTATTGTTTTCATGATAAATGGCTAGCATGACATCAAATTTCGGAAAAAAACTTACAGAATCCATTCTTTGATTTATATTTATCAGAGAAGTAAGCAAAAAGATGATGTCGATGAAAAGAATGTAAAAAAAACTGATGCCTCCCCAAGCTATAGACGAAAAATTCTGAGTGTTGGATCTTATTTGTCGGTTTAAATAGCTTAAATAAGGAAACAAGCTAGGTTTAGTGCAAGTATTTCTACAGTCTAGAGTGTAATATAAAGTTCTTCATACCAAAAAAGAAGAAACAATTAAAATAAACCACCGCTTAGTTGAAAGAAGTTACAATTTGAGAATTATAGGAAAAGAAATTTAACCCCACATTTTTTAACTATAAGTATGACTATGGTTTAGTTACACAAAAACGCTCTGTCATGGAAATACAATTTGAATCCATCAATTCCGTTGAATTTAATCCCTTTTTCATTAGAAACACGACTTTACGCCACTTATTCTTTCAAGTCTTATGAAGCTTACAAAACTGCATTCGGTTTGTTTTTTGTTTGTTTCTGCTAACTTCGTTTAGGTGTGGTTTCATTTATTTTTCTTCTTTTTCGGTATGCAGAACTTTTAATAATACTCTCGACTGCTGAAATACTGGCACTGAACCTAGCTTCTTTCCTTGTTTTAGCCATTTAAACCGACGAATTAGACGCAACCCTCAGACTTTCTCGCCTATCACTTGCGGAGGTAGCAGGTTATTTGCATCCTTGCATATCGACACCATCTTTTTGTTTATTTTTCAGATGATTATAGATCAAAGAATATATTCTGTAAGTTTTTCCGAAATTCGATGTCCCGTTAGCCATTTATCTTGAAAACAATAAATTTGCGCGTACTCAGCCGCGAAAAGAGCTTTTCCTCCACCAATTCTATGTTTGTTCTCAATTTGTTTGTGTCATATCAAAGAAACCATGATATAAAGCCCAAAAATAGCTTTAAAAGGTCTGACCTTCAACTAGTTCAAAGCAAAAGTGATTATAAAGACGGTACACCTATTCAAATAAACGAAAAAAAGTGCTACGATTTCAATATGAATTTAAAGGAATGATAATAAAACGTGTAATGATGGTAAGTTTGATATTGTGTGTTTTCTTATTCTCTCCTCAATTGGATGCTTTCTCTAGTGCCATTTTCAAAAATTCATTTATTCCACATAGTTCGGAGTTATAACGGTAAATCGCACTCGAAAATTTTGAACCTATTCAATTGAACGGGAGTGTATAAAGTTTTGTTTAAATAGAAACGTGTAAGTACTCGGTTAATTCAATTAATAATATTAATATATTTAATATATTATTAATAAACGACGGATAACAACGTGCTAGCATTTACCCGGGTAGTACCCGGGTACTCGAATAACCCAGGTACCCGAAATACCCCAGTGCCCGAGTACCCAAAATACTGTGGGGGTGGGTGTTTTTGTGCGATTGTTTTGTATAGGTACATGGAGTAAGAGTCTAAGGGGATGGACAGATTTACGTCGTGGAATCTCCATTTCTATTTGGTTTGTAGTTTTGCATTAAGAATTTTTTTACTGACAAGAGGTTATAAAATATTTTGAATTAGGTACCTAATAATTTTTATTATAAGAAACTCGGGGACCTTTTGTAGAAGATAGATATTATAATAAACAATAATGGTCGGTATGTTGTATATATAATATGTAGGTAGGTACATATATAGATTTTTTAATTTTATTCTTGAAAACGGTCGTTTCAAAAATTAAACCTGCGATTTTGTTCAAAATCACCAACAAGTTTGAAACCGACGATAGCGGCGAATGTTTGCTAAAGGTATTGAATGACACTCGAAATTCCCAATTTTTACTCATTCTGGTCTTCTTCGATACTCTGCTCCACAGCAGCAATAGCGTCTTCGGTGCGCACTGTACGGCGTTTCTGAGGACGCGCATTGTTCACTAGAGTAAACGATGTGCGATCCATAAATGCTCGAACTACCGACTCTTCTGGGCGATTATGTCGACCGAACCATTGTTTTGGTGATAAATTTGCACGATTTGCAAACGTTGTTCAGGAGTAAGTCTATTCATTATAACCCTGTTCCTTGCTTAGTCCCAAACAGTTTCAGACCGCCAGATTTGGTGCGGACCAGTACAATTTTTCAAGTGTGGAACGGGTTCGCACTAAATCTGGCGGTTTCAAACTATTTGAAACTCGGAAAAGAACACAGCTAGTGTGAGAAAACAGATTTCAGCAACTTTTGAATGCTGCTTATGGCTTTCAAAGCTTATGCATGTTGATGGACCCATGGTGATTGAAAATTTCTGGCAGATTTTTGTTCTACGCGCGACATAATTACTTGTTATCTTTGGTTGAACCATATTAAGTGTAATGAAAACCCCTTAAGTGTGCGCGCAGATAAAAAAAAATCACTTCAAATTTCATTTATTTCAAAACGATTTTAATTGGATTCGAGAAGGTATGGTTACATATACATTTTTGAAAACCATTTGATTAAACATTACATGGTTGATATTATATACAATTCAAAAATGTCTTTAAGTCCAATTAAAAAATATATGCCCAAGTCATTCAATAATAAAATTTCATACAATCGTTTTTGTATGAAAATAAAATAATAAGAAAAATATACATTCACGTGCTTTCAAAAGGGATTTAGTGTTAGAATTTATCGGCGCCTATAAAACTATACAACAATTAAAGAAAATTTCTATTTACTTATTTGTTCTATTCCTCAAAATCAGGTTTGCCCTCAAACGTGCAACCACTGCGTTGAATAATTTGCCTTGCAGCCCAATTGCCACAACGAATACACACGCCCAAGGGTTTCTTTTGTACGTATTGCGATAGGAATCCACCGACAAAAGCATCACCGGCCCCATTAGTGTCTACGACTTCTTCACGTTTCAACTTTTCCACGGGATACTCTTCGATGCTATCTTCTTGAATGAGCAGAACAGGATTTTGTCCTTGTGTAATAATAACTATACGTGGGCGGTTTGGATTCTCTTTAGGAAGATTAACCATTTTCTTGCCAATATCTTTCATTTCTCTTTCATCCCAACTTTGTTGTTCAGCAAAACACTCTGCTTCCTAAAAAATAACATAATTAAAGATTGGTTGCAATTATTCCTGAATTACAAACTAACCGCCTCATTTCCAAAAAGAATGTCAACAAAAGGAAGTGCAGCCATCATGGGCTCCTTGTAGAACTCCGACAAAAATGGAGCACTCAAGTTCATCATAAACATTCGATTGTGCTTATGGGCGTGATGAGCTACTTCCATAATACTCGGTGGGCTAACTGTCAAAAAGAATCCAGATATATAGTAATACTCGGCGTTTTCGAGTAATTTTTTATTATCTGGCAATGACAAGTGATCCTTGGTAAAAAGATTGGCCGCTGCAAGATTTGCACACAACGAACGATGTGTTCCAGTAATAAGTACGGCACACGTGCCTGTTGCTGCCTCTTGGGTATATTGATATTGTACATTAACTCCATCTGAACGGGCTTTTGTTTCTAGAATTTTTGAAAATTTATCATCTCCCACACAGCCAAAGAAAACAGCAATATTGGGCTTCTGGAGAATCCATTGGGCTACACGTAGAGAATTTTGGACAGAACCTCCGGCAATGTATTCAGCATTGTACTTTTCTACTAGCTCTTCGTACAAGGGTTTGTGTTTTTCTTCAGCCAGAATCGCATTGTCTGGTTTGAGATCGTATTTTTGTAAGAATTTTTCATCAGTTACTGCCGATATGTCCAGCAGAGGATTACCGCAGCCCAAGAGCAGACCTTCTCTAAAAATTAAACGAAAGATAAGAAAAATTTTATACTTGATGCAAAAAAAATATTTTCAGCATCGTTGCTAAAACGGACATAAAACTAAAATTTGATTATTAAAACAAAATATTAAAAAGATAGACCATAGGCCGTAGACGTTTACACACGTGGCCTACTATTTTAGCCAAGTTACATTTTCAGTGTTATTTTTGTTTTGTTTCGAGTAACTTAATCATTTTTGTTGCGTATTGCTCAAGTACGCTTAGAAACAACAGCTGTCTAAATAAATCTTTTATTATAAAAAAGTTGGATATTCTACGCGCCATGAACCATGTTACACTTTATTTAAAATACCTACGTTAAGTTTTTTCTATATAATGGTCTAAAAAAAAATAACACATCTTTTTGCTCTTTTATGAAAAGGTTGTGATCATGCAAATCAAAATGATGTTCCGGATCTCATGAGCTAAGATGAGATAACCTTTATAATGACAACAGATAAGTATTTTCAAACCGCCAATTGCATCTACGTAAAACACACATGGCACTAGTAAATATAGTACGTAAGTACATTTAACATGCAAACGATGCCAAATGAATGCCCACGCTTTGGCGGTACACAAAACACAATAAAGAGACCAAAAGGAGAAAGACTCATAAAAGTTAAATGAGGTAATCAAGCAATGCTTGGGGCTAAGAAAGTCTGTCAATTAGATGGGTACCTATTTCTACCTACCTTAAATTTAAGTAAGTAATTTCTGGTTGCTGAACTTTTAATTTAAGTTTTAATAGAACGTTCTATTGGCATATGAGTTCTATAACAATCTTAATAACTATACGGCTGCCAATACAAAATGTTGCCATGTTGTTCTATCAAAGATAGCAGGGAGTAAAAGTCATAGCTCTACTGATATGTATTGTTCAACTAGGTATAATTCAGATTTCAGTTGTGAGACAGCTACTGTATGATGTTATATCTCATAATCTATATAGGTTTTATCTCACGAACCTGGTTTTATTTAATAAGCCAATGACTAAATATTTTATAAAATATTCTTTTTGTTACCTTAAATCTTCCATTATGTAAATTCCTATAATGTAACACTGTTTATTCAAAAGCACAAATGTTTTAAAATAATGTAATATTATTCATAAAATATATTTTAGGGCCGGAAGTTTTCAAGTATGAACTTATTTTTTGTATTGCTTTTCGGAGTGAAAAATTATATTTTTAACAAAAAAAAAAAAACAATTATCGCATCTCTATCCGTTCTCTGTTGAGCATGCTGTCTATCTGCTAAAAAAAGGAAGGCGAGTGACAGCTGTGCAAAACCGACAGAAAGATGACACATGACAGTTCGATAAATTTAACGATCGATGAGTTTTCAGTAATGTACCGAAAGCGGAAGTAGACTTTCCGACAAAAATCTTAGGTGTGTTCCTTGCCGACTTTCAAACAGTTTGAAACCGCCAGATTTAGTCCGAAGTCGTTCCACACTTGAAAAATTGTACTGGTCCGCACCAAATCTGGCGGTCTGAAACTGTTTGGGACTAAACCAAGGAACAGGGTTCTTATGGGCTACCTACACCGAATCTAGCGTCGTTTTCGATTGGATTCTCGGAGTACTCCTTATTTGAATGAAAAATTTGTGATTTTTATGTCGTTTTCGATTGGATTTTCTGCCTGTCCTACTCCTTTTTGATTTCAATCGAACATGAAAATATCGTATTGCCAAATTTACACACACACTACAGAATGACGCCATTTTATAAAACGGCTTCTTTCAAGCATTTATCGCTTTTGACAAGTAGTCCGACGAAAGACTGTATATGTATGCGTGTGTTCCAAATCTACTCCATCTTGAAATCGGGAACAGTAAAGACTCCGAAAACATTGCGCGGAACAGCCAATCAAAGGCTTTTGGAGTAGTAGGAGATAAAATGGAGTGGAAAAGGAGTACTCCGAACGTCCAATCAAAAATGACATTAAATGGAGTTGTAATATGCGTCATCAAAAACCCAAGGCGTGCATATTAATCAAACAAACGAATTCCTGCACTAAAAATAAGAGCACCAAAAACCAAAATGGAGTCTTATTTCATATCCTTTACAATTCAACTATGCCTATGTGCCTGTCTACATTTTGTCTTCTTACTGAAAGGTGCATCCAGTGAGATAGGTAGATTTTATGTGCGAAAGAAAGAGAGAGAAGGCTTCACCCAAAATCCACCGATGCGCCACTTTTGAAAATAATTCTTGGCTTCAAGGACCTTAATTGAGTGAAATAAGGAAGAGTATATTGAACTGAAAGGATTTTTTTTGCATAACCCGGACGCCACACGAGCGAGTACTCGCTAGCGAGTTGGGTGCATACATTAACTGTCCAATCACTCGCTGCTCTACTCGCTTCACAACTGGCTTCGAAAAAGACAAGCCAGTTGACTAGCGAGTAGGAAAAGTTTCGATGTATTAGTAACTCGCTTGCGATTACTCACTCGTGTGGCCTCAGGGTAATGTAAGCTGTGTTTTTTTGCATGTCCAGATAAAATTGTGTGAAAAAAACGACAACAAAGCAAAACAATTTACATGTTAAATACAACAACAACTATGTCCATATAGAGTTAGCTAAGTCCAGATAATTAACTGGAGTTAACTTTTGTCCCGATAAAACGGTATTGCCAGACTACCATTGTCGTTGTGTTATCGATAATTTGTATAGAAATGTCAAATGTTTGTTGGTAACCCAGCGGCTCCATTAGCAATATTTGAGGCAATAAATTGCCTCACTCATTGCTATTGCCTTAAATAATGCAAATGGAGACGCTTTGTCCATGGCAATGGCAATATTGCCTAGAAGATGAGAGGCAATTATTGATTTCCATCTTCAAGGCAATAAATTGAGGAAAAATGGGATTCCCCGTAATTGTGAATGGCTTCTTTATTGATTTTTTCAATTAAATCGTAGAATATGAGAACGCACATGACAAAATATAGTGAACTAAAATTAAATTTTATTAAAAAGAGGGGATTTGAACAGCATTTGCAGTCTAATATTTCTATACACACATTTTATAATTGAAATTGCCTGGCAATGAAAATGCCCACCCAAGCAATAAATTGCCATTCCTATTCCAATTGCAATTGCCTCAAAAATTGCCAATGGAGCCACAGCGTAAGATAGTTCAGAACAAAATGGCCGACCAAGGCAAATGTTGAAATGTCCCGATGTCTTTTTTTTCGCCAAACTCCATATGGACACACAGTACACATATCTAAGGTATTATCTTGCGCATGTTGTCCGAAATGAGAACTGTCAAAGAAAGAAAAGATGGCGGCCTTACGTGACCCCGTCCGCTGTATTACAACAACAACGGAGAAAATAAACACAAAAGGGTAATTTAAATAACACTAAAAACTAGGAAGGAATGTTGTTTGCATGACAATATAATGTTAATAAACACTAAAAAGCTTGAAATAATTGTATTTGCTAATAAAAAAGTAACAAATGAACACATAACACACAACAAATTTTGATGTTAAACTAGTAGGGGTCACGGGATTCACCATTTTCCACTGATTTTGATGGATGCGCAGAACTGAACAAAAATGAACACGCTAATGATATTACCTTCAATATGTGTACTGTGATATGGACATACAAAAAAACGCAGCTGTAGACACGCTGTTCATCTAAACGACTTTCAGTAACCCGGAGGGCACACGAGCGAGTACTCGCTAGCAAGTTGGGTACATACATTAATTGTCAAATCACTCGCCGCTCTACTCGCTTCTCAACTGGCTTCGAAAAAGGCAAGCCAGTTGACTAGCGAATAGGAAAAGTTTCGATGTATTAGTAACTCGCTAGCGATTACTCGCTCGTGTGGTCTCAGGGTAAGAAGACAATGTAGACAGGCACTATCCTTTCATCTTTCATAATATGCTGCATCCAGTTGCTTCTCTTTCTCTCTTTTAAACAAATATTCACTGGTTTTTTTGCTTTTGTCACGATGTGTGTCGTCATAATAATCTCTTATTTTGTTCGGAGAATAGCAAACAAATAAAGTAATTTGATTACTCCTTTAAAACCAATCGTTTGATTAAAATAATTAAAGTTGGTAAACAAAAATTGTGACTTCACAAAACCCCACCCAACTAACAAAATTGCTTCGCATTTCAGACATTATATAGTGTTATTTGTTTCTATAGCGCACCTATTACCCTCTGACATGAGGTAAATACCTTATTGGAGCATTACTGCTTCCTTAAATATTTTCTGGTGCAAATTATATCAGGTTGATAGAAGCGATATACCAATGTTTTCTTAATCTCTCAATATTGCTTTTATGAAATGACGACGGAGCTTTTGTTCTATAGTCATCCTGTAAAATTATTATAGAATCTCTATGTTAGTTTCTGTTACTTGCTAAGTGCAGCCACAAACCATTTCTACTGTACTAGTAAAAACACAAACCACTTCTGGTATACTAACGAGTATAGACACAAACCAGCAGTGTGGAGAAGCTGAATAAGATTTTTTTCATCGTAAATATATTCTTCCATGGCCGAGCGGTTAGCGTGGTGGACTTTCAGTGTGAGAGGACCATGGTTCAAATCTCACAGGAACCTTGTAATTTATATAATTTAAATAATAAGGGTATTCCATACAACAGCGTAAAGCCGTCTTAAACGTTGTAAACTTTTCAACTTCGTAATTCTGTCACAATTTGTATGGAAAATTTGACAGATTTACGAAGTTTAAAGGCTCTCCCAAACCAACGCGAATTCGTAGCGAATCATTCGCAAAGACAATTTTTTGTTGTTGTTTAGCATTGTGTATCTTTCATATTTTTTATTTTTGTGAATGATTTCGCGTCGTCGGCGAATGTTTGGCGTTGGTTTGGGAGAGCCTTAAGACTTTACCATGTTTACGACGACTTTACGCTGTTGCATGAATACCCTTAATATCTAATAAATTCTAAGATTGTATTTCAGACAAAAACCTTCGAATACAATATCAGCAAATTTATAAAATAGAACAAAAATATAAATAAATAAAAATAAATAAATATAAATCAATTGTGAATTATTTTTTTATTTTTCCACCTTCTTCTATAAGACCTCTAAATTGAGCCCACTAAGTGTTTTTCGGGGCAACTGAATTTAGTCCATAAAGGTCCAATAGGAGCTTGAAAAGTGCGCCCTTTTAATTCTATGGACTATTATATAATGCTTATATGATTGCAAGAGATGATTATAGGAAGCTTCTTTGGATGATTATAGGGGCAAAATTGTTAGTTGGGCAATTAGTTAAGTTTGCTTAGATATTTAAGTTGCCTTTAAATTACGTTACTTAAATTAAAAGTTAAAAGCTCAAGTGAGCTCAACTCCATGATTGCGTTTCGCCCACTTGAACTTTTAACTTTGAATTATATATTCGGTCACTCCACCTAAACAGAAGAATTTCTTTTCAAATTTTCTTCATATTCAATTATTATAAAAAGCCTGAGCGCGGGCATTTGAAATTCTAAGTGTCTGAATTTAACCAAATTCCCTTAGAATAATAAGATTCATAGTATCTTAATGCTGTGATTTTTATATTAGTCGGTAAACATCGATACAAAATTGCGTCTTGGAAGGGTACGATAGTCATCTAACTGATGAACCCAACTATCGTACCTGGGCGAAACGCAATCATGGAGTTGAGCTCACTTGAACTTTTAACTTTGAATTATATATTCGGTCACTCCACTTAAACAGAAGAATTTCTTTTCAAATTTTCTTCATATTCAATTGTTACTTAAATTATCTATAATCAATTTTCTATTGCTACTTAACTAAACGATTGAAATGTAACGTAACGTGAGAAAACTCACAAATACATGTACATTTCAGCTATTTTTTGACAGTTTGCAAACAAAAACGAGCGCATACTTATAAGAAAGAAAGAGAAGCAACTGGATGTAGCATGGCATAGTCCAATGCAAAATAAATGAAACATGACTCCATTTTGGTTTGTGATACTTTTATGTTATTTGTGTCCAGAAATTCTTTTATTTTATTTATTAATTCACACTTTGGTCTTTTGATGGAAAAAATGTTGATAAATCAATGAAACAGTTTAATTTCAACTTAATTTACTAAAGGAAATCACAAATCTTAAAACTTCAATTAGGTACCTACAACGTTCAATAAGGAAACTCTACCTACATACATATAGTGGGGTCGCTTAGCGTCAAATTTCGAGATGATGTGTTTTTGCCGGACAAAAGCACCAAATTTTTTGTAGGTACTACTTAGGTCCATAGCTTGTGATTTAGGGTAGGACCCATCTCGGCGGTCAGCCATCTTGGATTTTATAGCCGCCATTTTTAAATTTAGGTACATTATTAATATCTCGGCTTCTAAATCACTTAGGACCTCAAACTTGGTGTCTAGGTATACATTTTTGGGATCAGGGAATACAACCACATAATTTTCAAATGTTAAATTTTGCAAATATACGAAGGGGGCATGGGGTTATGACTCCCTCTTGCACCAAGACAATCAAATATAATATTTAGGGCTTGTTTCACAATGTCTCAGTAAAGTTCTGATTAGATATCCGACACATAAATATTGGCACAGGGTAATAAGTCCCCAGAAGAAAAATTCACAATTATTGTTTTATGTTAATGACCCCCCTGAATGGGTTATAAATTCACAAACTATTTTTTTTTTATTTGAGAACTTATGACCCTGCCTCAGAGTTTATGTGTCGAATAACTAATCAGAACTTTAATCAGACTATGTGAAACAGGCCCTTAGGGTCAGATAATATATAAACACAAGCTTAAAATTTATCTGACTTAACTTATTCAAGGAGGGGAATGGGGGTCATGATACCCCCCCCCCCCCCCTTCAGAGCCCAAGAAAAAGTATAAATAAAAAACAATCTTCATTAAGTACAAAAAGGTAGAAAAGAAAGAATCCTGTTGTTAATTTTTTGGAATGCTTGCAAAGGTAAACTCTTAAGCTGCATACGAATTATTTTGGGATAAGAACTACAAAAAATAATTCTGATACACAATTCCCCCAGAAATATAGTGAACTCAAAAGTGCAAAAACTGACGCGACGTACGGCTTGCCGAAATTATTCATAACCGTAATGTTACCTTTTATGAAACCATGGTAATATTATTCGCGAAGACTGTATGTTTTGTCGTATCGAGTTTTTTGAAAGGAAAATTAATAAGTTAAATGCAAATACAAAATGCAAATTTTCATCATCTTGAACTCTATTCAACATGAAAACAGAAAAAGAAAAAATCTTAAAATATCATATAATCATAGATAAAATTTAAAATTTAATTTCTTTGACAGCTATTTTAAGCAATATGTTTTGGTTAGTTGTCTAGTAGGTGTATGATTCGTACTGTTGAAACGGATGTGGTCGTAATCGTTATTGGCAAGTTCCATCACCAGATGACCATGTGTACAGATTTGAAAATTTCTGTTGCCTTTGGTACGGGCAGATCATTTGATTATATAGACATCAATGCTATTTACGAAAAACTGGGCGTAGAAAAATCCTTGGCCTCCCCGTATTTCACAGTTTTACGGGTTGCGATACAACATCTTCATTTTTCGGACGAGGCAAGAAATCTGCGTGGGTGGCATTGAATTGTTATCCTGAGGTGATACATACCTTCACAAGCATAGCATTACATCCTTACACAGAGCTTGATGGTGATAGTGAACATTTTAAAAGGCTAGAGCTCCTCACACTCTCACGGTAATATTATATGATAAATCCAGTAATTCGGACAGTGTGAATGATCTCAGGAAGAAGCTGTTTTGTCAGAAGACTAAGACAATGGAGAAACTTCCACCAACAAAAGATGCCCAACTAACAATTTAACTTGTATTAGGTCCGATTTTTAAAATCTGATAAGCTATAGCTCACATAGAACAAATATAAGGCTTTCTTTTACAATTCAACCATTTTCCAATATTTATTTTTGTTTATAGCCTGTTTAATGCCTTTTAAAATGAAATTAGCAAGTTATACATAAGGCTTGTATACTTAAGTATAAAAGCCTTGTTTAAGGCCTGCCCAAGTTGTTTTACTGAAAGTAAACAAAATAAATTCGTGGCTTTCTTAAATAAGCTTGCTACACAGCACACAGCAGCAAGATTTGACATTTCTCTGGAGTTGAAAATATTCTGCAGCGGGTGTAACAAATATTCCAAAGTGTTCGTCATTAAATTGAAAAGATTAAAAACAAATATTTTATTAAAAAACCTAATTCGTCAAAAAATAGTGAATAATTAATAAGAAGTTATCAAAACATTAATGAACTTCGATTTCAAGTGTCCAAAGTCGATTAACACTATGAAGCGCGCGCTCGCCGATGTGTTCCTCGATTGATGTGTTTCTTGATAGAATTTGTGTTTTTTTTTTCTTAACTTTAATGAATGCATAACTATTTTTGTTTATTTTTGCAACTTTTTTCGTAAATATATTTGTTTTTAATCTTACAAAACAATGCGAAAAAATAAATGCACTTTTGAATGTTTGATATGAATTTGTATGCGCATGTGTGTGTTTGCTTTTTGCCTCAAATCTACTGACAAATGGCACACACAATCCCACATAAAAAAAATTATTTTTACTAATTCCATCGAACCAAAAATCGTTCTGAAATGATTTTAAGGAATTCGGCATTAAATCATTTAAAAATAAAATAAAAATTTTAAAGCAAACTTATTGAAATTATTGCCTTTTTTGGTGAGCTATATAGTTTTGTTTGTATAACAGCTGTATCCCCCCGTGAGGAAATTAATAGTTTTTATAAAATGTTAGTAGCAAACTTAATCAAATGATTGTCTTCTTTGGTGAGCTATTTCGTTTGGCTTGTGACAGCTGTGTTGTTGTGTACCTCCTTGAGGAAATGTATAGTTTTTATAAAACGTTTGTGACAAACTTAATGAAATTACTGTCTCATTTCGTGAGCTATTTCGTATGGGTTGTGACGCTGTGCACATCTATGACGAAATATATAGTTTTTATAAAATGTTAGTAGCAAACTTATTGAAATGATTACCTTCTTCAGTAAGCTACCCTACCAGCGGACACAAAACATACACCAACGAGTCGCACGTACTTGCTGTTATAATTAAGTTTTTTCCTTAACGAGAAAATTTATTTTTGAAATTGTGATTTGATAGAAATAGAAGTATTAAGTGTGATCTTTTAAAAATAATTCACTCATTTTACACTCAAATGGTTATGTAGCCTCACATAATAATAGAGAAATAATTGTTTAAGATTTATACCTGCATATATAACTATATAAACTCGTATGTTCTTGTATATTTCTTCTTTCAAACTCTTCAAGAATTAATTGATTCACACTTTTTAAACTTAAAAAAAGTAACAAATATCAAGAAAATCGTATCATATCAGTATGATTTTGGCTAGATGACTCATCTACAAATATATACATAGTTGTAGATGTTCTCTGTCATCGTATTATTAGGATTAAAATCTGGAGTGATTTTTTTTTTAATCCAAAACGTGACCTTAACTACCTGTATATTGCTGGTAAGATTGTGCAGGCACAAGTATCAACTCATTAGAATTTTAACATGCAACTTCTGAATTATGAATTGGCGTAGTGGGTAGCGTGCTGGATATGTGGTTGGAGGGATGCGAGTTCAATCCTCGGAAAAGTAAGTAACATTTTTATAAATTAAATAATATTCTTATCATTTCAGAATATAGGAAAACGTTATCCAAACTCTCCCGTAAAGAAAATAAACTCACAAAATAAAAATAATAAAAATAAAATAAAATAATTCCAACCAAGCAAATTTCTTTTATTACACCTGCATTGAGTGGCTTTTATAAGGCCTAAATGTAAAATGTTTGTATGGCCTTTTCAAAGCCTTATTATACAAGCCTTATTATAACTTGTTTAGTTGAGCAATATTTTGTCTATTTAAGACCTTTTTACAATATTGTTGGAAATCTATTTAATTGCATAGGACTTGTGACGAAAGGTTTTAAGGGAATCAAATAGCTTCTTCAATGTGCGCCAAAATGATTTGCGTAAGGCTAATATAAGTTTCTAGACAAGTCAGAAAATAGCTTGTATTGACACTTAAACAACTTAAATTGTTAGTTGGGTGCACTACTTCAAAACTCAAAGCGGGCTGTATATCAGGCAGGAGTATGGTGTACCTGAGAACACATTCAACAGTGAACTCCTAGTCCGGAAGGCTGGGGCTGGATTCAGAAAGAAGAAGGTGGATCATATATGAAACACATTACTTATAGCTTCAAAGACATGTACTGAATTGGTGAAATGTAATTGTAAGAGTCAAAAAGGATACACTGGTAGATATGCTTGCAAAGCTGCTCGTTGGAATTGTACTGACCTTTGTAAATGTCAATGCGTAAATACGACATAAGCAATCCATATAGATAAATGCAATTCAACATCTTTCATATGTGATTTTTCTTGTATTTAAATTTTATATATGTACGTATTAATATATACATATGTATATGTACATAAATCTTATTTCATTTTCAACCTTATATCTTAGAATTTCATATTTTTGTCACGCGATTTAATAATTGGACAGTTTGTAATTAATATATACTTATACAACGTAACTAATAAAAATATATATTTATATAATATCTCCCATAAAAATTTTTAAGTTGTATTCCCTGACTCCAAACATAAAGGTTTACTTACAAACACTAGGCTTATCATGTACAGGGTGTTCTTCTCGTTTTAGTAATTTTCATGAAGCTGAAGAGTTTATACAAGCATGCCGAAAAATTAATAATAGAATCATTTCTTGTCCATCTTTTTGGACTAAATGAAGATTGTTTTTATTTATACTTTTTTTTTGGGCTTTGAGGGTGGGGGGTGTCATGAGCCCTTTTCCCCTCCTTGAATAAATTTAGCCAGATACATGTTAAACTTGTGTAGGTATATATATTATCTGACTCTAAATATTATATTTGACTGTCTTGGAGCAAGGGGGTCATGACCCCCATGCCCCCTTCGTATATATTTGCAATTTTTAACATTTGAAAATTATGTGGTTGTATACCCTGACCCCAAAAATGTATACCTAGACACCAAGTTTGGGGTCCAAAGTGATTTAGAAGCCGAGATATTAATAATGTACCTAAATTTCAAAATGGCGGATATAAAATCCAAGATGGCTGACCACTGAGATGGGTCCTACCCTGAATCTCAAGCTATGGACCTAAGTAATACCTACAAAAAATTTGGTGCTTTTGTCCGGCAAAAACAGATTTTCTTGCTAAGCGACCCTACTAATACATACATAGACATACCTATATTTTTGTAATAAAAAATAGTTCTTCTCGAATGTCAAAATATGTTTAAGGTGCCAGTTATAGCTATCATTGAAACTCATCATTGAAAACTTTAAGGCCTAACTATAATAGGCATGAGCTAGCTTATGCACGCTTAAGCAATCGAGCGAATACATAAAACTCCTTTTGGGTAGCCATAATGGAGTCCAGCTCCGTTTCGTCCAATTTCTCAAAGTTTCGATCAATTAAGCAAACATAAACAAGAGCGATCCGAGTCGCTCTGCGCATAAGTGAATTTGACAGCATGGTCAAATACATACAAAATACACAACAAACCAATCGTCTGTGTAATTGATTCACAATGAATGAAAGTGTATGTGTGATATATTTGTTGTCTCGTTGTTGTTGATTCATATTCACAACATCAAACGTCAGTTTGATTAGTTGAAATTTTCCCAATATCTGTGCTTTGTGCTGTGCTTTCTGAAAATAAATACAAAATTAATAGAAAAAACTAAAATTACTAAAAGCAAACACCTAAAACAAAAAACAAACGGAACAATATTAAAAGTAAAAAGAAGTATGGAAAATTGTAGCAGCGAAGACACTGCGTTTTTAATTTTTCTTATTGAGAGTGTTAAAATAAATAAATGTTTGTTCGATAAAAAAGATGCATTCTATTTCAATAAATTTAAGAAAGAACAAGTATGGAACTTAATCGCAAAGGAAAGCAATAGACCTGGTACAAAACATAATCAATAATATATTTATTTTATGAACTAATAATATATTTTTGTTTAGCCACAGAATGCAGACTGAAATGGAAGTCGCTCCGAGAAAGATTCTCTAGAGAATTAAAAAAGCAGAGTATGCCTTCTGGAAGTGGCATGTCCGATTATATCTGTGAGTGGGAACTCATGGAGGAAATGGAATTCCTTCGGGATTCCATACAACCAAGGCGGTTAGTACATATTTAATTTTGTTTCGTTTTATCGTTCAATGTTTTTTTTTGTCATTAAAAGGACACTCAGCAACGAGGCAGAAACTCCAGAGTCCGAAGGAGCAGGGGGTCAATTCTCGATCTGTGAAACTGTGAAATGAAAACAAAGTTATCATTTCAGTTTTCACAGAGTTTTATCATTTTATCACTTCACAAACACGCGCAATGCGATTCCCGGACTAGTTATGAAAAACAGCTGTCAAAGTGAGTACTAAAAAGTACTAACATGACAAATGCTACCAATTGCTCATAGAAAAAGATGATTGTGACGTCATAGAAAGACCAAGATGGCGACTTAGGTGTATCCAATGAGCACAATTTGTTTCTGTTTATCATTTTTCTTTTCACAGGTTTTCACAGAATGAAATGATTGTGATAAACGAATTATCATATGTAAACATTTTGGCATTTGTTTTCATTTTTTCACACTTTGAGAATCGCATTTGGTGTGAAGGCGTTATCATATTTATCACTTCACAGTTTCACAGATCGAGAATTGACCCCCAGCACAGTTACTCAGTGATGAAAATACTATCATAGTCCTAAAAGAAAGCGTCAACACATCTAAGAAAAGAAAAAAGGTATTTGAGGGCCTGTGCGAAAAATTTGGATCAATTGTTCAGAAG
Source organism: Dasysyrphus tricinctus (assembly GCA_963921185.1). Classification (NCBI taxonomy): domain Eukaryota; kingdom Metazoa; phylum Arthropoda; class Insecta; order Diptera; family Syrphidae; genus Dasysyrphus; species Dasysyrphus tricinctus. The sequence goes on along the minus strand of OY992533.1, from coordinate 116,982,220 downwards.
ATCGAGTTGGAATTTACACCCGCCGATAAAAGTGACGACGACGATGGTGATGGCGAATTTTTGGCCTCCATTCGGGCACTTATGAAAAATTTGCCACCCGAAGTAAAGGACGCCTTTAAAGGTGAAATGATGTCGCAAATTATTCAGCTGCGAAGACAACAAAGAACATTTGGCAGTGTATAAATTTAAATATACATACTGTATGTACATAATGTAGCTGATGTAATATTGATGATGATGGAATGCGTTTTTGTTAATTTAATAAAAAATGAATTCATTACAACGTGTGGATCTATCTATTTTTCTTTTTTCTTGATTCAATAAATAAATAAATATGAAAATGTTAAATGCTGTTTTTCGAAAAATTATTGTGTGGACTATAACGTATGACGTGGATTGGTTGTCGTGCATCATCGTTCGTGGTAGAGCAGGTAGATTTTTGGTATGTTCTTTTCTTTTCATCGGTGCGGTGGTTTAAATGTGCAAGCAAAACCTGTTTTTTTTTATTGCTAGATTTATCAACTGGTTTGGAAGAATAGATGCATTATATGATCCGTGCCAAGTGTATTTATGTAGATTAGGTATTTATGTACAATGTACATATGTATATAACACACACCCCTTATGAATATTTTGTAGGTATAATGTGGGGTTTTGAAACTTTGTTTCAGAAAGGAAGGACTCTGTTTGCAGAATATAGAATCTGAAAGTTTAAACGACAACGAAAATATAATTATGTTATGAGGTAGGTGGGTACCATAAATGAATGATTTCAATTCGGCATGAAAGTTGTATGATTAGATTTTGGTGAAAAAAAAAAATAGTTTTTTGTTTTTTTTTGCGAAATTGATAAATAGAAGATGCTATTAGGCAACTAGTCATCGACATTTAGGACAAATGCAAATATTTAGTAAAACATAATGCGACGAAGAAGAAAACGAAAATAAATCAGAACGTTAAAGACGTTTCCTAAATATGTTTCTTACAGATGATACATACATATAAAATATTTGTTTGTACAGTACGTGAACATTTTTTTATACCAACCCTTGCTTTAACACTTCATTTCTATGTTTTAAAATGAAACGATGTATGTATGAATGATTCGCCATGATTTCAAGTTGGTTTGAGAGATCCTTAAAAATCATCAATGCATTTAATTGAATTTTCAAAAGAAAAAATATTTATTTAAAAATTCAAAATTTACATATGAATGGAGCCTTAATTTTGTGCTAAAAAATCTCGAAGATTATTTCTCATATTGGAAGACATCTTGCCACCAAATTGGTGAATATTTGGTGATGGTGCTATCGATTTTATATTATTCTGAATTCCACTCCGCCATAATCCATCATCCCGTTGACCATCGCAGTCTTCCCAGTCCACGTAATTGGTGGGGCAGTAAGATGCATTTTCTTTATTTAGCATTATGAAATTGTGGAGTGCAATACATGCTAAAATTATTTTCTCGGCATTCTCGGGTAGCATATTCATGGTTGTTTGTAAAATTGACCATCGGGCGACCAAAATACCGAAAGAATTCTCTATTGTACGGCGGGCTCGAGAAAGTCTTTTATTAAAGTTTTCTTCTTTTGGTGGGAGAAGCGTCCCGGCATATGGTCGCATGAGATTTTTTGACAGCGGAAACGCAGCATCTCCTAAAAAATAGTGAGGTAATGCAACTGATGAGCCCGGCAAGTTTTTTGGTTCAGGAATTGGGAGCTTGTGTTCCCGAAGTCTTTTTCCAAAACTACTAACATGAGAGATACCTAGGCAAAGGAAAAATAAATCATTTAGGTATTTGTAAAATAAAAGCTCTCTTACCACCATCGCTCTGACTGCCATACTCCCCAATATCAATATGCGTGAAGCAGTATTTTGCATCGCAAACTGCCAAAAGAACAATGCTAAAGAACTTCTTATAGTTAAAAAACTGGCTTCCGGTGTTAGGTGGGCATCTAATTGCAAAATGTTTGCCATCGATGGATCCTATGCAATTCGGCATATTCCATAATGTCCAGAAGTTTTCGCTGATCGTCTCAAAGTCTACACAATTGGGTTCAGAAACATATATGGGATATAAGGCCTTCCATATGATTTCTGATGTTTGGAGCACAATTTGCCTTACTGTTTCCTTCCCCAACTTGAAGGACCATGCCAGAGACTGGAAAGACACACCTTGTGACAAGTACCTAGCAAGTAAAGAGATAATTCTGGACTTACTAGTTCTCTTATTGATGCTTTTATCATGAGTGGGGAAAGCAAGTTCAGCAAAGCATTATACATTGTCGGGCTCATTCGCGTGTAAATAAAAAACTGACCATGACCGAGTTCCTTGATTTTTAAAAAAGTTACTTGAAAAAAACCATTTTTTTTTCTGTCTCGATTAATTTCGCGGACACAACACGATCTGCTTCTTTTTTTATTAACTAAATAGTACATTTCTTTAAGTACACGCAATCCATCGAAAAGAAGTTTTAATACTTTGGTTTTTTTAAATAATTTTACTTTATTATTGAATTCCATTTTAAGAAAATTTTAAAACTAGCAAGAAACAAAATAACACAGCTCTGAATTTGATGACAGGTGCTTTTGCGCTCGTAAGTTATTATGGCTATGCCCGCTATTTTTTGAAACTTAAGCAAACTTTTCGATGGGTTCTGACACTAGCTTATGTTTGCTTAAGCCTATTATAGTTGGGCCTTTAATGATTGATTTTGAGACGTTTGGAAAGCAAAATCAATTTGATGGACATTTTAATGCTCAAGACTTAATAAATATTTCTAGTCAAAAAAATTTCAAATAGGCCCAACTTTTCACAAAAATTGACTTTTAATTTTTCAATGATCATTGGTAACCCGGAGGCCACACGAGCGAGTACTCGCTAGCGAGTTGGGTACATACATAAATTGTCAAATCACTCGCTGCTCTACTCGCTTCTCAACTGGCTTCGAAAAAGGCAAGCCAGTTGACTAGCGAGTAGGAAAAGTTTCGATGTATTAGTAACTCGCTTGTGATTACTCGCTCGTGTGGCCTCAGGGTAAGGTAGTTCAATCATTGAAATAAGAAAAGTCTTTTTATGTTGAAAGTTGGGCCTATTTGAATTATTTTTTTGGCTAAAAATATTTACTAAGTCTTAAGCTTTATTTATCCATCAAAATAATAACTGATTTTACTTCTTAAACGTCCCAAAATCAGTCATTAAAATTTTCAATGATAGCTACAACTGGCGCCTAAGATGGTTTTGAGTAACCTTTAAACGCGGTGGATGGCGTTTAAGTTGAGTTGCATTTAATAACGTTGCTTAAATGTGAAAATTGATTATAGATACCAATTTCACACTTAAGAGCAATTTAAAGGCATCTTAAAGCTAAGATGCCTTTAATTTTTGTTTAATAAATACGGCTCTTATTGTTTTTGCTAGAGTTTTTACAGCAAATTGTTAAAATGTGCAAAATGTTTCAGGCCTCAGGGACAAAGAGTCCTCATGTAATAGGGGCTTAGTTACTTGAATGAGGGCAGTTCCCCGCCGTTGCCAGTTATCACACTGAATGCAGCCTTTTTAACGAAAGTTTCTTTGTTTTTTTTATTGGCAGCACCTGACCTGGCAGCACCGCCTCTTCTCTTTCTTTCCGGTTGTCAAAAAGGTACGGGTAGAATGATTTTTCCAAAACCTTAAAAAATAATTCCAAATTTTCTGATGCATCCTAGATTATAATATTGAAAAACATTTTCATTTCAGTTATAAGACGACATAAATAGCTAATAATGGCCGACGTTGATGTGTAAGTTAACAATAAAGTGTATTTTGTAAAAGTAAACATAACCCATTTTTGTGGGATATTGAGCGAAATATTGTGGAATTGAATTCAACTAAGTCTCGCAAATTGCTCTTTTCTTTCACAGAGATGTTCCCTCAGCTGCCCCAGTCATTGGAGGCGCCATGGATATCAACACTGCCTTGCAAGAGGTTTTGAAGAAATCCTTGATTGCCGATGGTTTAGTTCATGGAATTCACCAAGCCTGCAAATCTCTTGACAAGTGAGTACTCTGGTAAATGCGTCTGGTTAAGTTATTTTGAGATAAAAGAATTCCTTGATTTACAGGCGTCAAGCTGTTCTTGCTATCTTGGCTGAATCTTTCGAAGAGCCACTTTACAAGAAATTGGTTACAGCCCTCTGTCATGAACATCAAATCCCATTGATCCGCGTCGATTCACACAAAAAACTCGGCGAATGGTCTGGTCTTTGCAAGATCGACAAGGAAGGCAAACCACGCAAGGTTTGCGGTTGCTCCGTCGTCGTCATCAAGGATTTCGGTGAGGAAACCCCTGCCCTCGATGTTGTTAAAGAGCACCTCAGGCAAAACAGTTAAGCTGCTGTTTACAAGAGTTTTGATGTAATCAAAGACAACATTCTACTGAGGTTAAGCATTTTTTTTTAAATAAAAAGAACTAAGAAAACTAAAGTTATCTGAGGATATGTGAAATTGAAAGTGTTTTTGTGCGGTGATTTCTTCATCTTCAATCGGCTGACTCAGCTGTGTTTGTTGCTGTTTCTAAAGTGATGCATTTCTTCTTGTGAGATGGCCAGTCATGCAATTGACATTGTCTAGAAATATTATAACATCAGTGTGGAAGCAGGTTACAAAGAACCACCTTACCTTGAGCAGTAAAATACACTTTTGCACTTGGAACACTTCTTCTCGGCTTCATTTTTGCATAGCCGACATTTCTTCTCATCGCTCTTCCCAATAGAGTTTAAGCTTTCATTGGCTTCCATATCAGCCAATAGGTCAGTATTGTAAGCCGAGTTCAATTGCTGAGCCAGCGAATAAATCTTTTCTTTAGAATTTGTTAGAAAAGTTTCTGATTGATTTTGGGCGATAGCAAGATAACCACCATTACGTTTAGCTTCTTTTATAAGGTTTTCCTTTATATCAGGCAATTCTTCTAAAATTAGATTAGACTTTTTCTTTGATGAATGTCCATTGCCTCCCATACAAAGTGTACATAGAAAGTGTTTCAGTTCAATTAGTGGTGGAAGCTGGTCCAGTAGAGTTTCATGGATAAGTCCTTGACACTGTAAAATAGAAAGAAGTTACAGGCCTTAAGTTGTCTCAAGGCAGGAAGTAATTTTTTTGTAAAAACAAAAAACTAGAAATTGACATGGAATTGAAAATGATTCACTTTAAATTCCATTATCTGGTAGGTATTTCATAAAAAAGCTAATAATATTAGTTCATAAGTACAAGCTCACAAAGTACAACCAATAATAGTTTCTGTTTCATAATCGCGGTGATCTTCCTAATATTTCGTTTCGTGTAGAGTGCAACTCCTGTTCTAGCAGCAGGGTCTGCAAGTAGTCGTCTAATTTTGAGCAGCAACATATTCAGTTTGACGGATGATATTTGTACCTATATTTTAGTTTAAAGTCGCTTTGGAAATGAAAGTTGCTACTGACTCGTTAGATTTTTCTTTGTCAGGTAACTTTGACAAATAGCACTTTTTCCATCACTGCTGAACAACAACTCATTTATAGCACTTTTTCCATCACTGCTGAACAACAACTCATTTAACATTTTAAAATAAATGTTTTTCTTTCAACACGGAAGAATTTGGAAATAGTCAATTATATAAAGTTGGAATTTTGGCGGCTTTCACTAATTTGTAGCAATTAATAGCTAATAGAAACTTGTACAAATAGTGCAAGTAATTGCTATTAATTTGTAGTATTAGTGACTTTATGAAACAGTATCTTTTTGCTTCATATGAAAATATATATATAAATATATGAAATACTTTTCGTTATACTACCTGTAGTTTGTACTTTTTTGTTGCTTGATTATGAAACTAAATTGTAACGGGTACAAGCTACTAGACTACTAGTATTGTTTTGTACGTACGTTATTATGAAACGGGGCCCTAGCATATATCTTAGCAAATATACGTGTATATCCAAAATTAAATGCGCTATTTAGTTATCAAGACTTAAGCCCCTATCAGCTTCTACATACCTGTCCCAATCTATTTTTTCTTGAATCATTAATTTCATATAATTCCATTATTGTAGGATTAAGTAAAATTTGTCTCAAACAAAACCAAGTCTGAGCTTCATGTTTAACAACTTTTGCCAAGTCATCTCCAGTTACCGTTGTCCATTTGTCCTCTTGAAATTTGTTGTATTGGATAAATTTTTACTTTTTTTTATAGTTCAAATTACCAATCATTTTTTGTATCCCTTTTGAGGTCTTTCGATACCATGGACAAAAACTAAGCAAATCAGCCAGTAACCAAGGAATATCATGCGTTGTAACTAAGCGTCTTGCAGCACTACAAGGTAATGCTTCTAAATTATCGGTAAGATAGTTCAAAATCGAAATACATCGCAATCCGATTTTATACAACATATCCCTCTTCTGGCGATCCATTTCAGTTAGAGTTGATTCGTCCACATCGACGTCCGTTTCGTTCTCGTGATAACCCATACTTTAATAAAAAAAAAATGTATTTAAATACTTGAGGAAATTGATTAAACTCACTTCACTAAACCAATAAGCTGAGCGATGGCCTGGGCACAATAATCAACCAAATCCACAGATGTTTCCTTTAAGGATTCACAACCATTTTGATGGAATAAGGCTATTTCCAGAAGAGAAATCACTGAACCCTCATGAAAGAAGACTGTGTATATAAGAAATGTTGCCTGTGGATTTGGATCTATATCCAAAAGATGAGGAAGGACTTTGGTCTTCCACAAGAGAATGCAATAAGCTTCATGAATCAATACTTTTAGCTTTTCATGCAAAACCATAAACTCCTTCACTGTTTCCTCTCTATGGGTTGCAGCTTCAAGAATTGCTTGTTGGCTGAGTTTTATTATCATTTCATGACTATCAAGCCATTTGCTGTTGCCCACTTCGTGCAGTTGAAATGGACGAATATTTTCAATAAAATATACCAATTCTTCCGGGAATACGACGTCCGACATGCTTGAAAGAAAATAAGATACTACTAAGCAACACTGCGAAAATTGTAGAAATTTCCAAGCAGATTTCCATGGAAATAATAAAATATGTTATTTTTCTTTTTAAAAAGAGGTTTATTGAGTTGAGTGTTTTTTTGTTACCGACAAAACATTCTTTACAATAAATTATGTATGTATGTATATCTCATGAAAAACTAGTGAAAAGAAATAAGCAATTTTGGGGAAATATGCTACGACATATAGTTTTACAATTATTCATTTCATTGCAACAGCAACTTGGTATTGTTGCTGAAGTTTTTGCACATTCTCACGGTGTTTTCCAATGTCCTTTTCCATGGTCTCTAGTGTTTTGTTCGAGGATTTAAGTTCCTTGGAAATATATTCAATACGTTTGCCAACATTTTGACGGGAATCTTCGAGATCTTGTTTTACAAGAACTGGCCCGTACAGCTTGTATACTTTGTTGTCGGGTCCAAGTAGATTGAGTTCATCGAGTACCCATTTGTTTTCGTTTAGTTGACCTTCGAGAATTGTCCGTTGCTTGGCTAATTTCATGAAGGCTAGAAAGAAAAAGCATTATTTATTTGTCATTTTTTGTACAATGTACAATACTGAAAGGCGTGGAAATCAATAAGCTTACTTTTTTGGCTTGTTTGGTAGGATTCCAATTCAGATTGCAATTTTTTAAGCAAAGCAGCACTTCCCTTGTCCATTTTTATCGGATTCTTGAGATTTTATCTAGTTTAATCAAAAATAAGAACAGATGCCGACAAAAAAGGAAAAATCAAAATTCTTCCAAAATCTAGAAACCGCAGAATTGAAATGTCAGATATTATGTGTGTTTGGTAACGTAAAATTTCTTGCAAATTTTCAAAATTTGCTGTCAGAAACCATTGGAGAGAGAATTGTCATCAAAGGCCCGTTTCATTTTGCTTTCAGAACCCGTAAAGTCGTTCCACACTTTCCCACTGAGTATTAATAGATGTCAAAAAAGTGTGAAGAAATCATGTATTATGCCTTAAACAGATGTGCAGCAGGTCTGCACGCATCGCTGCGAGTAGAGCTGCACTCAAAACACATGTGCATGCACTTAAATATTTATCATACAAAGGACTTCATCACCCTTTTAAAGTGCCTCTACACTATCCCACAGAATATTAACACATGTCAGAATAAAGTATGGGAAAGAATTTCATACGACTGCCAAATTTGTGTGATGAAAATGATTTTCATATTTTGCTTCCACACTTGCATCAAAACAAATCAGTTTCACCATAACCTCAAACGCCCAAGTGGGATAGAATGTGTGATGGTTTTAGAACCAATCCTAAATATTTTCAGGTATAAACACATGTCAAATCGTGTCGGATGCGCTGTCAATTTGTGTGTGATGAAATTTCATATTTTGTTTCCACACTATTATACATGATTTCTTCCCACTTTTTTGACAAGTGTTAATACTCAGTGGGATAGTGTGGAATGGCTATTAGTATGAAATTTTTCGGTATTTCTAATAGCCGTTCCACACTATCCCATTGAGTATTAATACATGTCAAAAAAGTGTGAAGAAAGTCATGTATAATAGTGTGGAAGCAAAATATGAAATTTCATCACACACAACTTGACATCGCATCCTACACGATTTGACATGTGTTTATACCTGTGGTCCGTTCCTTTTCTCTAAAATGTTAACAATTGTTAACAATTGTTAACACTGATCGTTCCTAAATTCTCAAATTGTAACATCGTGTAACATTATGACGTCATAAAATCGTTCCTAAACTCAATGTTGAAGTGTCAGAATGTTACACTTTGTAACAATTTCCAACTCATCTCCTCGACATGAATTGAAAGTGTTGATCTGTCAAAAGCAGCTGAAGCTACAATGTTTTCATTTTGTGATTATCTTTTGTTTACTTTTCGTTGTTTGGATTTGGAATTGTTTGCATTTTTGCAAATATGTGTTTTCAATTCAATTGAATTTAGTGTTGTTTTTGAGTTTTGAATTGTTTTATGATAAATTTACTTTTTTTCGACAGTGCATTTTATCAATTCCGTGTTTTTTGTTAAAGAAATTTGTGCTCATAGTTAGTTTAAGTTAATAGAAATTTTATTTAGAAATTATATGTATTTATTTTCAATTAATTTTATGCAATAAATTGTTTTTTCTTGATTATTCATTCTAAATGCATTTCGATTTTTTTTTTTGTTCAACCTTGCCGTTTGACAGATCAACAATAATTTCAACATTGATCGTTCCTAAATGAAATGTTACAAAGTGTAACATTCTTAACAATGACATTCCAACATTTTTTTTGACACATCAACAATTGTTAACATTTTTAGAGAAAAGGAACGGACCACTGAAAATATTTAAGATCGGTTCTAAAACCATCACACATTCTATCCCACTTGGGCGTTTGAGGTTATGGTGAAACTGATTTTTTTTGATGCAAGTGTGGAAGCAAAATATGAAAATCATTTTCATCACACAAATTTGGCAGTCGTATGAAATTCTTTCCCACTTTATTCTGACATGTGTTAATACTTTGTGGGATAGTGTAGAGGCACTTTAAACAATTTTTATAATATGTTCCCACCAAAATGAAATCCGAGATTTCGGTTGAAAACTTTTGATATTTCAAGTTGATGGAACAAGATTTCATTGAAATTTCAACGAAATCTCATTGAAAACTCTAGATTTCATCGAAATCTTAATGAAATCCCGCTCCACCAAGTCGAGAACTCCAAATTTTTCAGCTGAAATCTCAGATTTCGTTTTGGTGGGAACATGGTATTACACACAAATGTAGTTTTGTATTTTAACTTTATACTATGTTCCCACCAAAACGAAATCCGAGATTTCGGTTGAAAACTTTTCATATTTTGAGCTGCTGGGAAAAAATTTCATAGAAATTTAAACGAAATCTAAATAAAAACTTTGGATTTCAACGAAATCTCCATGAAATTCTGCTCCACCCATTTGAAATCTCGAAATTTTTTAGCTGAAATCTCGGATTTCGTTTTGGTGGGAACATAGCATTATTTGAATATCTTAATAGTGTGGAAAAAAATATGAAATTTCTTCACACCCAACTTGACAGCGCATCCGACACGATTTGCCATTGTGTTAATACATGAAAATATTTAGGATCGGTTCTAAAACCATCACACTTTCTATCCCACTTGGGCGTTTGAGATTATGGTGAAACTGATTTTTTGATGTAGTGTGGAAGCAAAATATGAAAGTCAATTACATGACACAAATTTGGCAGTCGTACGAAATTTCTTCCCACTTTATTCTGGCATGTATTAATACTTTGTGGGATAGTGTAGAGGCACTAGAAAAACTTTCAAACATTTTAAGTTTAAACCTAGTACATAGTGTTGCGGACGCCTGGCAAGCCATCATGGTGAGGTGATGCGGATTCCACCTAAGATGAGAGAAAATAGAAATATTAGTTTTTTTTTAATAAAATTCAACAAGAAAAAGTACCTGAAATAAAATAAATGAAATAAAATAATACCTACGTACCTATCCTCGTTCAATGCTGGTCGGTGTTTTTGTTGTCTGTCTGTTTTGTTTACTATCTGTGGTTGTTAGGAGGTGTCATAGCCAAAGATAATAGAAGATATAAAGAGAGATAAGAGACCGATTGGAAGTAGGAGCCTGTTTACACGACCTTTTTTTTGGTCGTTTCATGCTTCGTCGTGTTGACGTTTACACGTTAATTTTTGGTTGGTCGTCTCGGGTTGCGTCTTTTTGACACATTGAATGGGGAGAGTAGAAATTTAGGATTTTTTTTCTGGTTCAACTTTGACGTTTATGATTTGACAAATGAGTAGAGGCAGGGAATGCGTATAAACTATAAATACTGAGATCTAAAAGTGTCCGTATAGTTCAATGGGTAAACGCTTATACAAGAAGAGTTAAAAATATGTTTACTGTCTATTGTCAAATAAATTAACTTAAAAATATTTTTGTGAACGTCAAAATCACGTCACCATAATCATGGATTAATGATGATTAGCTGTGAATGAACGGGGCCTAAAATTGTTATAGGTAATAATAATTGTAAGATACACGCGTATTACTCGTTCGTGATTTATATTTTCATGTCTCGGTCCTCGTCATTTCACGTTTACACGTGTCGATGTTCTTGTCACTTAGTAATACGTTTTTATTTATATTCGTGTCGTGGGCGTTTCTTTCTGTCAGTTACGTTTCCATAGATTTTCTCGTATCGTTTCCTTTTCTTTTCTTCCAAGTTTAAAAGTTTTGCCAAAAAGTTATGGTATGTGTTAACTGTCATTCTGAGACAATAAATAAAGCTTAATAATATTAAAATTTTTACTCGTGAAAGTTTTACGAAAATTGTTTTCACCAACGCCACCTGTCGGGAACTAGCTAGGTCTTCTGGTATTTTTGCCAGTATTATTGAACATGCCCTTCGTCAAATTTCGAAGAAGAAAACAAAAAGAGAAAAATATAAAAGTCATTTTTTTGTGTACACCCATACATATGCACTGGAAGTAAATACATGTGTATTTTTTTTTATGTTTGTTTATGTATGCGGTTGCAGAGATGTGGATCGGATGATGTTGTTCAGTTAGGGAAAAATCATCCGAGAATTTTGTATGCCTTTTTGCCTACCCTCGTTGTTTTGGCACACCCACACTAACAAAAACGACTATTGAGGTATGTTGTTTTGACGTTTTGTATAGTAGCCGTGCCTATAGGATCAATTTTCAGAAAGACTATCCAGGCAACAGGCGACCGGTGAATTTACCTCCGTGCATTTCTTTAAGTGAATTTCAAAAAAATTAAAAGATAAAATATATTAAAATCAAAATCAAAATATTGGTGTGTAAATTTTATTTAAAAATGGTTTAATTTTTATATAGTTAAATGTTCCATTATTTTAGAAGAAATAAGTGCAAGTGCCTAAGAATAAATGCTAGTCTGATAGCTGATTAAGGTCCCCTTAGTGTCGCATGATTTTGCTCGACAAAAAAAAAAAAAATCAAACTTTTTATTCAAAAATACAGTGGTGAGTTTGAAATTAGAATTCAATTTATTGGAAAGTGTGTAATGTAGATAAGCTTTTAGGTAATTTCTTGGCGGCCCCAGACCAACAGCAAAGTACTGGGCCGCCACACGTTCTTTTTTGCTGACTGCTGGAACCACAAAGAGTTTCTGATTTTTTTGCTGACTTCTTTTTCGTTGTTCCTGCTTTATCGCTGTCTTCCAACTTTTCTTTCCTGTTCCGGTTTTGATCCGAACGAAAAGTGCTCCACTTCAGATTCCAAGCTCCAACAACAGACATACTCCGGCTGCATCGAAGTGGACAGCAAACAATATTGCCCTCAAGCCAGGTTGTCCGGTTAAGCGACTTCAAGCACAGCTTCTAAGCTGGGGCTCCGCCACTCACCGCATACCAACCGAAGGAGTTCCTGAACACCTAAAACACCAAAAGTCAGTGAGTTTTAGTTTTAAATCTAAATCTGAAAAGAAAAAAACATAGAAAGTAATTAGTGAAGGCAAGAAGAAAGAAAATAAGTATTGAAAGCAGAACAAAAAAAAAGCCGAAAGAAGTTAGTGATTATTAAAAAGCAAGAAAAAAAAAAGAAAACGAGAATTATTGGAATTACGCTATACAACAACAAAAAAAGCGAAGAAAAATATATTATATCTTCGTATAAACTTATATAGAAAATTTTGTGTTTGTGTTCGTCCCTTATTTATTATTGTAGTTTATAAAATTTTTGTTACGAGGCGTGAAGTTTATGTAATTATTAATTTATCTTCATTTACTTTTTTGTTAAATTGATATAAAATTTAATTCAAGATTTCAAGCGTGATTAGGAATAGGGTCATCGATTGTCCTCGCGTTTTTTTATGTTTATTGTTTATTGGTGGGTAATATTAGGCTACCTTTACAGAGCTCTTTAGGGGTAGGGAAAATTTTACTCCTGCGTTTTTTTCTTGAGGATCCCAAAAAGGGGATCATTTAACAGTGACAGTTGAAGATCCATTCGGGGTCACATAATTTTCATTTAATTTATTCTGATTATTTTGTTAATTGTTTTTCTTTACTCATTTTGATTATTGATAACTGTTTCGTTTCCGATGTTAAAACCTAAATTCTTAAATTATTTCAAATTGTATATAATAAACTTCAAAACGCCAATTTGATGAAAAGAATTGCCTGTTTTTTCTGTGTTCCGATAGCCGGAACATGATTATTTGAAGACCATTTTTCAGGGGTGCTGAAGGTGGCTAAAGGTTTCGGTGAAGATGGTATGATCCGAAACCGATCATCCACCATTTTGGGGGAATCCAAAAATGGCCACGGATTCCTATGGTAGGGTGGGTAATGGCCTCACTGCAACAACATCCGCAGTGCCTTGGTGTGACGATAGTCCGTCCGTGGTCTTTCTAGTCCGACAATTTTTTGTTTCCTAGTTTTCCCCAGGCCTGATATGTGTTTTTGTTTGCAGGCGAGGTTAAGTTTCCGGGGGCAAGATCCCCCCCGTCCGACGAGCTGACGCCGTGCAATATGCAAGCAGGCCGCGTCCCCGGGACTTGACATTCCACCTTCCTTTTCCAATCTCTTCCTTTCTCTCTTTCCTACCTCTTCCTTTTCCTACCCCTCCACTTTACCTACATCCTCCTCTCCTCTTGCCTTTAGCAACAAAATGGCGCCCAACGTTGTTATACGCAACAAAATGGCGCCCAACGTCGTTAAAACGTTTTCCCAACCTAGTTGGAACGTTTTTTTGACAATTTAGTTTTTGTAGTCTTAGTTTCAGTTCGTTTGTGTTGTGTAGTCCTCAACCAAACTTACTGTGGATTTTCAAACCTCGTAAGTCTTTATCAGGAAGGTCTCTGACGTACCTAGATAAATCGCGACGAGTGTTTAAAAATTCACAGTGACTGCGGTTAGTAAATGTTATGCGTCTATTGGGGATTACTGGAGTTTTTGCAAAGGGCGTATGTCTGCATCAGGAAGGTCACAGACGAACCTAGGTGTATCGCGACGTTCCTTTGCGAAAGCTTGAGTAATGTCAGATAGCGTATTTTAGTATCGTTTTTCCCTATTCCCATCCTTACTTTTTTTTACTTTTCTTTCTAATTTTAATTTTCTTATCCTTTAGTCTTGTGAGCTTCTACTTGGACGATTGATTGTGCGTGACGTTAAGTCCAACATCATCGTTCCAACATTTTTGTGAGTTTTACCTTACCGTTTCATGTCTTCTAGCAATGTCCTTGAGACAGTCTAGGATTGCGGGAACGGCAAGGCAAAACTTTGTAATGTAAATCGTTTGTGTTTCTAGTAGTTTCCCTATTCTATTATCGTCACATCAGGGGTCTAGTTAGTCCGTCTGATGTCCTTTCTTTAGCGATGTCGTAAGTAGGATCATACCATGTCGCTAAGAAACCACCGAATTAAAGCCGCCTGAAGCACCCCGAATGCTCATGAAAACAAAACCCAAAAAACTTAAAATACCTAATTCGTTTATGTATAGTAAATCCTTTAAAATAAAAATCTAATTCGTTTCTTTGTGAAAATTGAAAACTCAATTATCTTTATTGTTAGTTCAAAAATAGTATCTAATTCCAAAATTACTTTTTGAAGTTAGGTTAGTTCCAAAATTTGTGTAAAAGCAAGTGATCTATTTTAAAAAGTTACAAAACTACTTTAAAAGCAATATATTCATAAAAATACTTAAAATCTTAAAACTAAAGTTTTCGAGAACTTATTGGTACAATTCGTTTAAGTATTTATTCGTTTTTGTTTTTTTATATATTCTCTTTCGTTTTTTTGTTTGCTAAGAAATTTTCTTGCTTGTTTTAAGTTTTTTTTGCAGAAAAGAAATTTAAAACTTTAAGTTTAAGAAAATTCCAAAAATCTACGGTATCTTCGATTTTTTTTTTTCGTTTCTTTTTTAGATTTAGTTTTTTTTGAAAATACAAAAGAATCGTTAAATTTATAAAGAAACTAGACTAGAATAGTTAGATTTTGAAAAGTTTAGTGATAGTTTTTTTTTTGTTTTACGGTTTTCTAAGTCGAAAAACTTAGCTTAAGCAAAGTTTTTTGAATTTTTCTGGAATACATTTTCTTTTGTTAGGTGTTTAATTCGTTTTTGAGTTTACTGTTTATTCATTTATTTATTAATTTATCAAGTTTTTTGGTGTTGTACGTTAATCTTCAATTCAGTTTTGTTGTTTAGAACAATAAAATTCTGAAATTGAAGAAGGTATTCGAAAATTATTCTAATTTGTTTTGGTTAAGCTTAGGTTTTTTTTCTAAACGAAAAATGTACTTAAGATTTTCCCAACAGCTTTAGGATTAGGACATATATTTTTGATTAGTGTTTCATTTGTTTTTCAATTCCGTTTTTTTGTTAAATTTCAAAGACACTTTTGAAAGGACTTTATCATTTTTTTTTATTGACATAATTTACATTTAGAGTTTGTTATTTTTTTCGGTTTTTAAATTTCATTTTTCATGAAAGTTTAAATACATAGTTGAATATTTTTCATAGTTTCACAATAGTTATTAATTTCATTTTTGTTTTTCTCGATATTTAATTTGCATTTTCTTACATTTTCATAATTTTTCTGATAATTTACTTTTTGCATTATTTATTTACATTTTCTTTTGTTTTTTTTTGGAATTTATTATATTTTATGTTACATAATAGTTTTTTTCTTAAAGTTAAACAGTTTTTTTTGATTAATTTATCTTTTTCGTTTTTTTTTGTATCTCAGTTTTTTGAGAAATTTATATTTTTCTATCGTCATTTGATTTTTTTTGTTAGGTTTAATAAGTTTTTGATATTAATTGTTTTTTTGTTACAATACCAGTTTTTTTTAGAGTTACATTTCTAGTTAGAAGGATAAGTTATCAGATAGAAAAAAAACATAGCTACTCAAAAAACTCACCACTTGTTGTTGATTTAGTCGTTGATTTTGTTTGTGAATTAGTTGAAGCTCTTAGTTGAAAATGGCTCATGTAAGTAAAGCTGAGGAAGAACGCATTCAGCGATTAATCCGAAATGCTGAAATTGAAGAAGAAATGAGGATTACTAGGTCGGCTACACAAAATTTAGAAACAGGAGCTAGGCAAAGAGTCTTACATTCTCCTCTGGTAACTGATAGGCGTGTCCGATCCACATCTCATAATGTAGATGGCGCGGGTGTTAACACTCAAAGTGACCAAAATACAAGTGGCCACACCGATTCTCTTTCCACACCATCATATAGTGAGCTTAGCGGTGCTGGAGCTCAAGAAGTGCCACCTCAACAAGAATTATTCGGTTCTCTTGATAACACGGTGAGGCAAAACACTGGTAGCGAGAACGAGGATAGGCCACGGGTTACCCCATCTAATCATGGTTCTCGGGGAATCCTCGAGAGTATAGCAAGGGCTTTACCTAAAACGAATCCAAAGAAGGTTATTCCGGAAGAAATAGAATATTTTATAAATATGGGGATAGCGAGAGGTATGTCTACCTGCAGAAAGGGTTTGGAGAAAGACGTGACGCGTTCCGTGAGTGCTGAAGTTGAGAAACAGCTCAGTAGTTTTCTCGAAAAATTAAATCTAGCTCTTCCTGCTCCAGTAGCAAATAACCAAGTGCCTCAACAGCCAACTGTCCCGGCAGGACCTCCACCAGGGTTGCCAAATAGCTCGGTAAATCAGGGTAGGAGCGCTTTTGTTCCGGTAAGACAGCAACCTAGAGCCAATCCAGCTTCAGTAGCTCCGGAAAGACCATTTCAACCACAGGCCAATCAGAACGTTTTTGGAGGTTACCGAACCCCTTACACACCTTTTCCATTTCCACCGCCGCCGGTAGTTAATCCGTATCTGCATTCTGGATACAGAACCCAGATAAAAATAGATAAATGGGGATTAAGCTTTGACGGCATTTCTGACAAGTTAACCGTAGAAGACTTTGTTTTTAGGTTAGAAAAACTACAAAGTCGTTATGCTTGCTCTTGGAACGAGATTCTGAGAGATTTTCATCAATTATTGTCAGGTCCAGCCTATGATTGGTTCTGGCAATTTCAGGTTGATAGGGATTTCGATTGGCCCACCTTAAAAGAGGCTTTATTGAGCCGTTATCAAAACCCTGTGACAGACTTAGAAATAGTTCGGAACATTTTAGATAGGAAGCAGTACCCCTATGAAAGTAGCGAGGAGTTTTTCGTAGCAATTAATAAGATGAGGTACCAATTGAGGATGCCGATTCCAGAGACCGATATGGTTAAAATTATAAAAAGAAATTTGAATGAGAAACTAAGGAATCTGGTATTTCCTCAAGCAATTTTCTCTCTCGATCAGTTGAGATACGTATGTAAAGAAGCGGAAGCAGCTTTTCCGAAAAGAGATCGGGACCTACCCAAACCAGCTGGTAGGCCCCCAAACAAGTACACAGTGAATGAGCTGGAGTATGAAGATGAGCACCAGTATCCGGATGAACAACTCGCTGCTTATCAATTCGGTGGAGCGAGGCCAAGAGATCCTCCACGGCGATATACCGACGTAACTAAGCTTGTTTGCTGGAATTGCAAAGTTTCAGGACATACGTACTTCGACTGTGAGTCGGATGTGAGAAATTTGTTCTGCTTCAAATGCGGCCAGGAGGGTGTAAAGACACCAAGTTGTCCACGATGCCACCCGGAAAACCGAGCGAGGGACGCGAAGGCTCTGGGGGAATCGCGTACAACCCCAAAACAGAACCCCCAATAAATTATGAAGCCGAAGAAAAAATAAATGAAAATGAAAAAGAAAAAGAAAGGATTTTAGAAACTCTTCCAGAAGAAGAGCAAAAATTAAAAATTTTAAAGCGCCTAGAAAAAGTAGAAAATAAAGAAGGTAAAGAAAGAAAGAAACAAGTATTTCAAATTAGGCCATTACATGTTCGTCTTCAAGAGTATGAGGAAGCTAGAGCAAGGATTTTTAATAGTGCGATCAGCGTACCATCAAAAAATATTTTAAAAACTAGGGCCCGATTTAAGGCCAGAAAAGAAATTAAAAACAAAATATCATCGACGATTTTAAATTTAGAGTCGGATCCTCGACCATATGCTAAAATTAAAATAGGATCAAAAGAGTTTTTAGGCTTGCTGGACAGCGGAGCCAGCATTAGCATTTTAGGCAAGAATTGCACACAGTTGATTGAGCAACTTGGCTGCCCTATTATTCCTTTTCATTCAGGAGTTAGGACCGCTGACGGCAAGAGTCAATCAATAGTGGGCAAAGTCGAAATTAAAGTAAAGTATAAAGATAAAGAAGAGGGGCTTACTTTCTTCCTCGTTCCCAATTTGGATCAGGAAATCTACCTTGGGGTTGACTTCTGGAGAATTTTCCAGTTAGCCCCAGGGATCATAAGTAGCATTTCGATTGACGAACAATCGGATTCTTCAAATGCTCATCAGTTGAACTCTGATCAGCAGGCCAGACTGGATGCAGTCAGAGAGAGGTTTTTATGTTTTGAACGTGATGGTCTTGGAAAGACGGCGTTAATGGAGCATGTCATTGATACAGGGGATGCACTCCCTGTGAAACAGCGTCACTACCCTGTGTCTCCAGCGATACAAGCCATTTTGTATGAAGAGTTAGATCGGATGTTGAGTCTCGGCGTTATTGAGGAGAGTGAAAGTCCGTGGTGTTCTCCAGTGGTTCTCTTGCGGAAGCCAGGCAAAAATCGACTTTGCCTGGATTCTCGTAAGGTGAACTCACTGACGAAGAAGAACGCTAACCCTCTCCCCCATATCGAGGGACTCACCAGCCGATTTCCGGATGCGATCTACATGAGTAGTATCGATCTAAAAGAAGCATTTTGGCAAATACCGCTGGAGAAGCAGAGTAGGGAAAAGACTGCCTTTGCGGTACCGGGAAGACCCTTGTACCAATTCACTGTGATGCCGTTTGGGTTGTGCAATGCAGCTCAGCGGTTGAGCCAGTTGATGGACAAGGTAATTCCTGCACGACTTAGGGAGCGTGTCTTTGTGTACCTCGATGATTTGCTTATCATGGCGCCGGATTTCGAGACGCATATCACCTTGCTTAGTGAAGTAGCCGACTGCTTACGCAGAGCTAATCTCACCATCAACATGAAGAAATCAAAGTTTTGCTTCAAGGAGTTAAAATATTTGGGCTTCATAGTTGGTGGTGGGAAGTTTAAAACCGATCCTGCTAAGGTGGAGGCAATCGTGGATTTCCCGATTCCCAAAACTCCAAGGCAGGTTCGGAGGTTACTTGGCATGGCAGGGTGGTATCGGAAATTCATAAAAGATTTCTCAACCCTGACTGCACCCTTGACTGACTTGTTGAAGAAGAGGAGCGAAAAATTTAAAATGACGGACAAAGCGCTGAAAGCATTTGAAGATCTGAAGAAAGCGTTGATCTCGGCACCGGTTCTTTCGCGCCCGGAGTTTACAAAACGATTTTACATCCAATGTGATGCTTCGGACGCGGGAATTGGTGCTGTACTGTCTCAATTGGACGAGGAAGGACAGGAAGTCCCTATTGCATTCTTCTCACAAAAATTTAATAAAAGCCAGAGAAACTACAGTGTCACCGAGAAGGAGTGTATGGCCGCGGTGATGGCTGTGAAGAAATTCAGGCCGTATGTCGAGGGTATGGACTTCACTGTCATTACTGACCATTCAAGCCTTCAATGGCTGATGAGCATGAAGGACTTGAGTGGTAAGCTCGCAAGGTGGAGTTTGTCGTTGCAGTCCTATACCTTCGACATACAGCACCGTAAAGGCAGCCAACATGTAGTACCGGATACTCTTTCTCGGGTACATGTAGATTCTCTGGATCTTGAGGACGTTGCCCCGTTGATTGACTTGAAGTCAGCGGAATTCCGATCCAGTGACTATTTGGATCTAATAGAAACAGTAATCGAATGTAAGGATGAGCTTCCTGATTTAAAGTATGAAGACGGATATGTTTATAAGAAAGCTTTCAAGAAGTTAGGTGAAGAAGAGATGTGGGAGCATTCTTGGCTCCTTTGGGTACCCTCGGCTTTAACTGAAGAAATTATAAGTAGGGCCCATGATCCTCCTAACTCTGCTCACGGTGGTATAGCAAAAACCCTGAATCGCCTGAAGCAATACTTTTATTGGCCTAATATGACCGTGCATGTTCGTGAATATGTTTCTAATTGTAGTGTGTGTAAGCAGTGTAAAGCGTCAAACCAAGTATCTCGTCCCCCTATTGTAACGTCTTATTGTAGTAATCGTCCTTTTGAAAAAATATATATTGACTTCTTGGGACCTTATCCGAGGTCCAATTTAGGAAATGTATACGTGCTTGTAGTTTTAGATCATTTGTCCAAATTTGTGTTATTGAAAGCGATGCGAAATGCAAAAACATCGAACGTTATAAAATTTTTGAAAGAGGAAGTTTTTAACGTGTTTGGAGTTCCGTACATTATACATTCAGATAACGGAAAACAATTCGTCGCGAAGGAATTCCAAAATTTGACGACGAAATATGGAATAAGGCATTTTAAAACAGCGCACTATGCACCGCAATCAAACGCGTCGGAGAGGGTTAACCGCTCGTTGTTAGCTGCTATCCGATCATACCTTAAGGATGACCAACGAAACTGGGATACGCACCTTGGCGACATTGCGTGTGCGTTAAGGAGCGCGGTTCATAGCTCTACTGGTGTATCACCATATTATGCCTTATTCGGTACTAATATGATGATGCACGGTAGCAGTTATGAACTTGCAAAAAAATTGAACGCGGTAGGCGACAACGAGTTGTTAACTCTTCCCCGGCAAAACCGATTGCAGTGCATAAGGAATCAAGTACGCGAAAACATTCTTAAAGCCAACGAAAAATCAGCGAAAACGTATAACGTCCGAACCAAAAACGTTCAATATCTACCCGGACAAGAGGTATATCGAAGGAACTTCGTGTTAAGCGATTCCTCAAAATATCTATCCGCCAAACTTTCGCCAAAATATCTTAAATGCCGAATAATCAAAAAGATAGGAAACCAAATGTACGAGCTTGAAAATCTTAACGGAAAAAGTATCGGAATATATCACGCGAAAGATTTAAAACAATGAGCCGATCAAAAGATATTTTTGTTTCGATACCGAAAACGTAGTTAAAAATATTTTCCAAAAATATTCGTTGCATTTCATATGGCTGTCCTTATTTGTTATTTATTTATCTGTTTCTTTGTAATCGTCAATTATTTATTCGCTATACGTTATTTTGTTATTTTAAATTATTTATTTTCTCTAAGTACATCACCGTTGTTAACAAAAAAAAAAAACTGTGATTCTAGTCAGTATTCAAAAAACCGATTCTTCAAAATGTCACCAACTGTTGGAAAATTTTCAAACCAAAACAACAAGTTAATGAAAATTCAAACCCCCGATCTCAAACACAAAGTACCTGAAAATTTTCAATGAAGACAACGAAGTTTCTATATATTTTATAAGATATTTTATTAGTTGCATGTTTTTTGTTCTAAATGTTGCTAATTGTTAATTGTTTTTATTTAATTTTTATTTATTTATCGATATTTTAACTAATTTTTAAAGCATCCGTGATTTCTAGGCTTAAGGTTTTAACCACTTCGCTTTCTGTGATATTTTTCGTATTAACTTTATTAATTTTCTATAAGACTGATAATTTTAATAAGCTTAACAATCTGTGATATTTACTTTTCTATTTTTTTTTACTCTAGGTTAAGAAACTTTTTATTTTAGAATCTGTGATATTAGTTTTAAGTTTTTTTTCGAACTGTGATACTAGCTTTAGTTTTTTTATACCACTTTTATTTATTCATTATTTATTTATTTACTTATTTGTGTTTTTGCACATTTTTGTGTTTAATTGCATGCTTAATGTTATGTGTCACTGGCTAAAAACTATAACTTTTCACTAAGTAGGTACATATCTAAAACAATAACTAGACAACTCACCAGTTTCATAAAATAAATGTAGATGAGTTAAATACCAACTGAAGCGATATGTAGGTCACCTGCAGCAACTCATCCTCAGCTACAGCTGATTGTTTCTTTTGCAGGGTCCGATTTGGTTGAGGGGTCGTTGACCTCGCTTTCATTCTGAAATTTTTTCGAAAAAAAGTATTAGGACAATTAGAGAAGGCTAAAGGAAAACGGTGCTTACTTGTATTGTTATAATGGGCGTCGGTGATTGTGGAGGGAAACAAACATAACTTGCAGCAACCAGGAACTTTCTTTTGCCCGGCTGACCGTGGGTTTTTCCCCACCTTGGTCGTTATCCCATTTAGGCACCTGAAATTATTAGAACATTTGTTTATATTAGAGTATTAGATAGAAAATTTAGTTATTACTTACAAGCCAGTGGTATTATATTCCTTTTATTTTAGGCACGGCGTCCTTTTGGTGGTGCCGTTAATCTGCTATCGGCATATGGGCACTTTTCCCAGGCGACCGAAGTTTCTGTTTTTTTTATTGCTTATTAAGAATATATCTCAATAAGCAACAAATTTTGTTGCGGACGCCTGGCAAGCCATCATGGTGAGGTGATGCGGATTCCACCTAAGATGAGAGAAAATAGAAATATTAGTTTTTTTTTAATAAAATTCAACAAGAAAAAGTACCTGAAATAAAATAAATGAAATAAAATAATACCTACGTACCTATCCTCGTTCAATGCTGGTCGGTGTTTTTGTTGTCTGTCTGTTTTGTTTACTATCTGTGGTTGTTAGGAGGTGTCATAGCCAAAGATAATAGAAGATATAAAGAGAGATAAGAGACCGATTGGAAGTAGGAGCCTGTTTACACGACCTTTTTTTTGGTCGTTTCATGCTTCGTCGTGTTGACGTTTACACGTTAATTTTTGGTTGGTCGTCTCGGGTTGCGTCTTTTTGACACATTGAATGGGGAGAGTAGAAATTTAGGATTTTTTTTCTGGTTCAACTTTGACGTTTATGATTTGACAAATGAGTAGAGGCAGGGAATGCGTATAAACTATAAATACTGAGATCTAAAAGTGTCCGTATAGTTCAATGGGTAAACGCTTATACAAGAAGAGTTAAAAATATGTTTACTGTCTATTGTCAAATAAATTAACTTAAAAATATTTTTGTGAACGTCAAAATCACGTCACCATAATCATGGATTAATGATGATTAGCTGTGAATGAACGGGGCCTAAAATTGTTATAGGTAATAATAATTGTAAGATACACGCGTATTACTCGTTCGTGATTTATATTTTCATGTCTCGGTCCTCGTCATTTCACGTTTACACGTGTCGATGTTCTTGTCACTTAGTAATACGTTTTTATTTATATTCGTGTCGTGGGCGTTTCTTTCTGTCAGTTACGTTTCCATAGATTTTCTCGTATCGTTTCCTTTTCTTTTCTTCCAAGTTTAAAAGTTTTGCCAAAAAGTTATGGTATGTGTTAACTGTCATTCTGAGACAATAAATAAAGCTTAATAATATTAAAATTTTTACTCGTGAAAGTTTTACGAAAATTGTTTTCACCAACGCCACCTGTCGGGAACTAGCTAGGTCTTCTGGTATTTTTGCCAGTATTATTGAACATGCCCTTCGTCAAATTTCGAAGAAGAAAACAAAAAGAGAAAAATATAAAAGTCATTTTTTTGTGTACACCCATACATATGCACTGGAAGTAAATACATGTGTATTTTTTTTTATGTTTGTTTATGTATGCGGTTGCAGAGATGTGGATCGGATGATGTTGTTCAGTTAGGGAAAAATCATCCGAGAATTTTGTATGCCTTTTTGCCTACCCTCGTTGTTTTGGCACACCCACACTAACAAAAACGACTATTGAGGTATGTTGTTTTGACGTTTTGTATAGTAGCCGTGCCTATAGGATCAATTTTCAGAAAGACTATCCAGGCAACAGGCGACCGGTGAATTTACCTCCGTGCATTTCTTTAAGTGAATTTCAAAAAAATTAAAAGATAAAATATATTAAAATCAAAATCAAAATATTGGTGTGTAAATTTTATTTAAAAATGGTTTAATTTTTATATAGTTAAATGTTCCATTATTTTAGAAGAAATAAGTGCAAGTGCCTAAGAATAAATGCTAGTCTGATAGCTGATTAAGGTCCCCTTAGTGTCGCATGATTTTGCTCGACAAAAAAAAAAAAAATCAAACTTTTTATTCAAAAATACAGTGGTGAGTTTGAAATTAGAATTCAATTTATTGGAAAGTGTGTAATGTAGATAAGCTTTTAGGTAATTTCTTGGCGGCCCCAGACCAACAGCAAAGTACTGGGCCGCCACACGTTCTTTTTTGCTGACTGCTGGAACCACAAAGAGTTTCTGATTTTTTTGCTGACTTCTTTTTCGTTGTTCCTGCTTTATCGCTGTCTTCCAACTTTTCTTTCCTGTTCCGGTTTTGATCCGAACGAAAAGTGCTCCACTTCAGATTCCAAGCTCCAACAACAGACATACTCCGGCTGCATCGAAGTGGACAGCAAACAATATTGCCCTCAAGCCAGGTTGTCCGGTTAAGCGACTTCAAGCACAGCTTCTAAGCTGGGGCTCCGCCACTCACCGCATACCAACCGAAGGAGTTCCTGAACACCTAAAACACCAAAAGTCAGTGAGTTTTAGTTTTAAATCTAAATCTGAAAAGAAAAAAACATAGAAAGTAATTAGTGAAGGCAAGAAGAAAGAAAATAAGTATTGAAAGCAGAACAAAAAAAAAGCCGAAAGAAGTTAGTGATTATTAAAAAGCAAGAAAAAAAAAAGAAAACGAGAATTATTGGAATTACGCTATACAACAACAAAAAAAGCGAAGAAAAATATATTATATCTTCGTATAAACTTATATAGAAAATTTTGTGTTTGTGTTCGTCCCTTATTTATTATTGTAGTTTATAAAATTTTTGTTACGAGGCGTGAAGTTTATGTAATTATTAATTTATCTTCATTTACTTTTTTGTTAAATTGATATAAAATTTAATTCAAGATTTCAAGCGTGATTAGGAATAGGGTCATCGATTGTCCTCGCGTTTTTTTATGTTTATTGTTTATTGGTGGGTAATATTAGGCTACCTTTACAGAGCTCTTTAGGGGTAGGGAAAATTTTACTCCTGCGTTTTTTTCTTGAGGATCCCAAAAAGGGGATCATTTAACAGTGACAGTTGAAGATCCATTCGGGGTCACATAATTTTCATTTAATTTATTCTGATTATTTTGTTAATTGTTTTTCTTTACTCATTTTGATTATTGATAACTGTTTCGTTTCCGATGTTAAAACCTAAATTCTTAAATTATTTCAAATTGTATATAATAAACTTCAAAACGCCAATTTGATGAAAAGAATTGCCTGTTTTTTCTGTGTTCCGATAGCCGGAACATGATTATTTGAAGACCATTTTTCAGGGGTGCTGAAGGTGGCTAAAGGTTTCGGTGAAGATGGTATGATCCGAAACCGATCATCCACCATTTTGGGGGAATCCAAAAATGGCCACGGATTCCTATGGTAGGGTGGGTAATGGCCTCACTGCAACAACATCCGCAGTGCCTTGGTGTGACGATAGTCCGTCCGTGGTCTTTCTAGTCCGACAATTTTTTGTTTCCTAGTTTTCCCCAGGCCTGATATGTGTTTTTGTTTGCAGGCGAGGTTAAGTTTCCGGGGGCAAGATCCCCCCCGTCCGACGAGCTGACGCCGTGCAATATGCAAGCAGGCCGCGTCCCCGGGACTTGACATTCCACCTTCCTTTTCCAATCTCTTCCTTTCTCTCTTTCCTACCTCTTCCTTTTCCTACCCCTCCACTTTACCTACATCCTCCTCTCCTCTTGCCTTATGCAACAATAGTTGTGAATCATGTCGTGAATCCATACCAAATTTGCATTTTTATTTACCCGTGTCGTGAAACTATGTGGAGAGTTTTCGTTCACGAGCAATTCACGTGCAAAATTTATGGGAAATCTTGGTGAACAGTTGACAGCTCAATTACAAGTCATTTGAAGCATTGTGGTCTTAATCGTCAAACGTTCACAAAACATTCGCAAGTCTGGTACCAGTGAGAAATGTCAAAAATCACTTTCTCCACTGGCGAGTGTTCACTTCACGAGGAAGTTGTTTTACTGTGTATTCTTTTTCACAAAACAACTGCGCTAGCGGGAAAAATAATAAGGGTTTTCATGGAAAAGTGTTAAGTCGCCGTAAGCGAGGTAAAGTTGTAAACCTCGTAAATCTGTCAAATTTTCCATACAAATTGTGACAGAATTACGAAGTTTTAAGCTTTACAACGTTTACGTAGACTTTACGCTGTTGCATGAATACCCATAATATTTTATATTTATATATATTAAAAAGTGGATAAGTTAAGCCCTTAAGATGCAAAGAGTCATCCTGTATAATACTACGTTCCCACCAGAGTGAAATCTCGGATTTCAGAGATTTCAGTCCAAATCTTCACATTTCCCCATACAGTTTTGAGATTTCGAAATGCGAGATTTCGTTGAAATCTCAATGAAATCTTGTATCGATGCGAACATATCTTTATGAACAGACCCATTTTAAGCTTTCACCACACAATGGTGAAAAGCTTTTTGATACAAATTGTGATCTTTCACTCCAACGCCAAGCAGGCAAAAAGAGAGAGTATGATATTGTATTTGACATTTGGGTGGATAGAAATACAAACACGTAGGAACACAAAGGTAGTAGTTTGTGTTTATATGAGACGAAATCTTGGTTTTGGCAGTGTGAACACTAATTTGAAATCTCGAAAGTTTTCAGCTGAAAACCCAGATTTCGCTTTGGTGGGAACATAGTATAAGGGGACTAATCAACAGATTTTGTCCCACGTGACTATGTTTTGATTGGAACAATTGAAAATGGACTTGCAAGCCGCAACGTGTTTACAATAGAAACTTTGAGACACCTCCAAATACTGACAAGCGAGTTGAATACATACATTTATTGTCAGATGGCTCACCTCTTTACTCGCTTCGCAACAACAGGCATCAAAAAGACAAGCAAGTTGATTTAAGAGTTGCAAATGTTTCTGTTTATTAGTAACGCACTAGCGAGGACTGACTCGTGTGACCCCAAAACTGCCTTGATACCGGATTCAATTTTCACAATCTTGCGTCCGAGCTATAAACGATCACAACACAAAACTATCCAGACAGGTAATCGAACAAGCCCAATCAGTTTCTCGATGAAGAGCTTGTGTTTCTCCCTTTAAAAATGTCACATAAACTTCAAAATTAGACATTTCAAAATAGACTCGAATCATCGAATTTATCACCAGTAAAATGTAATAACTAAAAAGTGTTATTTCTACGATTTAATTTACAAAAGTTTACAAAATTTGTGTATATGTCAAGAAAAACATAATCAGAATATAAATCATGGAAGTCAATCCTCTTGCTGTTATCATTGTGAACTCCGATAGCAAAGGCGATCGGTTACTTTTTCGTTATCCTTATCGCATTGAATGCGATAGTGGTGTAGTAAACAAAAACAAAAAGCGCAATCCATACGCAATAAACACCTCGGACGACATTCTTCAAAAAACCCCACAGCACGCTTCGAACATAACAAAAGGTCATCTAACAGGGTTCACCGATGAAGTTCTGTCTACACTGTTTGCCGTCAAGTCCGAGCTGTGCAATCAAAAATTCGAACTAAAAGTAAACGATGTTCGCTTTGTAAGTCACCCCACTCTCATGCAGAGAAAGGAGTTCCGTAAGTCTTCTTCGACTGAGAGGCACTTGATCTTGATAAATATAGTCTTTGCCCTGCATGCACAAGCATCATTTTCGATTGTAAAGAGTTACTATCAATTAAGTAAGAAATTGGGCTTAGCTCTAAAAATGGAAGAACAGCGTGTCGGTTATCTTTCTGAGGAGATAAGTCAAATGATTAAAACCCACGATGAAGTGGCCAACACTATGGAACTAGACAGTGGCGTAGGTTCTGACCGTGATTTGTCTGCTTTCGATATCATACTCGAGAAATCTACTCTTGCTCAGGCCATCAAGTCTGTGCATCAAGATCTTTGCACAACGGGATTGCTAAACACTACTTTGAATCAGTCACTTACACTGAGCTTCTGTTTGCCACAGAAGGCACACCAAAGTCACAAAAAAGGCTGCATTGTAGAGCCTGAAGCAATTGACAAATGCTTGAAATCTTTAAAACCATATCATGGGATGCTACTGCTCGTTGACTTTGCTGAGCTCCTCGATTGTGTCCCGCCCTCTGGAGCGAGTATGCTTTTGCAATTCTTTGAAGTCTATAATCCGCTTAAGAGCTTGCAAAACATGGCTTCGGATGCAGACCTACACATAGACCATGTGAACAAGTTAGTCGGTCATCTTGTCTATTGGGCGAAAGCCACTATCATATATCCCCTTTGTGAAACAAATGTATATGTCATCGCTCCTGATGCTCCTCTTCATACGAAATCTCATTTAGTTGAAAAGTTTGCAGCTCGTTTCTCGGGAATGTCCTTATTCGAGGTGATAAGTGACTTCTCTTTACCGACGTCTATCGGACACTTGACTACACCTCTCCAGCAAACAGCACGCCAAAGAATACTCGCTCAGATGGTTCTTTGGATGCTACAGCATCATCTTTTGATGCAATTACATACTTACGTGCAATTTATGCCAAGCGACATGGCAGACTGTGACAATCGTTCCATAGACTTTAATAACGACGTGGTTAGGCGCGATGATGACACGGAGCAGGATATAGATGAAGTTCTGGACGATGAGATTCCTCGCAGTAGTCTTGGCCAGGCAAGCGACGATGAATTGTGAGTTTTTGAAAAATAAAAATAAGGAATTATTACTTATTATTTTCTTAGAAATGATGGATCCATGCTAAGTATGTCCAGTCAGCCACTTCCCGTGCCGAATATCAGTGGACGTTCCATAACAGAGGATAGATTCTCTGCTGCCGGATCTACAGTTTCAGATAATATTGCTGCGCAACCAAGTTCAAGTCATAAATCGAATTTTAGGTAAGAAACACCATCGACAATCAATGAGCCATACAGAAAAGCTAAAAATTTATTTCCAGTATGACAGCATCAATGAGCACAGATAATTGTGATAGTATCGATTCTATTGAAGACGAAGAAAAAATTAAAGATCTACTAAATGTATTCCAAATTCAAGACCGCAATGCGATACAACGAATCCCAGCATCGACCAATGTAGACGATTTGTCACTTATGGTGAAACTCCATCAGGCGGGATATTTTAAAAGTGAACATCATCTAGAGGAGATAATGTACTTTGAGAATTTGAGGCGATGGCAATTGTTGCAGTTGCTCGATAAATTTCGTGACGTTTTGGTTATTTATGAAACAGAGGATCCTGGAATTGCTTCTATGTATCAGAATACTGCAAACTAACAGATTTTTGTGTATGATGTAGGACAAGTAACAATGTTAAGTATGTATGTATGTGTAAATATATTGTTTTTTTTTATTTTATTTTAAATATCTGTTCGATTTCGATGTTAAGTTTAGTTTGGCAAAAAAAAAAATATTGTACTAATGAGAAGAATATTGTTTCCAAAAAAGTCTAAACAAACAAAGTGGAAAAGTAAAACGAAAAATTTGGTCAAGAAAAGAATATTGTTTCAGTAATTAGTTTTATTTGTAATAATCGGTTGGGAAACATACTGGGTCCTGTCAATACCCAAATTTAGAGATGACTTAAATATTTAAAGTCTTAAATTATTCTATATAATAAACTAAACATGGTATGACTTTAATATTTAAGTGGACCCTTAATCATGATTATTACAAGGCATGCACTCTTAAATATGAAACATAACATGCATGGTTCATTATTTATAGTCCATACAATTTAACTTAAATATTTAAGTCGTCTCTAAATGTTGTTATTGGTAAGGCCCACTGAAAATGTTTGATTTTATAGTTCAGCAGAATTTTATATGCTCTAGCTAATGTTAAACGAATTTGAAAAATATTCATCGATCCCACCCAATCGCGCTAATTAATTTTAGAGTTTCAAAAATGCTTCCAAACAATTTTTCGTAAATATCTCTTAGAAAAAAATAGAAGATTCCCAAATTTTAGCAGTTAATATTTTCATTATTATGAAATTTTGACTCGTGACTCTTGATCAACATTTTAGCTTATTTTTGAATAACTTCTTTCTTATATTTGAGAACTTTTTACTGATAGGCCGGTAAGAACTTAAGCTAAGGTTAGTGTGAATAAAGAGAATATCTGATAATTCTCTTCGTTCTTCCAACGAATTAAATTGATAAGCTTGAGACGGCCTAGGTAGAGAGGCAGGGTTATAGGAAAGCGAAGGAAACGATGCTGGGCGCTGTCGATTCTGGAAATGTAAATAAATTGCTAAGGGGACCAAACTTGAGGGAAGAGAGACATATTCATGAATTGGACGAACAAAGGGTATATAGACGATATTTTGACGAAACCGAGTGCTGAATTTGCTTTGAGAATGATATCGTCTATATTAGTAAGAAAATTAAGCCCCTGGATGTTATTAAACTCATGAAAATTATCAACATTGGGTATGGGTTGATTATGGAGGTGTAGAGTAGGCGAGGAGATTTAATACGTTTGTGTGAAAAACTAATTGAATGACATATTGCAATGCTAAAGCTCCAAACAATGATAAGACAACCAACTGAAAAACTTTCAAGATCCTGTTGAATAAGGAAAGCATTATGTGTTTCGAAGAAATGATTGTGAAAAAGTTGGAATCATCGGCGTACAATGAATTTGTCCCAATGCTTAAAGATCATTCACCACTTTGGACAAATTGAGAAATTAATGATATTTTATGAAGAGGTTTTTGAGACTGGCAACATTAGTGGGGAGGCCTTCCTATTGACTGGAGACCATTACACTTTTTTTTGTTTTTCTTCAAAGCAGATGGAGTCAGGTTTTTCGTGTACGTATTCCAAAAACAGTCGAATGTTTTCTTTGGCTTTTTAATCTCTAAGCCTAGAGAGAGCGTACTAACATTCAGAGCATAACATTGTTGGGTGAACTGTAGGTTTACCTCACTTATCTTTATAATACTATTATAGAGATCAGTGAGAAATGTAGTGACGCATCAGTTTAGAAGCACGAAACTCTATATCGTTGGAGCGGTTTAAAAAAAAAATATTTTTTATAAAATTTTCAAAACTAAAGAAAAACTTTGATATGCAAATTTTAAGTTTTTATCAATGTATGTAGGTACAGGTGAGAATTAAGTTTCCAAACAAAACTACCTGATTTTGAAACGTCGCATTTAATAAAAATATGTTTGTTTTTTTTTTTTTAATTTTTCTAATTCTAGTGAAAAAATTCAAAATCAGAAATAGCATTCTAAGGGAAGTACTACTGCTTATAGTCTAGTCAATTTGTGCTCAAGAGGGCTCTTTTGCGAGCAAATTGTGGGGTAGTTTTGATTTGTTCCCTGTTTTATGTTTTCGAGGTTACTGAATCCGAATCTGAACAAAATTTCGTGACGCAAAAAATGCATTTTTTGGTAGTTTTTTATTTATGGCTCGAAAACTATCACTTTTTTTAATTACATCAAGGTACAAAAGTATAAATAATTTCCAACTAATCTCTGATTTAGGGTTTTTCCTGCGACAAAGCGACAACCCATCACTTGGACTGAAGCGCTAGTTGAAAATTGACTCGCTTTTACTGTTTCCAAAAATCTACTAGAAAACACTCTTTTTTTAAAAACAATAGGTAGCGATACTTTATGGTGAAGTTATATTAAATTACTAGAAAGCTAAGATTTTATGAAATATAAAAAAAATTGTATGGCCAGTACCGTTATTTTTGATTCTAAAAAAATTAAAGAAATTTGTGGGGGTACCAAAAATGTTCTGCACAAAAGTTTGAAGAAATTCAATTCAGTCGTTTAGGCTGAAACTCAACTGATAGACAGGCAGAATTAAGAGACTCAATTTTTTCCGTCTTCGCAATAACAAGTTTGATCAAAATCTCGGGCTCGATTTTATAACGAATGCATAACTTGCCATATACCTAGTTAAACAAGTGATAAGCGCTTATTAAACTTAAAAAAGTGAAAAAGAAATTAATATAGTGGAAGCTTGCAACACTTTAATAAAAAAATATAATAAGGGTATTCATGCAACAGCGTAAACTCGTCGTAAACATCGTAAAGTTGTAAACTTCGTAAATCTGTCAAATTCTCCATACAAATTGTGACAGAATTACGAAGTTTAAAAGGTTACAATGTTTACGACGACTTTACGCTGTTGTATGAATACCCTTAATATGTACATTAATGTAACGTACACTACTTTTACTTGCGATATATGTACATAATATAAGAAACTCGAAGTTTAGGCCTTCTACCACATCTGTTATTCTGCAATGAATTTTCTGTTATTAGCTGTGTTTTTTTGCATATCCAAATAAAATTGTGTGAAAAAAACGACAACAAAGCAAAACAATTTACATGTTAAATACAACAACAACTATGTCCATATAGAGTTAGCTAAGTCCAGATAATTAACTGGAGTTAACTTTTGTCCCGATAAAACGGTATTGCCAGACTACCATTTTCGTTGTGTTATCGATAATTTGTATAGAAATGTCAAATGTTTGTTGGTAAGATAGTTCAAAACAAAATGGCAGACCAAGGCAAATGTTGAAATGTCCCGATGTCGTTTTTTTCGCCAAACTCCATATAGACATACAAAAAAACGCAGCTATTATAAATCAAAAAAGATTTTTACGATAAATGATTTTTTATGATTGGTATTCAGATGTTCAAGCTTTAGCTTTTATAAAACTCGATTATGCTATGTTTCCACCGAAACGAAATCCGAGATTTTGGTTGAAAACTTTTGGTAGGTACTTAAAATTGATGGAAGAAGATTTCATGGAAATTTCAACGAAATCTCAATGAAGTCTAGATTTAAACGAAAATGTTGGAGATTTTGAATTGGTGAAGCGGGATTTCATTAAGATTTTGTTGAAATCTAGAGTTTTCATTGAGATTTCGTTGAAATTTCCATGAAATCTTGTTCCACCAACTTGAAATATCAAAAGTTTTCAACCGAAATCTCGGATTTAATTTTGGTGGGAACATAGCATTATGAAACTCTTCGAAAACAAAAGCAGTTACAAACAAACCTACAATCTGTTACCAAAAGCAGCTGTTTGTAAATAAAATATTTAGTCCACTGGTTTGCCTTTTTCGAAGCGAGTAGAGTGACAGTTAATATTAGCTGCGTTTTATTATCTCTGGGTCTGGGTCGAGGTAATTTTTTAACATGCATTACAAAAACAGCACGGGATCTAGGTTTCTATCGAGGTTAATTTCAATAACCCAGATAGAGGTTTTCACTCTGATCGGCAGAGGGCTATTTACCATTGTGAATGGATGTCAGCGATTTGTCAGCAGTATTAGACCTCAATTACACGATGATTCTTTGCGTCTGACTCTTTTCGAATTTTCATGAGTGCGAAGGAGACAAAGCATCGGATTTCACCTTCGCACTCATTGAATTTTGACAAGAGTCAGATGCAAAGAATCATCGTGTATTAGGGGACTTAGGAATAGAGAGGAGAAGAGACAAGTGCCTACATGAAAAACAAATAAACATAAGAAAAAAAGAGACTGATATACAGCACTGCTTTTGCACTAACCCACATCGTTTTATTTTCATGAGGTGAACCATATGGGTTATGAGCGATAATAAAACGCGGCTATTATGTACCCAACTCGCTAGCGAGTACTCGCTCGTGTGGCATCCGGTTTGGGGGGAGAATACCAAAATGTTAACGAATTACAACAATCTTCACAAGTAATAGTCAGTCACAAGAGCTAGTGAGTTATGACTTCTCATAAGGGGGAACATTGGGTTGTAAATCTCGTTTTTTCGTTCAGTGGAAATGTATTTATCGTCATGGTGTAGTGAAAAGTCACAGTCTTAACAGGGGCTAATTCACTTATAAGCAAATGTGAATGACGACACCTATGTATCAAACTAAAGCAACATTTCCATATTCTACGAACACCCCCAAAGCGGATGTCAACATTTTTCCATACTATTTCGTCCAGTTCGATATTCACCAACACTCCCCCGAAAGGGAAAGAACGAAATCCCATCTCATATCTTCCTTCTCGTTTTCACATTAACTCATACATATTGCTATATCCATCAGCACTCCTCACTCACATATAGCAACTATCTCTCTCCAATAGTTTTAAAACCCAACGAATAGTATACCTTCGTCAATGTATATATTTTTCTCAACTTTAATTGGATTTGCTGTATTGGTGATCGTCGAAAAAAATAACACACTCCAATGGCCGCCATTTATTGAATTTGTAGGCACTTGGGAAAATGGTCCGATTTTTCAACTTCGAATTGCTCTGGTAGAATTCCATAAAAATATTTTGAAAAATTGTACAAACTATAGTGAATTAAAGCAGTTCTCAAGTGAATATTGAATTTTGTTATAATTTTAAGTGAAAAACGTTGAAAAAGCTCGATAAAATTTGTTGACATTTTTCCTTACAAAATTCTGTACTCTCATTTGTGCTGTTGGTACCCAAACCCAACTAAGTTTTTTTTTTAGTGCAGACTTTGTCGCGGGTGTTTCTATTCTCAAATCAAAAAGTTCTCTTCACCCATCATAATTCTACGTCAACGTTTTGCAACGCTACAACGTCAATTCCGAAATAAAATAAATAATAAAATAAATTTAAAATAAATAATCGAAAAGTAAAAAAAAAATCAGTGAAGAAAATTGTGGAATTTTCGGGGAAGTTTCCCTTGTGAATGTTTTAACTTTCCCACTAACGGTGGCATTTGGCTGAACTAATTGAATGTAAGTAATAATGAATTAATTTAGATGTTCTATTAAGTAAGTAATAAGTGGAATTGAAAATAAAAAATAATTTTGGATTTAACTTTAGGGCATTATAAGTATGAGACTTGCGTTCCATATACTTCTTGAGGTCTATAAAGCATTAATTATGGCCATGGCGATAAGTCTGTGGACTAAAAAGGGGTTTCCTTTTGCTATTGGTACAAATCAGGCTCATAAATTTCGATTATTTACTGGCCTTTTGCGGTTATTGTCGTAATTTTGAAGATTTCCTGTGGGATACTTTTGACATATTTTTTTCGCACATTTTCTCCAAAGAGGCATTATGGGGGTATCGAAGTGAACATTTTCCTACAGGAAATCGTTTTGGCTTCCATTTGAAATATAATTTGTAGGAAATATTTGATTGGAATCGACGTTTTGCGCGATTTTTCATAAAAATTTTGTATTGTAGCCATTTTTTATTTTTCTCGTCGCCATATTTAATGTGGGGAAAAAATTCTGAACGAAGAAAAAAATAGTTTCGATTTGTATGTAGTGTAATGGAAAGAAATACATGCAAATGCTGCTTGCGCATGGAAAGAACACACTCATAGTTGGTATACGTATACGTACTTTATACGTATAAAGTGGTGGCAGCCATTTTCAATTTGAAGTTTGTAATTATGTGTACTCTGTTGGATGGGATAGAAAGAGACAGTCTAATTTAGGTTTCTGTCTTTGCTGTCGAAGTTTGTATTTTTTTCTTATTTTCGCATTTTCTCGTTTATTCCGCATTAAAAAATACCTACGGTGTGAAGTTGGCTGCACAAAATTTTAAGAAGAACAGAAGATAGAAGAGGAAAAAAGTATATGATAATCTATCTTGATTCATGCTCCGACTCGCTCGTCTTTTGATAAAAGTTTCTACTTGTATTCATTTCAACAGTCCATCTCTTTTTCACTAACCTGAGAAGACTATTTTGGCATGTGCGCGAATATACGTAGTTCTTGTTTTTCATTTTCTTAATATTTTTTATAACCTCAACTTTTTTACTTCTCAATTTCTATTGGATTTTGCGTTGCTTTTTGCTTTGCTGCAATTTGCTTCTTGCTTGGTTTATTTTGCTCTCAAGAGTTTTATTTATCTGTATTTATTTTTTTTTGTACTTGTCTGTCTCTGTATTATTCATCTGGGGGATTTTGGTGCGCTTTGATTTGCACTCGTTGGACGTTGCTACTGATGGTGCTGCCGCTTGGTATACTTGTACTCGCACTCAGCCTGGCCCTGATTATGCCCCCAAATCACTTGGTCTTGGATCTGTGTATCCAATATTTTATTTTATTTCTTCATTTTCCTATTTTTTTTTAGACTTTTACTGTGGATTATTTTTATTTAACAAAAAAATATAGATTTGTGTAGGTATGTGTGCAGCAATAGTCAGTAAACTTAGTGCCTTTAACTTAGTTTATTGCTCATCGCTGATGGCTCTGTAAAAGAGAATCTGGGATTTATTCGGGTCGGTACTTTATACCTATCAACTCAAACTGCAAAACTATAAGTGAGGTATGTGATAACACCCCGACGACCACAACTTATTTATTTAAAAAAGAAATGAATGCAATGCAAAATAAAAAGGTTGCTATCGTCATTTTCGCCACGTCTAAAGGCCTCGATTATTATTTTTCGCTTTCTGTCTTGATGCACAAGCACAAGAGCTGAACGTTCTGGTTTCTAGTTTAAGTGTATTTTAATTGAAAAAAGTAAACATACCTATCCCTACTCGCATTTTCATAAACAATTTTTAATGATGAAATGTCAGGAATTGATCGGCGATCTAGTACATTTTGTTTTAAATTTTAGTAGATTTTGCTTTAAGGGGCCGACACATCGTCGCGTCGGTTTTGTTGACAAATTATATAAGGTGTGCTTGATAACTTGAAATTTCTTGCCAACTTTCACATAATGGGGGCTGTGGTGAATAAAATGTCCCACTGAATTTTTCCTATCGTCGAAAACTGGGAAGAGGAATTTTGGTCGCAGTTTCTCTCGGAATTTAATGGCATCGAAAATGAATATTCCATGGCCCCTGGGCTACCATTTTGATCAACTAAATTTGAACCAGCAAGGAGCAGTGGAAAATTGTTTGCATTTACGATTTCAGAAGATGGGAGAAATTCGGTGGGAAATTTTAGAAGGTGGGAGAAATTCCATGGGAAATTTTATCCACGATAGCTCCAATATGTCTGTTCACGTGAAATTTTAACCAAGCTTCCCAATCTTTTCTTTTTCTTTAGTTCTGCAAAAAATAGTAATATATCACTCTTGTTCATTTACAAACGTCAAAATTATAGCCATTCCACACTATCCCACTGAGTATTAACACATGTGGGAAAGTGGGAAAAATCATGTATAATAGTGTGGAAACAAAATAGGTTTGTTCCTTGCCGACTTTCAAACAGTTTTGAAACTGCCAGATTTAGTCCGAAGTCGTTCCACATGACATGTGCTTATACTTGAAAATATTTAGGATCGGTTCTAAAACCATCACACATTCTATCCCACTTGGGCGTTTGAGGTTATGGTGAAACTGATTTGTATTGATGCAAGTGTGGAAGCAAAATATGAAAATCTTTGTTCTGACATGTGTTAATACTTTGTGGGATAGTGTAGAGGCACTTTTAATAGCCGTTTTCCTTTGGAGGTGGCAAAGTACTTGTGAGTAGAAGAAAACCTTAATCTAGTACTACCAACTGCACATGCTCTCATGTGCGAGTAGATACATTTTACATGAGAAAGCAGTTTTTAATAATAATAATAATAATAATAATTTAAACTATATGCCTGTAAGACCTTAGGTCTTTTAAATGCAACCTGAATTGCACGGCACTAGTTAGAAAGAGTAGGAGGATAGGAAAGATTTGGCAGTTTGATGTGTTCCTTTGAAAAAGTCTAGCAAAGTACTTGCAAGTACTTCGCCACCTCCAAAAAAAAAACGCCTAATATAAGGGTTTTTTTTTTTAATTCAGAGCAGAGCCTGAACTGTCAAAAAAAAAGTTGTGTTTCTTTTTTAGCTCTGAGCGTTCAGAGCTAAACATTTGCATTCCTTTTTTTGTTCTGAGTGTGTTCCGAGTTTGTTCAGAGCGCGCTCTATGAGATCAGAATAAAATGACTGAGCAAACAGAGATCAATGCTGAACACATAGCATTTGACAGCTAGTGTTCAGGTGTGTTTCAAAAATGGTTCAGGGTGCTCAGAGCAAACTTGCTCAGATGA
Source organism: Dasysyrphus tricinctus (assembly GCA_963921185.1). Taxonomy (NCBI): domain Eukaryota; kingdom Metazoa; phylum Arthropoda; class Insecta; order Diptera; family Syrphidae; genus Dasysyrphus; species Dasysyrphus tricinctus. Next base: position 116,944,118 of record OY992533.1, on the reverse strand, counting down.
TGTTCAGAGCATGCTCGACATGCTCGGACTCTGTTCAGAGCTCATTTCTGAATTAAAAAAGAAAAACGCCTATGTGGCGAATTATCATATCGAGATTTGCTGTGGGATTGTTTTATTTCACTTTCACCACAATGATCGCTGTCACTCTTGAAATTGACAGATTCATAACGATCCCTATTTGCAGATGAAAGTAAAGAGCTATCATCAAAACGATATCGCTCGGTTTCATTTTACGTAATAAGGGCCAGAATTGTTAATGTGATTGTAATTGTTGTAATTGTAATTTTTTTTTTTTTTTAGTAGTAGTAGTGGTAGTAGTATAATTTATTTAGTGTTATTAACTATTATATATACATTCGAATTGATTTATACAATAAATAATTTTAAATATGAATAAATAAATGACGTGATTTTAGTGCTTATACACTTACAGTTCTTCTAATGTTACAAATTAACTCTTTTTTAAAGCTTTTCAAATTTGTTTCATTCTTAATGTTATTTGGAAGTTCATTAAACATTTTTAATCCTTTATAAAAATCATATTTTGAGTTCTTGAATCTCTATAAAATCTAAATCTAAAGTTATTATTGTTTCTTAGAGGATAAGGTTGCACATCTTGGACGTATTGAATATTCTCAGTGAGATACTTTGGCATCATCTTGTTCTTCATTTTGAAAACAAATACCAAAACATTTAGGGTAATACATTGCCGAACGCTTAACCATTTTAGACAAGACAACAACCAGTTTGTAGGCGTACGAAAGCTGCTCCTTGTTATAGTTCTCATTGCCCTGTTTTGGAGAATCTGCAGTCTGTTGATTTCATCATTGGTTCCTAAGAACAAAATGGTTGAACAAAAATCAAAATGAGGTTTAATAATTGTATTGTATATATTAACAGCGCACAATGTTGATATATTTTTCCTAATTCTTTTAAGAAAACCTATTTTTTTCGAAATTTTTCCAATAGTGTATTGAATATGACTTTTAAAATTTAATTTATTGTCCAATTTGATACCTAAGTACTTTATTTCCTTCACCTGTTCGATTTGTGTATTTTCAATTTCTAGATTAAGGTGATAATCACTGTTCATAGCCACTTGGTTTTTAAAACATTAATTTTCAACTTATTAGCCCTAAGCCAGTCACATAAGTTCCATAAATCATTTTTCATCATCTCTTCGATTAAATCACTATATTTACCGGTTACATACATAAGAGCGTCATCTGCAAAAAGTGATATTTTACAAAAGCTTAATGCGTTACATATGTCGTTAATATAAATTAAAAACAGTAAAGGTCCCAAAATTGTTCCTTGTGGCACACCAAAAGTAGTTAATTTTGCACTTGATTGTTCACCATTAACACTAGTTTTCTGTGATCTATTTGTTAAGTACGACTTAAACCATTCTAGTTCTATACCTTTAACACCATATTTATAAAGTTTTTCAGTAGTACCTCGTGGCTTGATGGTTAGTGCGTAGGACTGTCATGCCGAAGGTGTGGGTTCGATTCCCAGCCGTGCCACCTAAAAACAGAAATGTTTTATTCGAGGTACTGCCTCTTGCGAGGAACTGACAAATCCTCCAAGAGTATACTTGTCATGAAAAAGTGCTTCTCATTTAGCCGTTCGGACTCTGCAAAAAACTGTAGGTCCCCTCCATTCCTGCCCAACAAACACGCACACAGGAATGGTTGTGAGTTTGTAAGTCACTAGGCCCTGGTTCTCCTCGAGCTGTTGCGCCACCCAATTTATTTATTTATAAAGTTTTTCAACCAAGATAAACCTGTCAATTGTTTCAAATGCTCTTTGGAAATCTAAGAAAATTGCAATAATTTTATTTCCATCATGGATATGTTGTTTAAAATATTTTATTTGGCCTAAAAAATTGCTATTGCGATTTACATAACTTCTCTGTTATGTGCTATCTAGCATCTGCACGTAAAATAAAGTAAAGTAAAAATAAAGAAAACACGAACAAAAATCTCACTGAAAAGATCGTTCAGTGTAAAAATTTCACCAGAGGTCGGGAGGAGTCGTAGTGGAGAAGTCGCAAATGCCGACTTTGTTGTAAGCATCAGAACAAAAACTAATTAGTCATGCCACAATAGCTTTATACAGTGAGGGAAAATTCAGTACAGAATAAAACAGCAGAACAGAATAATTTCCATGAAAGTTATGGCCTTTTCGATTGGGGACAGAATGACAGTTCTTGTTCTGCAAAGATGAGAAAATTGTTCTGGATTTGATATCAGAATCAAAATGAGAAGCGTTCACATGTATCGAATCGGTGTTCCGGATTACCAATCGAAAAGGCCATTAGAACAGTCAGTCATCTGACATATGTAAATGTCAAAATAAATGATTTGCTAATTTCTCGTGTTGGAATTGGTTTATTTACTTCAGAATATTAGTTTTCTATTAAAATGGAATTTGAGTTATTTAGCCAGTTTATATTTCTTGAGCGCTCAGTAATTTTCCTGTTTTTTTTGACAAAGCAGAAGAATAAAATATAAACACAATTAGCCAGTTTATATTTCTTGAGCGCTCAGTAATTTTTCTCCTTTCTTTGACAGAGCCGGAGGATAAAATATAAACAGGATTCCTCAAATAGAAGTCAAAACATCTCTCTTTTTCTTTTCTTCTTATGTAATTAACTGCGACAAAATATAATTGAGCAAGCGAATCCAAAAATTTCAGTCTCAGTTTTTAAGGGGAAAAGTGAGGAATCGTGTTTATATTTCAGAGTCCTCTGAGCCCTCTGAGATCTCAGAAATATAAACTGGCCAAATTCTTCACATAGAAGTCAAAAGAACTCTCTTTTTCTTTTCTTCTTATATAATTTATTGCGACAAAAATAACTGAGCAAGTGAATCCAAAAAATTTCAGTCTCAGTTTTTAAGGGGAAAAGTGAAGAATTTTTAAGAGGAATCCTGTTTATATTTCTAAGCCCTCTGAGTCCTCGGAGATCTCACAAATATAAACTGGCTAACTGAAAAGTGCTATTTTGGAAGATGTTGAAAGTAATTCCGATGCACAAAGTGATAAGTCGACGTGTTCTTCTTCTGAATTATGTAATGAAACCATCTCCAAAAGAATAATTTTTTCAGTTCCTGCATTTTTATTTACATCCAAATAATTTAATTTTTCTTTTAATTCCTTTTATTTCTTTTGGAAATAAAAAAAGCATTAAATTTACAATTTACAACAAATTTGGAGTAATAGGAGTAAAAAGAAGTGGAAAAGGAGTACTCCAATCCAATCGAAACCAACATAAGAAATCTTGTTCCAATCTGTTCCAGATAAACTCATTGAACAAGCAAATCAGAACAGTTTATAACAGATAATTTCCCACTGAACAGCAAAAAGTTGTAATTTTTTTGTGCCAAAAGTTCTGAACAGCCTCACTGAACGAAGCTATTAAATAAAAAAAGAAATTAAAAACTATTCCGTGTACTGAAATAAAATGAAAGAAAAACATGAAACACTTCAAGTTTTGGATTATGACAGTAAATGATCAGTGAAAAGAAAATCTCAATAAAGTACATACTAAAAAGTCCACAAAAACATAGAACAAATAAAATTATACTATTTATTATTATGTATCATTATTATAATAACAACATTTTTGTGTTTTTGTTTTTATCGATTCCAAAGTTTTAATTCGTGGCGGTGCGGTGACGCAGTTTTTATCGAGACTTAAGTTAAGTCCACGTTGCTTTTTTGTACACTATCAATTCTATTTGGAGTTGAAAAAGCACGCCTATTAGGAATATTTGCGAACCATCGAAAAATGTCACCCGATGATTAAAAATAAAATACATTTCAATCGGCATCACGTTTGTTTCAAATGATATAAATAAAACCCACGTGAACCTTGACTAACTGCAACTTTGTATGCATGAAGGAATTAATTTATTGCTAAAATAAATGTGTTTAGATATGCAAAAGGAAAAGAAGATAGAATATTTTAAAAAAAAATAGGTACATGTGTTAAAGAACTACTCGGCAAAGAAAAAATACTGAATCTTTGAAACATACATCGCTGGAACTTGTTTTGATAAGTAATGTCTTGAAGTGACTATGTTCACATTCTACAATGTCTGACATTTCCACAAGTTGTTAAACTGATAACACATTTTCTATTGCAATTAGTTACCTACTTTTATGCTCAACAATTATTCTTACCGATACACTTATATAAATACGCTGATAAGATTGTGACAAAAATACCCCTTTTTTGTTAAATCTTTTAATTGATATTTAAGTTTGATAATTAGATCAATTAGTCACTCAAACAAATGTAAGGATGCTATTTATGCCTTGCTCCTACCTCAATTCACCCCTATTCTCTCAACTTGATATATTATTATAAACGATACATTGGAATTTTATTTAGCTGGTAGGCAAAACACCTCATATACAAAAGTCACCTTTATGCGAAATAAAATAATAGAACAACAAACATTCAATCGCGCCCACCACAATTAGCGTAGACCAGAAAAAGAAAAATTCGTGATTCGTCTTTTTCGAACCGAATGGCGATTGCCCAATTTGAACTAGAATATCGAAACAGTGCTCCCAATGATCTTTGATGCCGTTTTTTATTTATAGTTTTTCTCGATACAGTAAAATTTATACAATTGTTGCTTTAAATCATATTATACAAAAGATAGAGCTTCTATTTAAACTAAATCTCTAATCAAAGGAAAAATGTATGAACATGCATATTGGGACATAGCCATGTTTATAAAAATGAGATCTCGGTGACCTGAGCCATCTCAGTCTCGTGAAGAGGATTTGTCAGCAAAATTTCTCAGTTTTGCTGTCAAATTAGTGAGAAAAACAAATTTTGGATTCAATTTGGGGCATAGCCTTGTTCATAAAAATGATATCTCGGAGACCTTAGCAAACTCATGAACAGGATCCCTCAGCAAAATTTCTCCGTTTCGCTGTCAAAATAGTGAGGAAAACAAATTTTGGATGCAATTGCTCACTTTTTGACGAGGCAACATTTGTGAGATCTCATTTTCCTAAACACATAAACAGCCTTATTTATTAGATTTTTTAAACGAATGATTAGTTAGACAGTTCTTTTAAAGTCCTTTATATCCTATATTTAATTAAATAAAATGTTAAGTGAGATAAATTTTAGACAACCGATGCCGTTGTCCTAGTTAGACTTTAGGACAACAGTAAACAAGTTTCTGAATAACTTTTTGGGGTTAGACGGCTGTCTTAAGTTAACAAAGTTTTAAATATGACTGCAATTGTTTAAGCTGTTGCTAGGCAAAACTTATGAAGTTTCAATAAGATAAACTCCAGCAATGAATATGCCCCATATTCTCTTTAGTTTTGAAGCTAATTATTGTAAGATAAAAAGTTTGGACGTTAGAATCGTCAAATTAAAAATATTCAAAGCATCATGCTGAAATTCTTGAAAGACAATAGGGCAGATTTAATGAATTCTGAGAATTTTTTCCGCAAAGAAACAGTTGAAAGGTTAAATGCAAGGAAACACTAATTCTATACATACAAAAAAATACATTAAGTATAAAGTGGGAACTTTGACCAACAGAAATATCATCCAAGAGTCTTTATTGCGCACCACATTCTTATTTCATAGGTATATTACGTGCTACACAACAAATCAATTCAAAAACTTTCGTTTTTCAAATAAAACAAGAAACGGAAATATGATTGCCGTATACACATATTATCTCAAAACTCGCCAGTATGTCACGAAAACTAGTCTTTTATTCCATGTTCCATCCAAAATGTCGGAGTACCTCCTATTTCTTCCGATATTTGTTTTCTCTAGATGTTTTCTAAGTTTATTCTTTGGCGTATTTTATTCGATTTGTTTGTTTGCGCCTGATGAGCGCGGCGGCGGTTTTTTTGGTGGCTTTGGCATTTAATTTAAAAATGAATATATGTATATACAAAAAATTTTCTTTACAACGCGCGAGATTCAGATGTTATATAATAATGATGATGAATGAAGAATGAAGAAGGGATGTACTGTGTGAATGTTAAGAGGATTGGTGGACTCAGCAGACATACCCTTTAAATTTGTTTAGGCATTGTTTAGTAAAACAATGGAAAAACAGCTATTTTACGCGCAGTTACTTGGCAATCTACAGCACAGAGGAACATTTCCTAAAGAATTGATCCCTTTGAAGCCCCAATCTATATTTTTGTTCTGTTTTGTTGTACACGTATACGTAGTTGGTTAGTACGAGAAGTAGGTACCCTGAACACAAATGTTGGTGCTTTTCTAGCCTTTGTGCATTGCACTTATATCGTGGTCGTCTTTTGCGCTATGAACTTTATTCAAATTTGTGTCCAATGCTGTTCGTTGTCGTCGACTTTGCCGCTGCTGCATTATATTGCTTTTGCTTTCGTGTATATTTTAGTATACGTGCATATTTTTGTTATTTTTTTTTTTCTTTAACTTCATGTAGGTATACCTAAAGTGAATGCACTGTGTGCACCGCACCGACAACAACGACCAACGACGACGAGCTTCGTACGTAGTAGTCTTCGTCATGTTCAGTACACTGTTTCCGATTTTGTTTGTACTAATGAAAATGCCATTTTATTCTGTAGGTACCTATTCTGTTTTTCGTAGTCTGAATGTTTGTATGGCTGCTGCTGCACAGGTCACACATTCAAATTTTCAAACTCTGGGCGCAGAACCATTTTCTGTTATGATATTGTTATAAATGCAATTCAGATGGATAAGCAACGGCAAAAAAAAAAAAAAATAATAATAAAAACTACGCATGACGGTATCTTTGCAAAGGCGCAAAACTAAATAGTTTAGGTTAGAATTTTTTTCCATTACCGTTTTTATTGTATGTACCTACCTGCAATATATTTTTTTTTATTAAAGTTGCACTTTTAGAACAATTTTTTGAATTTGTTTTGTTTGTTTTGCTCTAGAGTTTTGTGCTTGTAGGAGTTTTATGTTCCTATTGCGTTTGGTTATTCCTAATTTTAACCATCAAAAAGACAGCCCCACTTTGAAGCCCACACCTTAAAGTACCTACCTACATTGTTTTACTTTTACTTGTAGGTATGTATTTTTTTTTCCCTAAAAGGGTACAGGTATGATTTAAAGGGAAAAGTTTAAAATATTGTATATATTTTGAATAAATACGAATATACATTCTTAGGTTTATGTACCTATATGGGAATAGGTACATCCCTCTATTGCTGCTTTTAATAGAAACAGAAATAATGAGGGTAGGTACCTACATACCCTATTTTTGAAATTCAAAATCTCAATAAAGAAAGCTTGATTTTGTTTGTGAGATATGAGATGTCTGTTTCTTTGATTTAATATGTACATACACCATTGTATATAAATTCTATAGTATTCTCATGAAGAAGAAAAGCTCGTGGCAATCTGGTGTCCAAATGTAATCCTAATTTTTGTTAAGGGACCTCGGTAAGGCGATCACAGCGAACCTAACTGAAACTCTGAGGAAAAAAAAAAATAAATCGACTAAATAGGTTGGTTAAAATATTACTAGGTACCTAGGTTTTATAATTAATTTTTGATATGGATGCGGAAAAAAGAATTCCTTCAGGTATCTGTACATATTTGAGAGTTTTCTACTAACTAAATTTTAAGCTGACCATACACGACCGAGCCATCCGATCCATTTGGCTTGGTGGGTTTTCAGATTGGCTGAAAATCCAAATGGATCGGTGGCCGATCCACCCCACACACGACCGATTTTGGATCGACACGAGGCCATTTGGCTCATTGGCTCTGTCGTGTATGGCCAGCTTAAACTATCGTAATTTTCAATTGATTTTAGAATCGCAACTTGATCAACTAATACCTATTCTGAATGAAAAAGTAGTATGAATAATTAATTATTCTTTCACGTTTTTCAGCCATTTTTTTTCCAAATATGTACCTATGTAGGTATACCTACATAGTTTGATTACAAAATTGTAGAAAACGAATATCCAACTAAACAGTAAGGTTAATCGACTCTGAGTTTTACAGCCAATTTATTCACAGAGTGCTTACGTTAGTACCGCTACTAGTCCTAAAGCTGATACTCAAATTAGTATCTCTCATTTATTCATATTTGTGTATATGAAAGAAAGTAGTACCTCGTGGCTTGATGGTTAGTGCGTAGGACTGTCATGCCGAAGGTGTGGGTTCGATTCCCAGCCGTGCCACCTAAAAACAGAAATGTTTTATTCGAGGTACTGCCTCTTGCGAGGAACTGACAAATCTTCCAAGAGTATACTTGTCATGAAAAAGTGCTTCTCATTTAGCCGTTCGGACTCGGCAAAAAACTGTAGGTCCCCTCCATTCCTGCCCAACAAACACGCACACAGGAATGGTTGTGAGTTGTAAGTCACTAGGCCCTGGTTCTCCTCGAGCTGTTGCGCCACCCAATTTATTTATTTATTTATTTATATGAAAGAATGAGAGATACTGATTTGAATACCAGCTTAAGGACTAATACCTGTATTAAAGTTAGTAATCTGCGAAGAAATTTGTGGCAAATGTATAATAAAATATGACATTATGCTAAGTAGGAAATTAAAATTAAAAAAAAATAATAACGTAGCATTCGTTAGCAGTTTGTTTTAGCCAAGCAACTGGTTGATTTACTTTCCAATGCATTTTCATTTTGTTTCACCAAGACCTAAAGAAATATCAACATTTTAGTATGTACATATCTAGGTATGTAATTGCAAATTAAGAAAAAAGAAATATTTTATACCTTAGCGTAATTGTTCCTTGATCAAAAAGACTCTCAGGATAATTAAGATCAACTTATATTTTTCCATCAATATTTTTGTTGTTTTTCGCTCAGGATGGTCGTAAGTGGTCATATTTTATGCCATTAGAAAGGACTTGTTTTTTATAACTTATCGTAAAATGGGTAAATTTTGTATATAGCAACAAAATTAACCCCTACTTCGCATAGAACATATTGAGGGAAAGTCCACACCACAATTAATTTAGCTAAGACTTGCATTAATTGATGAAACAACTAACAAACATATTTAAATCACTGTTTGGTTGCAAAAGTAGGAAACGAATTCTGTAGTTCATTCGAACGTTATACCATTCGGTCTGTATGAGGTACCTATTTATTTCTTTTGGCGGAAAAGGGGAAGAATCTCAATTGGGTGTACTATTTTATTGAATGGTTTGTTTCATCTCAGATGGTTTTTTTGGTAGGTATTGGTCGTTCTTAAAAGGTTTAATACGAGCATTTATATTTTCTTACCGCAACACCCTGTTACAATCCCCTATCGCTATGAAACCTATTTCACTGCACTAACAACTGCCAATCAGATATAGCACTTGTTTAGTTACTTCTTCAAAATCTGAATTCTTTTTCGATGTATGCACATTTCTGTATGTACATATTTTTAGTAAAATCCCACATATGAAGTGCTTAGTCTGAAGTAATTAAAAAAATCCCACCTCTCAGAAGCATATTGTCTTGTAAATGTCAATAATTCTATACGAAAAAAGAAAAAAACAACAACTCAATAGCTAGCACGCATGACTAAAGTTTTCCCTCCTGTCATACTTTTTCGCACAAAAATATATTTATATTTGAAAATACTCTTTTTTTTTGCATTTCTTCTTTCGAGTGTGCTTCTCTCATAAATCTTCGCAGCTTCTGTTTCTCTGTATTTATCCAATTTTGTTGTTTTGTTTTATTTTGCAATGATGTGTACACGGTACACCTACCTCTCTACAGAGCTGTAAAAAATCCAGTACTCTAGTAATGCAGTCAGCAAAGTCCCAGTTAATTAACTTATCAATTGACTGTTAAGTTAATACTGTGACTGGGTACTGTAACTGCAAAATAAGCAGTCGCCAGTAGTACTTATATTCAGTACTGTACAGTCGCCGAAACCAGTCAATTGACTAAAAGTTAATTAACTTCAGTACTTTGTGACTGGTTTTAGTCTTTAAAGTCAATTGAAAGTCTCAGTACTGGCCTGATTTTAGTTTTAGTCTTGAAGTCTTTTAACTATAGTCAATTAACTGTAAGTCTTTTAAAGTCTTTCGACGAAAAGTCTTTCGACAAAAGTCTTCGCAATTTATTATTATATAAGTATCGAATAAAAGGAGGAAAATATTATTTTGTTCACAATGGATTCGGCTTGTATAATTGTACGAGACCTGGGAGCGTAAAAAAAGTCATTTTTGTTTGACTAGTTTTGTTTATATTATGACCTTTCTAAGTCCCTAGATTCACGTGAGGGCAGTCTGGCTGGTGAGAAATGTTGTCTTGTCCGCCATTTTGAAAAAAGGCTTTGAAAATCGTTAATGCGATTTTCTCGGCTCCTATTGGACGTAGAGTAAAATTTTTTGTTTGATTTTGTAGGTTAGGAGATTTTATAAAACTTACGCTTCAAACATTTTTGTCGTCACTTTCCAATGAAAACTTATTGCCGAAAAACTGTTGACTTTTCTTAGAAAAAAACGGTTTTAAGCGTTTATCTCGGCTCCTGTTCATCTGACAGAAAAAATTATATTATCCTTTTTTTTAGAGCACTTAATTTCCTACATTTTCGTATATTTGGATTGTATGTGGGACAAAAAATGCAAGGAATACGGTAACACAAAATTGCCAATATCTAGCAAATAATAATTCCTTAGGCGGTGGTTTCCAAACTTTTTAAGCTGTGGAACCCTAAACAATGCCCAAATATATTTCGGAACCCCATCCTGACAATGGCAAAAAATGAAAAACAACACATTTCAAAATCAGTTTTTCAATATGACTGGACTATCTCATGTGTACAAAAGAGCAATTGAGGCCATGAGAACCATAGTGGCCTAACTGCAATTTTATCGAAATTGAGTTTATTGCAAAAATTGAATCTGTATTTATTAAACAATATTCCTGCATTTAAATTTTTTAAATTGACGGCTCCATGCCATAGTTATAAGACTTTTTCCACTAAGAGGCCGACCACAAAAAAAATTAAAAGCTTGAGTGCAAGAGTGGCCTATCTGATCAGATATAACGGTATTTTGAAAAATCATTATACAAAATCAAAAACCATTTATTTTTATCATATTGTAAAAAAATTAAAGTTTTTTTTTTTATTTTAAAACGGCAAGTATTTGAAATTTTTTTAAACTACAATTGTTTGAAAATAATTTATTCCTTATTTTTGCTCTACTGAAAATAACGAAAAATGCAGTTAGGCCACTATGGCTCTCACGGCCTCAATTTTGAGTGTTTCCAGTTTTACATGAATTCTTGCAAGAAAACATGCTTGAACTCAGAGCAGATTGTTATTGCTCTCCATTTGGTAAGTCTCAAAAGATCCATGCTGGATTACTTTCCAGGCACAAATACTGCCATCGAGTGGGTACAAAATCCATTTCTAATGAAAACCATCAAGCCTATGACCCTGAGTATACAGGAATACGAATCCTTGATAGATCTGCAGAGCTCCTCTTCATACAAATTTGTATTTGATTCTGTATCATTGAACGAATTTTGGATTGGTATTAAGAATGAATTCCCTGAGCTTGCCAAGAAAGCTATATTAAATTTGCTACCTTTTGTTACAACGTACCGCAGTGAGGTAGCCTTTTCAGCGTATACTTATACAAAAAATAAATACAGATCGAGGCTGGACGCTGCCCCAGGGTATGCGAATACAACTTTCGGACATAGAAGTTAATTTAAAAACAATTATAAATCAAACAATGAGACAGATTCATTCTTCACACTAAATGAAAAACTGATTTTGAAATGTGTTGTTTTTCATTTTTTGCCACTGTCAGGAAGGGGTTCCGAAATATATTTGGGCATTGTTTAGGGTTCCACAGCTTAAAAAGTTTGGAAACCGCCGCCTAAGGAATTATTATTTGCTAGATATTGGCAATTTTGTGTTACCGTATTCCTTGCATTTTTTGTCCCACATACAATCCAAATATACGAAAATGTAGGAATATAAGTGCTCTAAAAAAAAGGATAATATAATTTTTTCTGTCAGATGAACAGGAACCGAGATAAATGCTTAAAACCGTTTTTTTCTAAGAAAAGTCAACAGTTTTTCGGCAATAAGTTTTCATTGGAAAGTGACGACAAAAATGTTTGAAGCGTAAGTTTTATAAAATCTCCTAACCTACAAAATCAAACAAAAAATTTTACTCTACGTCCAATAGGAGCCGAGAAAATCGCATTAACGATTTTCAAAGCCTTTTTTCAAAATGGCGGACAAGACAACATTTCTCACCAGCCAGACTGCCCTCACGTGAATCTAGGGACTTAGAAAGGTCATAATATAAACAAAACTAGTCAAACAAAAATGACTTTTTTTACGCTCCCAGGTCTCGTACAATTATACAAGCCGAATCCATTGTGAACAAAATAATATTTTCCTCCTTTTATTCGATACTTATATAATAATAAATTGCGAAGACTTTTGTCGAAAGACTTTTCGTCGAAAGACTTTAAAAGACTTACAGTTAATTGACTATAGTTAAAAGACTTCAAGACTAAAACTAAAATCAGGCCAGTACTGAGACTTTCAATTGACTTTAAAGACTAAAACCAGTCACAAAGTACTGAAGTTAATTAACTTTTAGTCAATTGACTGGTTTCGGCGACTGTACAGTACTGAATATAAGTACTACTAATAACTGCTGGGCTAACAGTTAAAGTCTTTTTGTAAGTTAAAAGACTTATTGAAATTAGTCTTTTAGTCAATTAACTTCAGTACTTGAAAAGACTGCAATCTTTACAACTCTGCCTCTCTACAACCTACCTATAATTTTTTTTATTGATTTCACTAAATAAATTTATTTTTACTTAATTTTTAACTGAGCTTCAATATCGTTCTGTTTTTCAGCAATGATGAAACACTATTTATAGCTTCCGGTCATCCAAATTAATTTAAAATTGTTATATTCACACATTTTTTTAAAGGAAAATTCAATTTTCACTGGTGACGTAAGAACGCAGCGAGTACCAACCAGTCCCAGTGCCAGCACCACAGCTCTGAGCACAAACCGAAATCACACAACAGCTCTCTAGGCGCTGAAACTTCCTTCTGTGTTTCTTTTTCGGACGTTAACTTTGCAATGTTGTTCAACCTGTTTTTGTTGGTCGATTTTCTTTACAACGACGACTTCGACAAACAAACTACCTACTTACTATAGATATTTCGTCTGCTTATTTGATTTTCTGCATCAGCAAATCTTCCTTCGTTGCAATTATTTTTGTTTGGGTCTTTGGATACTCGTTCGTTGAAATTTCAATTGGATTCGTTTTGATTTATCATTAACTACGAACTTAATACAAAATTTTCTATACAACTTGAACCGCCGTCGCTGTTCTCTTCTTGCCCGTCTTTTTATCTACCGTCTGAAAATTTTCTTTCCATTTTCTGTATCTTTTGTGCAAAATGCATTTTCGTCTTCATTTTTTCTATAATTTTGTTCACTTTATTATCGAACATGCGCAAACTGCAAAATATCTAGAACTTGTACCACTTTTTCTTTGATGATAATTATTTTCACTTCTCTTCTCCTAGTTTTAGAGAGAATACGCTTCTACGCTTCTACGCTCTACACTCTACACATATGGATGAAAAAACTCTGTAACATAATAATTGCTTTGAATTGAGTTCTATTGATTATCTGCATCTCTCTGTTACCCGTTTTTTGCCTTCTGATTACATTTTATTGTACATAAAAATATAAATAAAAAAAGAATGTTTATATGTGTACCTAGTCTTCTGTTTTGGCTACAGCAGCACCCTTCTAAAAGTATTATGATTGTGTGTATTATTAGCGAAAGATAAAGAATTATTTTTTGATGGATTCGTTGTCGCTGTTTTTAACTAATTTGTAGGGGAAGTTACTCGTTGTTGTAAGGGCAAATCATGGTACATATGTAATGTACATAGCTGAACGGCCAAATTTTATCTTCAAAAGGTCCATTACTAGAAATTTGTATATTTAAATTCGTTTGCCTCACCGAAAACACAAACTAATACCCAGGCAAGGGTCAAAAGAAAGCTCAATTTAATAGATATGGATGAGCTTTTTTAAACCAAACCTCATTTCCTCCCACAATCTATTTTAAAATGATGTTCAAAATTTCATCTTGAAATGCATTTTTAATTACAACATGTAGGTAGGTATGTTTATGTCATACTAAAATCTACCAGACAAAATGAAGCAAGAAATCAATAGTACCTATATCATTGAGAATAATGCAAGGGTAGCATGTACGAGTATATTATGTGCAAAGTAGAAAAATGTTAAAGAAAAAGGTGTGGAATTAATCAAACCACCTAAAATTCTAAATATTTACATATTTAAATTTAAAACTGATTCATTATATCCTTAAATTTGCAATTCAAAGTTGCCATAACTTCTTCCTGAAGTGAAGTGGCGTAACAACATTCTTCTTTAGTTACTGTTGCCTTGTACTATGAGGATTCCATTTGAAAATTTATTGTATGCTATCTATACGGAATTTTAATGATTCCTTTTAAGGATTTTCTTACTAATCCCTTCTTTTAAAAAGCTGCCTTCATATAAAAAAACTGAATCTGAAAAAACCAAAAGACTGTTTTTGAACTGCTAAGAAAACGAAACCTCATGTGTGAGCTCATGTATGACTCATGTGAATGAATGCAATGTTTCCAATACAGCACGCGCTAATAAATTGTTTACCACACAACTTTACACACAATTCACGAATATGCATTTGTTTCTGAAATCTTAAAGTTTCACCAACCATCTCGGCTTAAGCTAATCTATGCTTCGCAGAAGATTAGGTTCTATATTTTCCCTAGACCAGTGTTTCCCAACCTTTTTTTGTGCTATGCCCCACCAAAACTTTTCCAAAATCCTTTGCCCCCCTTACATTAAATATATTTAAACTCAATCTCGTGGAATCGTAAGATAATCCCGAATTCCCAAATCACGAAAATGCTAAAAAAATCCCGAATGTCAAAATCCCATTCCGATTCGTAACCCCAACCCCTTTTAACTAATTTGTATTTAGCAAATAAGTTTATATGTATGTAGGTATTCAAGAAAAATAACTAGGAACTTAGCTCAGACTTTATCTCGGTTGGGAGGTTAATCAAATTAAAGTAAAATTTGTTTACCAATACCGTTTGGTTACTTTATGATCAATTGGCTTCTTTCTTTTCAAGATTGCCCAATGAAAAATATTTTTAAGAAAACTTCCCAGTAGTCATAACGCCTTAGATCTATTAATTACCATTAACTCAACTTTTACAAGCATTAAATAATCCCCCAATTATTTATGGTTTTCTTTTTAGATGAAACAAAAACCTTAAAAGAAGGAATGAAACAGAAAGCATTATACCATCGGAGAAATTACAGGAGACATCCCTAACAAAGAGCAAATAAATAAAAAGTCTCAAAAAAAAAAACTACAATAAAAAGACAATTTAAATCTAAAAAATCTTGTTGTTTTTCAAAAACAGTAATGTTATCAGATGTAATGGCTTATAATGTAATGTCAACAGAAATAAAAAATTCTCTTGATAGTTATAAAGATAGCCCCCATGATTTTGGGGGCCCACCATCAGCGTTACTGTTACCGATAAAGCCCGATGATAACAGTTAAGTGTAAAAATAAACAAAAAATAGTTAAAAAAAAAAATAAAAAAATATTAAAAACTTTAAAAAAAATGAACTTTCTAAGGAAATTATTAAAAAAGTGAAGAAAAGGAAAAACAAAATATCTAGCACAATAAAAAAAAATCGAAAGGTTTGATAAAAAAAAATAAAAAAAAAAGAAATTGATTTTCTTTGACTTCTTGGATATTAACATCTCAACAAATACCAAGTGTGGCAATATAAAAAAAAAGCTTTTTGCAATGCCATTACAATCGTCGGGTATAATTGTTGTAGAAAAGACATCAGTTATTGCTGGTTCAGGCACAACAACAACTTTAACCAATAACAAGTCGAATCTACAACAATTTTATGAATTTTACGATGTCAATGATGGCAATGTGGGTAACATTATCACCGAAACAAACAATAATAGCAGCGGTAGTAGCAATAGTAGCAATAACAATCCACTAATGCGTCGACATCAGCGTACGATATCATCATCGTCCTCGTCGTCGATTCATTCACCATCTTCCACATCTATTCAACAGCAGCAACAACAGCTTAAACATCATCAAGTTGTTACTACTAATCTACAAACTCTTGCCTATAATCAACAACAACATCAGCAACAACAACAACAGCAACAACAACAGCAGCAGCAGCAGCAGCAAATGAATCAGCTTAACCAACACCAGCATCATCAGCAAACATCATCTTCTGGAGGAGGAGCGCAACAGTTGATTGTTAGCGAAGAATATCTTGAGCATGCACAAAACACAGGAGGAAACAATGCATCTGGTAATGGAGGAAATGGCAATGGAAATGTCATGATATCATCAACGAACGATGTGCTAAACCAGCAGATAATTAAAATTGTTACTGCCGGTGGTCCGACTGGCAATATGATCATAGATTCTATGGGAAATGTGACCACCACAAATGGAAGTGGTGGGACTGTTGGTGGAAACAATGGTGCCTCTAAGGTACTCTTCAACAATCTGACCGTGATGTCGAAGCAGGCAAATTCAGCTGGTACTGGAGGCGTCCAAACGACTGCGACTAGTCAGTTAACTCAACAACAACATCATCAGCAGACAATAAATTTTGTAAATGCAAAGAGTTTGCCGTACATAACGACATCCAAGGGACAAACTACTACCTTACAAAAAATGACTGCTTATAAGACAAATAATGTTTCCATTAAACAAGGAAACCAGCCATCGCAGCAGCAACAGCACCAAGTGCTAACCTCAACGGGTAGACAAACTGTCATTGGAAGCCAGCAGCAAGGGCAATCTCAGCAGCAAGTTGTACAGAAGGTGACTATGCCACGTAATGTACAAATGGTCACAAGAGTTCAGACTCTGGTTGCTCCACAGCACTCGCCACAGCAGCAGCAACAACAACAGCAGCATATCTCAAATAGTGGACAGATGGTAATGCAACAAAAGTACGTGCACAATATTGTTACCACCGGAAGCTCTGTAATTGGCAGTGGAAAGACAAATTTAATCAAAAAAACCACTGGACAATCAATGAAGTTGCAGCAGCATAAGATAATCAGCACTCAACAACAACAGCAGGGAGTGAAAACTTTCATTCAGCAACAGCCAAGTGGAGGTAGCAATCAGCAGCACTATCAAACGATCAATATTAACCAAAGTCAGCACCAAAATTCGTCAACAGGTCTACCACAGACGACTCTGAAGCACATCAAGTCACAGAAAATTATCAAACAATACAACAATGCGATCACGAATAGCAGTGGTGCTGTCTCTGTAGCGACTCTGCACCATAATCATTCCGTTAATGCTTCCTCGGTGCCGACATCAGGAACCTATACAATAAGCAATAAAATCAACAACGCCGGAGTGCATCAACAACATCTGTCTACGAAGCTGTCGAAACATCCAAAGTATGTTATGCAGAATCATATTGTCATTCCTTCGTCTCAGAATCAGAATCACAAGGTGGTAAATAATACCAGTGGCAACAGTATAATGGTTAATCAACAAATTTTGAATACAATCAATTCATGCAACAACAGCTCGGGAACAATAAAATTTGTAAATGCCCATGGAACAGTTATTCAGCAGCAGCAGCAACAACAACAACAACAACAACAACAACAACAACAACAACAACAACAACAGCAACAACAGCAACAACATCAACAACAAACACAACAGCAACAGCAACAGCAACAACAGCAACAGCAACAGCAACAGCAACAGCAACAGCAACAGCAACAGCAACAGCAACAACAACAACAACAACAACAACAACAGCACCAGCAGGCACCGACAATTATAACTACGACCAATCAAAAAGCTCGGACGAATAGTGGTAATAGTGCAGGTAGTGGTGGAAATACCAACCATCAGTATCAACCGCCGCAGCAAGTGCATATTACGCAGCCGCAATTTGTTACGCCTGATGTAGCTAAATCGGATGGTAATAATATCTACCATATATCCTCTACTCCATCAGGAAACTATATACAAAGTTCTGGTCCTCCGCAACAACAAAATACCCCACAAAACTCGCCCCTCCACACAGACGATATCATGATCGTGAATGGTACCCAGATGACCGATGAGCTATCGGCCAGAATACTACAGAGCATGGCCCAGAAATCGTTTAACAATCAACAAAGATTCCATCAGCAGCAACAACAACAACCGCAAACAGCGGCAACAAAATTAATACATCAGCCAAGCAATATGCCACCACCAGCTCAGCTGACGGTGCAACAACAACAACAACAACAGCAACACAATACCTCGACATCGAATTTAATTTTATCGCCCAAAGAATATCCAATATATGGAGTTCAGCAACAGCAATACCAACAACAACAACAACAGCAAAGGTTATGCAATAGCGCGCCAAACAGCCGATCACAATCCCTAGAAAGGAAGTACCACGATACAACAATATCAACGAAGAAATCAACAACGGAGTACTATAAAGTCAAGTGAGTAAAAATGAAAACTTAAAGTCTATTTTCTATTCGGTTCAAAGGCCAAACTCACTTACTAACAAAATACACTATTGAAGGAAGTAAGATTGAAACATACTTTTTGATCGAGACTTTTTGCATTAAGAAAATGCATTTCACTGTCATTATTTTTGTACTTAGTGAGTTTTACTTTTGTACCGACGATGTACCTATATTTTTCAATTTTCAAAATTTATTACTTTCTTCAAAAATAAAAATAATTGCTTGCTGGTTAAAATCACATATACATATGCTATTACACAACGGATTTTGATTCATGACTTTTTTTTCGTAATTAATGAGTGCAAGCGAGAAAAAACGTTTTGAATATTTTCGAATGTAATTAAGAATAATAATTAGGGTTATTCAAAAACTTGTATACATACACAAACATACTCATGATTTTTCATTACGTAAATTATTGCACTTTGAAAATTCATTGATACATTATCAGAAGTTTTCACTTTTGTTTAAATTAAGCGAGCACATTCATTTTTTTACTCTCATACGATCTATTCAACAGAGCGAAAAAGGAATTATTTAAATTTTAAGGAATGCAATCTACATAAAGCGATAGGTTAAACTAACAAAATAGTTTGGTTTTAATTGAAAATAGTTTATGAGAAAATATTATTCTTTTATAAATAAAACTAAAAATCTTACAATTTTCATAAGGCGTTTGCTTAGCTATCAAACTCAACGGCGCTAGCTATACTTCCTGTTCTTTTATCAGACAAATGTTTTTTATTTTCTTATTAAAAAATGTTTCTGAAAAACATACTGAACTGTGAATAATTCACTCACACGGCGAAAAATCTTGATAAGACTCAAAGTTTGTGTACATTGATGGAGAAGTCCAAAAAAGTTGTTTTCATCATACCGTCCGTGGGCTTTTTTTGTTTGGAGATGCAGCTGTAAATTGTGGTAAACCCCAAACGGATTTACGAAATTCCTTAAATTAGAATCAAAGCAATAATTCGATTTTCTTTAAACTCATAAAGGACGAGTAACTATCATACAAAGATTTTATTTTTTTTTAGTTAAAATCTTTTTTTCTAAGAACTTGACTGGATGATTAAATCTGGAAAATCTGAATCTGTGAACATTTTTCTTTTCCCCACTTCAGTTAAAGCTTCATCTTTGAATTTCCACATTATTTAAAGTATTTCTCTACCTTTGTTATCTCCTCAAAGAAACGATACCATTGTAAATCAGCCACAACAACATCATCTGAACCATCAGCAGTCTTCAACGGCAGCGATGGCATCAAGAATTCCAATCGGAACAACTTTGACGCAACATCATCATCAACATCAGCAACCACAACAGCAACAACAGCATCAGCAACAACATCAGTCTCTACACCAGCAACAACAGCAGCAGAGTCATCATCATCATCACCATCAACAACAACAACAGCAACAACCACCACAACACCAGCAGCAACAGCAACAGCAACAACAACAGCAACAGCAGCAACATCAACATCAACATCATCAACAACAACAACAACAACAACAGCAACAACAACAACAACAACAACAACAATATCACCTACATCAGAAGCGAGTTTCGCCATCCCAAGCTGATCAGGATGACGAGCTAATTGGTGAAGAGGTGCGTCCGGTCCCAGTGAATACGAACGATGTTCGTTTGCAGGTATTGCAAGCAGTATTGCAGGATCATACTTATGTCGTAGCGATGCCAACACGCTTCCCAATCGATGTACCATCTGCATTACCTGTGGCTCCGTCGACTGTTGTCCAACAAACCACACAGCATGTTCAACAACACCAAATAGCGTCAATTTCTTCGGCGATTGCTGCATCAGCAGCACCAGTGGTCGGGCAATCGAAGATCATCCCGGACACAAAGGTTGTATATTCGACAAGTTTACCAAACAACGCCGCAGGTCAAGTTTCCCAGTTGTCCTTGATCAATGTAAGTGCCCAAAATCAACATGGACCATCTACTACTACGTCAACGTACACTATGTACGGACAACAAAGTAAGTTACCAAGTCAGTTAGTGAAGTTCTCTAGATTTTCTAATTTAGTTTTATCTGCAGTTGCAAGACCACAGCAAGATGATGATGCACACTCGGCCATTAGTAATGGCTCAACAAGAGTAACTGGAGCATCCGGGGAAATTGATCCTGGTGAAGAAACCGAGACAGCACCCGAAGCAGAAGCTGAAGATGATTCAGTAACACGATGTATCTGTGATTTGACTCACGACGATGGTTACATGATTTGTTGTGATAAGTGTTCGTAAGTATCTTATTTCGAATCCTGTAGCTTTAAATCAGCGCTAACCATATTGTTTTTTTTTTTTAATTTTCAGTGCATGGCAACATGTCGACTGCATGGGTATCGATCGTCAAAACATACCCGATGAGTACCTCTGTGAGTTGTGTCAACCCCGTGAAGTAGATCGTGCACGAGCACGCAGCTTGCAGCTACAAAAACGCAAAGAACAAACACAAATGCTTCTTAACGCCACTCAGATGAATTCTGCTGGACTTACTCTTATTCCCAATGATCCAGCGAAAGGTGGTAGCAGTGCAGGAGTGCTTCAACAACAACAGCAGCTTGGGATTGCTTCTGGATTGCCTGGTTCTAGTGCTCCTCAACAACTCACAAAGAAGGGCAAACTTATCAAGCGAAAAGAATTGGTGAAGAAAGCAAAAAAAGAAAAGACTACAGGTGTTTCAGCCGCAGCGAAGAGGCGGGAGACGAAAAAAACAACAAAGAGAAAGTCAAAGAACAACTCGGGAGACCCGGTGGACAAACACGCTGCAAATCTCCGCCAATGGATCGAAAACTATGAATTGGCGGTGACCAATCATTACTCACCAGAACTTAGAGCCCGTCTACATGCGATCAGCAAGCAGCCGAGTCTACTCCAGACCATCACGGCTAGAGAGAATAAAGCCCTTAAGCACTGCGGCAGCCTAGAGAACAAAGCCACAACAGTGCCACATGCGGGTGGAAAAATTCTCATCAGTAACTTTGACATACCGCCGAATTCGCCGATATTCGAACTACGCGGAAAATACATGCTTACAACACAGTACAAAAATTCGAACACTACTGTCAATATGAACAGTCCTCCTCCATCAAATTACCTGCAGACGCTTAAGTCGCACAAGATTCCAGGCGCATTCATATTTTTCTATCAGATGACCGGTGGTGGCGGTGGGGGTGATGGGATGCCAAACGGTCCTGAGATTTGCGTTGATACCCGAACATACGGAAACGAAGCTCGTTTTGTGCGCAGAAGTTGTCGTCCCAACGCGGTTATACAACATTTGTTCGAAAAAGGTACCATTCACCTATACATTGTATCTCTGACAAACATCATGGCAAGCACCGAAATCACCATCAAACATGAGCCGCATGACTTACTTGCTTTGGAGAACAAAAAGCAATACAGCTTCGCTATTCAACCGACCAGCACGAGCTGCGCATGTGGTCTGACTAAAGATTGCCTGTTTGGTGTTCCGACACCAATGCCACCTGCTGCGACGACACCAACTACGAAGTCCCCACGAAGTAATAGCAAGGTTGTGTTAAATGGTTGTATGGAGAAAAATGTTGCGGCCACAACCGCAGCTTCTAAAAAGAAGGCCCAAAATATCAATCGCGGAAGAAGTACATCGTCCAGTGGAGACAGCAATGCAGGTCTCCTCAGTCCTAATAACAATAACAATAATAACAGTTATGCTCCAAATTTGTATAATTCGGCCGCGTCGATTGCTAGTTTAATGCATGATTCGGGAGTGTACACCTCGTCATCTTCGCCCTCGGTTTCGATTCCGTCACCACCAACGGCACACATCAGCTCTCCCCCAGTGCAACCAATTCAATCGGTACAGATGCAACCAGTGCAGCAATTATTGCCTCAACCAGTGCAACATGTGACACATTTAAAAATGACACCACCATCACTTCAGCCGGTGCAGCCTCTTCATACACTTCAGCACCTGCCACAGCTGCAACACCCGCCACTACAGATGAATAATCTTCCAGCGCCGTTGCTACTCCCACCACCGGCACAAATAAATCCTGTCGAGGATATGGCAGCGCCTTCTGTTCCGATGATAGTCCAAACTTCCCAAGAGTCTAAGCCTGTGGAAGTTTTTCATCCAGTTGCAGTAGCCAAACCAATTGAGTTCGTGCCACAGGAGGTGAAAATGGAGACCTTGCCGCCGTCATTACCACCACCACAAATTCCATCCCAAACACTACCCCAAACACGACCCCAAATACTACCCCAAACACTTACCCAAACACCACCCCAAACATTACCCCAAACACTACCCCAAACACTACCCCAAACAATACCCCAAGCACTACCCAAAACAATACCCCAAACACCACCCAAATCACAACCACCACCACAACCGCAACCTAAACCCCAACCAGAACCACAACCACAAACACAACAACAAACCCAACCACAAACACAACCACAACCGCTAACACAACAACTTCAAGCACAACCAGTGGTTAATGTTGAAGCGCCAGTAGTAGAAGTAACTTCACCTCTTGCTCTGGAGGCACCTCCGGCAGCTCCGACACAGGTCATGGTAAATGTGAAAGCAGAAGGAGCGCCTGAAGTTGTACCAGCACCTCTTGAGGTCACACCTTTATGCATTGCCCATCAGCAAATTCCACAACCGCAAATATTGAATGAATCACTTCCGGATGAGACCGGTTCCCCGGTAAAATCACCACAGAAGGCAAACTGCGGTCGAAAAACTCCTGCTAAGCAACCACGAACAAGTGTGTCTGAGGATTCGAACGGTGCCAATCAACAGCAGACACCAACTACAGTGACTCCTACGCCTCCCCAAAAACAAGAAGAAAAACGCGAATCACGCAAATTAACCCGTGAAGAGCGCAAGATGGAGGCTATACTTCGTGCGTTTGAAAAAATGGAAAAGAACCAACAGCGAAAGCAGGAGCTTAAACAAGCCAAAACAGATGTGTCAAAGCGGAGAAATAGCAATTCACCCAGTCCAAAGCGAAGCAACAGCGCAGATGGTGGAGCTCCATTCAATTCAGGGCAAAATTCAGTGAAGAAAAATGTATCGAACTCAATGAGAAAGAAGAAACGGAAGTCCCATAAGTCTTACAACATAAACAGTCATTCACAACGGAAACGTCGGAAGAGCCGGATGAATAGCAACGACTCTGATGGTGCAGGAACTTCTGAGGAGTCTTCTTCGATGCTATCACCTACAATTCAGGGACTACAGAATTGCATACCTCCTGGAGGAATACCAACTCCGGAGTCAGTGGCCAATAGGCAATCGCAGCTGATGTCACAGCTGATGGAAGGAGGAGAAGCAGAAAATCAGTCACCTCCAGATGCTGCCAATGTTGACGCAGCTGCAGGCTTGCTTCTGGCCTTTGCGAATCCTGATAAGGATGTCAATGTTCCACAGGACGATGAGCCGATGGAGGATCAACCGAAGTCTCCCGAGAGACAAGATGTGTCCGGTGATTCCCACACGATATCACCTCCTGCTACTCCAACAATTGTTAGCTCGACTTGTTTGCTAATTGAAGCAGCTGTCGGGCCTTTGGAGAATCTCGCAGAATCTACAGGGCCATCAGGAGAGTTTAAATATCCAGCTAAGACCAAAACAAAGAAGGTTCTGATGAGCAATTGGCTGAATCAGTCAAGTGATTTTATGCCAAATCAGGATCCAGAATCAGTGGAAACTCAACCTGAGGTGCAGGGAGATATTCAACAACAGTATCAGCATCAAGAAATAAATCAGCACCAAGAGTTACAATTAGAACAACAGCCAATGGTGGCTCCAGTCCAATCAGTGGGACTAGACAGCCTGGTCCAAGCGGCCATGTGTGATTATGGGCAAGCACCAGTTGCAAGTCCTACATATATTACCCACGCTCCGAGCTGTGAAGAGCCACAGAATCTAAGTATGGTCGCTCAAAAAGTGGAGGAATTTATCCATCAGAGTGAGGCGACTTCGAACATCGTGGCTCCACCGCCACCAGTAGCACCACCAATAACAACTCAAAGGAATGCGTTAACACTCCCCTTACAGGTAAGCACATGCAGCAATAACTCCTCTGTAAAGAAACGCTGGCTTCGGCAAGCTATTTCAGAGGAGACTGATGAGAGCTCTACTCCGACTCCAATATCAGGAGCATCGCCCCAACTTCCCAATGGCTTTACAACGCCTTTGAAAAAGCGCCGCTTAGTGATCAACTCGGATGGTGCAGCCACAGGGGAGGACTTTACTCCAGAGGATTCAAACCGAAGCTATATAGAACAAGTAGGAGAAGCCTCTGTAAAACAAGAAGATGTCTGTGAATTCAAAGAGGAACCGAAGCAAGAAACTGACATGGATGATGATGTGGATATTCTAAGATCTCCCAGTCCAGGTCAGAAGATGGTAGCTGAGGACAATCTGGTGAAAATCGAGCCGGAAGATATGAGTTCCGGGGATGATGTTAAGATCGATGTTGAGCGTGAGGAAAGCCGTGAAGGTGGGGGTGAGAGGTTTGAGTTTAAAGAAGAGATCAAACAAGAAGAAACTGAATTACTAAAAGTTGATGTTGGTTGTAAGATGAACGTGAATAATGAGACTGTTGTGAAGATGGAGAAAAATGAAGCAGAAGAACAAGAACATGTTGAAGTTGAGGACCATGTCAAATCCGAAGATGAATACATTGCCGTCATTGATGAGCCAACTTTGGCTTCTTCTAACCTTTCTCCACCCTCATTGGTGAAAGAAGAAATTAAACCAAAAATGGAAGAAGTCGCAGAAATCTCCAACACTGCAGTTGCTCCAGTCAAAGTCGAAGAAGTCAAACCACTTCCAGTGACGATGAAGAAATCTGAAGATAAAAAGAAACATAAACTAGATGAGAAACCCAAACAGAGAAAATCGTCTTCGTCATCATCGGCTTCAACTCCACCAATTGTTCCTAAGTTGGACCCATCAACGGAAAATGAAAATATCCCGGACGAACTGGCTGACATACAAGAGCGTCTACATTCATTCCACAAGGAGAATATAATGATTTTGCAATCGCGTAATAAAAAATCCAAATCACCCAAACATTCCGCGTCAACATCGACGACGAATACATCTTCAACAAAGCTGTCGCATTCCTCATCCCAAGCTGATTCCACGAAGAAAACTTCATCATCATCATCATCATCGTCGTCAAAGAAACCGAAAAAGGCAAGAAAAGCCCCAAAGGGTGAAGTAGGAACTGATAAAGCTCCAGTATCCTCATCCAAGACAAAGAGTACCAAAAAATCTTCTTCCTCATCGACAGCAGTGGAGAAAGACAAGGGAAAGAAACGCCATCGTACTTCGTCTACTTCTTCTACCTCTTCGTCAAAAAAACGTCAGTTGAATTTTGAGCATATCGATCGGGTAGTGGGTCATCATAAGCGCAGTAACAGTACAAGTAGCAGCAAGGATGAATGTTCTGCTGCTAAGAAGCGACGAGAGTCCAGTCGCAGTGATGAGTCACATAAATCTTCTGGTAAAGCTCATAAAACAGCGGATAATTCGATGGAGTTACTCCCCTTCCAAGAGCAAACCACAGCATTTTTTCCTTCGCTAGCGGCCGCAGTTACACCTGTTCCTGTGCCCCCAATAGTTGCAACCCCATTGCCTCAAATAACGCCTCTCCTGACACATGCTACGTCTAAAGATGAGCATCTTCATAATGCAGCAATGACCATCCCGTGCTTCAACCACGCATCAGTTAGTGCAATGCCAATTGCTGGATATGTTGTGGCTAGTTCCACAACCTTGCCGCTCCCTCCAGCAACGCAAGGCTATGACATGCAGACTTTAATGAAAGTGCCTGCATCTGCAGTTTCTGGTCAAACTGTAACGGTGCATGGTGGTCACCAACTACCATACTATAGTACGATTTATGGAAAGCTTTTGGATGGTCCATCATCTTCAGTTGAGTCAACGGTTGCAGTAACTTCAACCACACCGACCACTTCAACTCCAACGAATCTTCTTCTTGCCGACTATTTGGACACAAAACCGAAAAGTTTTAGTTCTTTGGGAAGCCTTTCCTCTCATTCGACGCTGTTTGGTGGTTTAAATTCAATAAACGTTTCTACCAGTTCAATTGAACTTATCTCAACAACGGCAACAACATCACCAACATCTAATGATCCAACATCGCCAGTAATAGACGGTGTAGGCTCGACACGACTACAAACGACACCTTTGAAAATGCTCACAAAAACCGCTAGTCACGACCCAAGGTTAAACCCCAGCTTAACAGCTCCTGAACCGCCACCAGCACCAAAGAGAAAAGTAAATAAGACTTTCAGTGAAGTTTTTAGGAATATTAAGTAAACCTTATCTTTTTGCAGCTCTCAATCAACGAATATCGCAAGCGTAAGCAACAATCAACCGACAGCAATATCGGATCACCAGAAGGCGGCGCAGTTGGTGGTGACTCTTTGTCATTTTCAACATCAACAATTGCATCAATTAAATCCGGTGGCTCACAAGGAGCTTCTTCAGGAGCAGCAATAACAGCGAGCACAGCGTCCGGGGCAAGTGATAATGTTTTCGATAAAGCCTTCGATGACTGCGAACGAAGGAATAGTCTTTGCAACAGCAAAATGGATGATACTCCTAAAGGTAATTTTTTTTAAAGTTTTTTTACCTTACTCAATAATATTGATCAGATTAATTCTTTATTTTTACAGTACAATTTAGTCCAGCGCCAACATTGTTGGAAAAACAACAAGAAAGCATGTCGGAGCGCTTAAAATCATTGAAAAGTAAACAAGCATCGTCAGCGGTATCGATGGGAATATCATCACTTTTAGATTCAGCTACATCAACATTGATTGGGTCGGCGAATCATTTAAGTTTGCATCGAGGTAAGTTTGAAACGCGATATTGATTTATTATTAGATAGATTGAGAGAGAAAAAGAGATTGTGAGAGTGAAAGAGAGAAAAAAAGAGAGACAGACAGAGTTTAGTGCGATTGAAGTCATTGACATGTTTGTTGCCTACAGCTACGAGGGGTACGACACGTTGATTTCATTCAATTAATCTGAGTCATTTTTATACAGTTTGTATTGTAATAAAATGAAGACTGTAAATGTGATATTCATACATACATATGTATATGTATAATATTTATTTTTATATATGTATATTGGCACCTAGTGCTAGGTTTTACTGATTAAGAACTTGCCTTGTAATGCTGGGAAGATCCTAGGGGCTCCAGTTGTTTTAACCAATGTGTCTCTGTGGTTCCAAAAATAAATAAAAAACAAGGGTGAGGTTCATCATTTGTATGGGTTTTATTTAATATAAATAATTAGAAATTAGTTGTACACTTTATTTATCAGATTATTTTTGTAAAAATTCAAATTACTTTTTGTATGGTAACATAATTCTTTTAATTTGAAATTCCTTAAGAATTAGTTGCTCCAACGAGTATTTACGAATTGCTTTTTTTCTTTTTAGATAATTTTATGTCTTCTTCAACACTAAATCGAACTAATTCCGATTTAGACAATTGTCTAGAATCAATTTCATCATCTTCAACATCATTGGCATCTTCGCGAGAATCAACACCAGAACCACGAGAGCATATATCACAACAAACATCCTTTAATAATAATATCTCAACAACGAAAAGTAATGTATGTTCTTCATCGTCGTTATTGCACAATTCAATATCTCCGACGACCGTCTCTAACACCGCAACAACAACAATAACAACAAACACCACCAAAGCAACAACAAGTCTACTATCGGAAAACTATCTATCATACTCTCCGATATTAGATACAAGTGCTGATAATTTTGATTCTCCAATAGCAGAATCAATTGAACAACAAAAAGCCGCAGCATCTTCGCCCAAACAACCAGACAACAATACAACAGATACAGATGGTACAACATTAGCACACGGTAAGAAAGATTAAAGCAAAAAACAAACAAAATAGACCAATAAAACGAAAACACAAAAATTATAACTGAAATCAGTAGGCGAAATGGAATAATAACAATACAAAATATGCTGTTACATTTATAAATATTCTTAGTTTTTAATTTATTTCATTTAAAATTTCATTATAAATTAATCATGTTGAATAACGAAAAAATAACACACCATAACAAAACAGTTTTAGATTAAATTGTTCTTTTTTTATTATTATTATTATTTTTGCTTTTATATTGTAATTCCTTTTATAAATATTATTTTATAACCTCACCTATTTGTACAAACATACAAAACAACAGAAAATCCTGAAATCTAACTAAAAACAAAAATATGATAACCATCCCAGCTCCATTTAAATATAATTTTTCTTACTTTAAGTACTCTACTGATTGAAATAATAATGTTAAGAATTTTTACTATTTCCTACTTAAATAAAAAAACAAAATAAAAACAAGAATTATATGAAACGAGTAAAAAAAAAAACAAATAACAAAGCTGTATAAGTATGTATATAAACAAAATAAATAATTATTTATATAAACTAAACGAATCGAATAAAAATATATTATGTATATTTTTGTATAAAGAACTAATAAAAACTGATTCTAACAGATAAATAAAAAAAAAATAAAATTAAAAAAAAAAATAGTAAAAGAGAAAAGAAATTTCAATTAGTTTCATAAGTGACTAATTACTTAAAAAAAA
Organism: Dasysyrphus tricinctus; assembly: GCA_963921185.1. NCBI lineage: Eukaryota > Metazoa > Arthropoda > Insecta > Diptera > Syrphidae > Dasysyrphus > Dasysyrphus tricinctus. Next base: position 116,914,791 of record OY992533.1, on the reverse strand, counting down.
ACAAGTTTTGATTAACTTATATGTACATAGATAACAAAAAAATTCGTTTTCTGGATAAAACGAGAACAATAAAAGTTCGCCATTCGCAAAGGTGAACAAGAGAGAGAGCACCAACCAGCCAGTGAATAATATAATCGAGTGAGAATGTAAAAAAAGTAACATTTTGTAAATAAATTTGTAATTAGAAATACATAAATGTATAGATATATAAATATATTTTCCTTAATTTCCATATGAAATAAAACTTCTGTTTTCACTGTAAATATTAACAAAATAATGTAAAATAGTACAAAAATAAAATGAAAAAAATATGAACACACATCGGAATTTAGAAATATGTAGATTAATATGTTAATTGAATTAAGATTTTCACAAATATATTTGAAAATAAAGCAGTATCCTGGATGAATTAGACTAAGAAAGAAAAAATTAAAATAAAATCAAAAAAAAAAAAAACAACACAAAAATCAATGAAAGAAAACCCTCCAAAAAATCAGAAAAAAATAAGCGTGCTTTGTAGCATTGTACATGATTTCTGTATATAAATCGATGAACCAAATTGATTTCATCTTAAAAGCAGCGACACAACAAAAATGTATTCGAAATAAAATAAATTGCTTTAAATTTGTCCTCTTCTTAATTATTTTTAAAGTTAGTATCTTTTTAATTCTTTAACCAAAAAAATGTTCGGTATTTAGAGTGCTAAAAAAAATAAATATGAATTTATAAGTTCCCCTCTCACATCTTAGCTTTGTTTAAAACTTAAATTGGAAAGAAAAAAAAATGATTTACAAAATTATTTGTATGACGCGATAGTACAAGAATCAGTTTTGGTTTCGCAGCAAGAGAATTTACTCGCTCGAATTTCTAAAATATAAAACTAAGCTTAATTCGAGCGAGTAAAATTAAAACCAAACCACAATATTTATATTCATGCGAGTAAAATTCGCTAACAGCGAAAGCAAAACCGTATAAAACAGCTGATTGAAACTATATTTAGTTTGAAATGTCAAGGTTTTGGGAAGAGGAACAATTTTTCAAATAACAGAACCTAAAGAAGAATTGTTGTCAGTTACGGAAACCCTATAGAACAAAATTAAATACTTATCTTTGATATTAGAAAACATTCTGAAAAACCAAATGAATCAGCAGTCGATCCGTACAACACACGTTAGATTTTTAGATCGGCGCGGGGCTATTTGGCTCGATGGCTCAGTCGTGTATGGCTGCCCTTAGTGCCAAAAGAACTTGTTTTCGTTTGAAATAAATTTGATTATTTAGCTGTGACAAGTTTTTTTTTCAGCAATAGCTTCCATATAATCGTGTCACTTAATTTTTCCTAAATACCGAACAAAATTTTCAAGTGCATTCATTATGAACAGCTTAAAACCGTGATTACTTCCTAGCCTACATTTGATATCCCAATAAAATTTGAATCTCAATTGATTCTTAAATTTTGTTTGTCTCTTATTAAATTTTAATTTCACAGTGAAATTAAATCTGAAAGGATCGCTATTCTTTTGCTATCGTTTTATTTAAAATAACAGCTGTAAAAATTTATATTATACACGTTAATTTTATTAATCAAAAATGCAACTAATTGCTATGAAAGTTTTAATTCAATTTTTTTTAAATGATATATGGTTACGTGTTAAGTTATTTATGTTCAGGTAAATATTTGTTTTTTTGTAAAGGTTATCCTTTTCCAGTGACATTTATGACAAGTACTTTTTTTCAATTTAATTTATTAATATATAATTTTTTTAATTAATACATATTTTTTTTTAGATATTATATGAATATTGAAATTTTTGTCTTTTTTATAAAACATCATACAAAAATCATGAGTTTTTCATAATTTAAAAATAAAATAAATACATTTATATTATACACGTGTATTTTTATAAACAAAAACATGCATGCGCAATGGTATGAATGTATGTATGTATATATTTAACCTTCTCCCACTCACTCTTTCCTTTTGTATTATAGTTTTTTTTAATTCGTTGTAATTTTGAAATAAATATATATTATATTAATTTTACACATCAACACATCTATATTTAAATTTAAAATATATATCAAATATGTATTATTTAAGGTGAGGATTACATCTTCAATTATACTTTTAAACAAAAATATATATAATGTTTGTTATCTTAAAGAAATATAAACATACAAAAAAAAAACAATATTATTGTTTATAAAAGAAAAATTATTTTTTTTTCATCAAATAAATAAAAAATACAAATTGAAAATAATTTAATAAAATTTTATGTTTGTTTTATTTTTGTTTCTTTTCGTTTGTATTTATTTTTTGTTCCAGAAAATTGTAAAGAAATTTGCGCGTGGCAGGCTTTGCTGATTTTGAAACCGTTCTCGTACTTTTTGGACATTAGTTCACATTGTCAATTTTATTTTTTTGATAACGGGAACTGGAATTCTTCTTAATGCATATGCACGCATTCAAAGTACACAGGATCGCGTCATTTTATTTTCTGGAATTAAATATATTTCTGAAGCGAACATTTGATCTTTAATTTTTGTACGGAATTGTTTCGCAAGAAAATAATCAGCCATATTATGAGTTTCGCCCGGAAAATATTTCACCCGAAAAATTTGTGTTCCCCCGGAATTTTTAAAGCTATTCAGCCTTATTATGAGTTTCGCCCGGAAAATATTTCACCCGAAAAATTTTTGTTCCCCCGGAATTTTTAAAGCTATTATGAGTTTCGCCTGAACTTCTCTTGGCTCAAAATAAACAAAAAACTTGCGCAAAGCGCACCAGTACCACCTGTTTATCTTTTGTTCACCTCCAAAAGATAAGTGACAATTTAAAATCTTAATTACGCTACATTTTGCGCGAAATTAGTACTCACCAAAAAGGCGAATTTTTATTTTTCGGGTGAAACTCACAATAGGCGAAAAGTGAAATGTCAATTTTTCCGGGTGGAATGTTGTTCACGTGAAACTCATAATAACCCTGAATACAACAACTAATTTTACAGTCGCAAATCTTGTTTAACATATGTATAAGACACCGTCCAACTACAAAAAATTTTTTAATAAACGAGTTTTTAAAATTTTATGTTATACAAATACTACATGAAATACTTTCTTCAAATTCCTTACACTAGTTTGAGTGAAAAACACCACCTTTAGTGATTGAAAAGTATGAGTTCATTCAAAGACAATTTCAAAAATCGTTAGAGCAGTTATTAAAAATTAATTTTGTATTTTCTGAATTCACACAAAATTTTGATCGAAATAGGAAAAGTTCTTAACGAGAAAATAGAAATTAAAATGTAGGCCGTACTTATACGTAAGTAGAACAAAAATTATTAAAGCATATATTTCGAGTTAAACAAAGTGCAAATTTCTAAACGCGAGATTCGCAAAGCAGGTATTAATAAAATATACCCAAATGCAAGTTTATTGCGCAAATAATTTTTTCATTTGCAAAAATGATTTTAAATACCTATGCTGAAGAAAAAAGATTTGCATTTTGGAACTGGTTGCTAGGCATATTTTGCACAAGATATGAGCTTAGGAATTCAATTTTCAGGTTTGAAAAAATCAGCCTTATTATGAGTTTCGCCCGGAAAATATTTCACCCGAAAAATATTTGTTCCCCCGGAATTTTTAAAGCTATTATGAGTTTCGCCTGAACTTCTCTTGGCCTAAAATAAACAAAAAAACTTGCGCAAAGGGCACCACCACCATCTGTTTATCTTTTGTTCACCTTTAAAGAATAAGTGATGATTTAAGATCATGATCACGATACATTTTACCTGAAATGAGTACCTACTCACAAGGGAAATTTTCATTTTTCGGGCGAAACTCACAATAGGCGAAAAGTGAAATGTCAATTTTTCCGGGTGGAATGTTGTTCACGTGAAACTCATAATAAGGCTGAATCTCTAGTTTTTACAAACCCTCTCTCTCTAGCTCTAGTTCCTTATGTATATCGCAAGTACAAATACCATCCATAACGATTTAAACTGTAAATTAGTAAATAGTAAGTTAACATTTTTTCAAATAATAAAAAAATCGCGCTAAAAATTACTGCCGTGTTAAGAGAATAAACGTATTTGTATTTTTAGCATTTTGAGAAAAACGCTACAGATACGTTTTTTTCTTCTTAACAGGGCAGAATAGCTGTCACGATGTTTGAAATATTTTTGCATATATTCTAATTTATGAGCCAGCAACTTAAACGTTATTTGTCCATCAACTGTTATGGAATTTTATAAGTTAGTAAAGAAATAAGTTGAGAGGCATGAATATTACAACAATCTTTTCAAAATGTTGAAGTAAAAAGTGAGAAAATAGGATTGTTCTACGAAAAAGAAATTTCTAGATTTCCTTATGAATGTTTCCTCCTTTGAAAAATGAGAATGTGTATGATGGTCGAAAGTTGGAATTTATTGGTATCAGAAGAAATTCACAATAGCAGACAAATTTAAGGGTGAAACAAAATTTCCCTCGAGGTTTCCGATAGGGGCAAATACTTTGACATCATTATGCACATAGGTATGGTTGAAGTTTACTTTGTGATAAGAATACATTTGTTTTAACAGCGCTTTAATAAACTAACTGGCAAAGGTTTTAAATGGTTGGCTTTTTCTGCTAGGTGTTGGATAACATTAATGTACTTATTGCAAGTCCAAGAAAAGTGATCTGTAAATTAAATGAAATTTTGAAATAAAAGCCCGAAATGCATGGAGTTCGCATATTTTTATTCAAACTGAATAATATACCTGGGGGTCTATTACATCAAACGAAAACGATCGAACGATATCGTTTTGAAGATTGCTATCTATATCCTACATTCATACGTATATACAGGGATAAATACGTAACGACTGCTGTTTTGACAACAACGATATTGCTTAACATTATATGGCCTCTGCATAGTAGGAACCTGTACAAAAACTAATTTAAAAGTTATTTTATATCGTTTAAAACCAGGAATTACAAAAAACTTTTTTTCATCCATTTTTTTGTGTATATAACTTAAATTCACCGCTACAGTTCTCTAAAACAAAAGAAGAGTGATAGAAACGACAGTAAAATGATTCCTTATCAATTGTTTCTAATTAAATTGCCTAGTGAAACTATAATAAAAACGAATTGTTATAAATATTTAAAAAAAAAGCAAAAAAAAAGTTAATACCTATAGAAAATTGCTTTGTAAATATTATTTTATATAAAATAAATCAATTAATAAATTACTGCAACGCGATTAAGCGTAATTATGTAAATACTAACAAAATTTCAGCTCAATAAATTGAATACTTAAAAAGTCTCTAATTATGTACATACAAAAATATTTAAAAAAAAAATACTCCTTGTAAATATAAATATATTTTTAATATTTTGACAAAAAACATAAAATTTAAAAAAAGAAAGATAATGATCATAATTTTAAGGTATTAAACAATTTGTAAGATATTTTTTTTTAAAGTTATATCAGTTTACAACTTTATTATATACATAAATCTTTACATTTATACTTGAAATCCAAATGAAAACAAATTTTATCAAAAAAAAAAAAAAAATAAAAAAAAGCTGAAAAGATGATATATTTTAATTTTTACAAATGAATAAAAATAAAACTAATGCAAGTATTATCTGCTTTTTTGTATCTACTTAATCCAACAGAAACAATATTGTATTATTTTTTTTGTATATTTGTTTGTAAATATAATTAAGTTTACAAGAAAAAAGAAAATTATAAATTGTCAGTTATGATCAGCAAAACAAAAACAAAAAAAAATATATTTCATAAAACACACAAAATAAATAAGTAGAAAAGTTTTTTCTCTAGTTTCTTATACTTAATTCTGGCGATCCAGTCTATCGGACGATTCCAAACCCTGTACAGAAAGTGAACAAGTATTTTAAATACATAAATAGAAAGATTATATTAAAAAAAAATAAAAATAAAAAACTAAGCAGACCCAGAAAGAGCTGATGTATTTTAGTTAAGTATTTGATTATTATTATAATAAGTATGTTAAATAAAATTTTAGAAGAAAAAAAAGACAACTTAAATAGTGTAACAGAAAAATAATTTGAATCTGTTCTTAATAAACTAAAAAAATAATTAAAAATGTAGTTTTATTTCTTAAATAACTTGCATCCTTTTCATTTGCAGCTTGTCCAAACCTTACTTCGAAGGGTCTGCAGGCGAATAGTTGAATTTTTGCGAGTTTTGCTTCGCAAAAACCAAGAAGATCCAAGCTTTTTCAATAGAATGTTATGGACTGTCGGGTCGTCACGCAAAGATTATGAATATGTCAACATTCATAACCTCCACAGTTGGCAAGTTGTAAATCCGCATTTGGTACGAGAAGCAAAATTCCAATACCAAATTAAAATCAATTTGTGGACTGAGATTTTGAATGGCCACACTATAGGACGAGGACAGTCAAATTTATTTAGATTTTTGGAACAATGTTTTTTTTTCTTCATTAGAAGACGTGCCATAGCTCAGTCCATGTGGTTTTAACACGACGTACAGTGGAACAAGCTGTACACATTTCTGGTCATGAGCTGTTTTTACTTGCGATATATGTATGTAGGTACTATAGGGCAAGTTTTGGATTCGTGCAGAAAAAAAATCGAGATAAAAATCAAACATGACACTACGATGATAGAGAACACGAAAAAAGTGGGTGGCACAATTCTGTCTGTCTGTCTGTCTGTCCGTACCTCAACCTACAGCCTGAACCACTGAAGCGATTTTCTTCAAATTTTGAACTTAAGGTTTTTTTTATAACTCTCCAGTTGAAAGTTTTTTTTAGCTCAAAAAATAACGGTTCTTGCTATACAACCGTTAAGGAAAAGCTTATACATATATCTCAAAAACGGCTCCAACGAAAAAAAAAGAAAATTGTAGATATGGTGTACTTTTAAGTAGGAAAAAACAAATTACCAGAAACATTTATTAACGGTACCTGTCATATAACGGTTTTTCGGTTTTCTCATTAACCTCTCATCCGATTTCAATAAAAATTTTTTCACAAAAGCTTTGTGAATATAAATAATACTGCATACCAAAATTTTTGAAAAAATAAATTTTGAATTTTTAAAAAAATATTCAAATTTTTTTTTGAAAATTCAATATTTCAAAAATGGGTTGATGAATTGTTTTGAAATTTCAGTTTTAAATGCATATTAATATATACTCAAAATTGGCATACCAAAATTTTTTTGAAAAATTTTATTATATATAACAAATTAATTTTCAAGAAAACGGCACCATACTTTTTTTTAACTCTAACAGCCCTATTATTGACACGATTCAAAACTAGTTTTAATATAAATTTTCGTGTCAATAATAGGGCAGTAAATAATTTATCAACTGTTTATACAATATTCAAAGCACGATTTAAATGCTTTTATACTTGATTACTTGAATAGGTTTTAAAGTTCTTAAGTCCCACACAACTTGAACATAAGAGCAATCCAGTCGTGCATTTTATTTATTTTGTGATATGAACATAGTTTTTATATGCGATATTTTGAAAATTGTACGCTCTTTCATAAGCAATAAAAATTTTGCTTGTAAACATAACGGTTTTCAACAAATAATGCCTTTAGTTTACACTTTTTTCATAACCGACATTATTTCTTTTTCGGGTTTTTCATTCAATTTTTAAGATAACTCAATAAAACAAATTTTTTTCAACAAAGGAAGGTTAATTTAAACAAGAAACATTAAAAAAGCTAGTTTTTCCACCTTAACGGAGTTTTAAGATTTTGGTGAGTAATATTGAACAAAAATTGGAACCGACCGGATCCGACCCTGCTTACCTATGAGTTTGAAAAAAAATATCTACCTACTACCAGCTCGACTCTGTACCTCGACCTTCAGCCTAAGTTTAAAAAAAACCAGTGCATTAGGTACTGTAGACATATTGTACTTTTTGGAAATAGATAATTTGTACCAAAAACTATTACTAACGGTACCTGTCATATAACGTTTTTTTTTAATTATCGGTTCTCTGAAAACGGCTCGGGTGATTTTAATTAAATTTTGTATGCTAAGACTCCTTTAAAATGTAAATAATATTGAGATCTTTTTTATTTTGAAAAATTCAATATTTCAAATATATGTATGTATATATTTTTTGAAACAAAGGTTTTAAAATGTATATAGGGTGTCCTGTAAATAATGGATAACCTTGCAACTGGTGGTAGCAGGCCTTATGACCTTTCCAGAAAAAAATATTTTCCCAGTGGTTACTATGTTATGATGTTTTTTCCAAAAGTTGTTAACAAGTACTACTTTCCTCAAATACGTGAACGCTGCGGCCATGGATGAACAATTTTTACTATTTTTTATTTTTGTAATATTCTAGAATAACTCTTGTAATAGATGGGTGGTAAAATTTAACATTAGTTATTGCATTTTTTTTTATTATAATTTTTTAAAATATTTTTTTCAGTACAAACATTTATTTTCAAAAAAGTTTGACCACCTCTAATAAATTTAAATTGTATGAGAACATGAATGGCCAATTACTTAAAAAAGTTGTCTATTAAATGCACTTTCCAAAATGGTATAACACATGCTTGTGTATAAACAAAATAACCAAGAAAATTTGTCAATCATCCAATAAAGCAGCTTTTAACATTTTCGCAAAATGTCTATTAAAATGTTACAATAACCTCCCAATCTGGGTTGGACAAAGATTTTCTGTTTTCTCTTTTGATGTATGAGAGGGTTCAGTGCAAGTATAAAACTCAATTTTATGTGTTGAAAGCCCCACCATTTGGCCATCATATTGAAAAACGAGTTCTGAAAAGTTTTCCGTGGCAACTTAAATTTTATTAGTTTTAGAAAAGAACTTTGGTACAAATTTGTAGCAAATTCAATTCTCTTCAATTTATGGTAATACACTTTTTACCCTAAAGCTGTAAATAAAAAGTTATAATCAAAAACATATGAATTTTTTCAATGTTTAAATTTTGATTATAAATTTTTTATTTATATGTAACTTTAGGGAAAAAAGTGTTTTAACATAAATTGAAGAGAATTGAATTTGCTACAAATTTGTATCAAAGTTCTTTTCTAAAATGTAACAAAAAATGTAGGTATAGGTAGGTATATAAAAAAATATATTTTTAAGAAAACCGCTCTATTTTTAAATAATACTTTTTGCTTTCTGAATGTTTTTTTATAATGTTAGTAATCAGTGACACTTAACAGACAAAATGTTGGAAAAATCATGCAAATCCATCCATTAGTTCAAAACTTATTCGAAGATGTCCATTTTTCCTTTCCACTGTGCGACGTTTGCCCAGCTCATTATGGTAGTAATGTTCATTCATTCATTAGTAATGTTTAGATAGAACTATAATTGTGGGAAGGGCACATAAGCTTATGTCAAAAACCAACGAAAAGTAGCTTTCCGTATCGTAAAAAGGTTAACAACACCCATACTTCACTTATCATCTATCTCTTTTTGGCATTCCTATGTCTTGGTCTCGGAAGCGCACCTCATTCCCGAAACCAAAATTGAACAAATTTAAACGAAACGTCCCACTCAGTTATAGTCGCGTCATATGTTTTCCGTGTATTCGATTGTTTTCTTCCGCCCACTTAAGTGCCCTCCGAGCATTATTATTTAGCTTTAATCCAGATCCAGATCCCGATGATAATAAAACACGCCTATTATAGTTCTAGCTTTAGATAGTTTTTGGACAGTGCTTACCATGAACGACGGATTGTGGTAGTAATTTTATGACCACCTCGACCTCGGTCACCAGACTTAAATCCGCTAGACTTTTTCTATTGGGGTTGTCTGAAGGAAAAAGTATTATGCTAAACCCATTAGTTAGACGCCAGTTATTTTATTTATTTATTATTTATATTTATTTATTGAAACTCTTCATTGAAAATTTTAATGATTGATTTTGAAACATTTAGGCATATTTGCTGTACCGTTGCGAAACAGAAGCAAAATAAATAAAATGCACGACTGGAGCGCAAGTACTTGCTCTAATGTTCAAGATACTGCGGGCTTAAGAAAATTGTATATAAAACATGGAAATTATGAGAGAAAAATGTAGAGAAGCATGAAATACCATATTATAAGCTAAAACAACTCCTTTGACAGTTTGAGGTGAAAAAAAGAATGCCATCTTAATTCTTGATTGAATATGATTGTATGGGACAAAAATTTTAAATCGTTTGAGTGGTTTTTTAAAAAAAATAATTTTTTTATATATAAAACTCTTAAAAAATTTTTAAGAACAAATTTTGGTATGCAAATCTTAAGTATATATTTATGTGTATATAAAAACAAAATTTGAAAAAAAATTGTCAATCCGTTTTTGAGATATAGAATTTTCCAAAAAAAAAATTTGAAACCTTTTTTAAAAATTCAAAAACTTTTTTTTTTGAAAATTCTGATATGCAATATTATTTAATCTTATTTGAAATTTGTACATACAAAAATTCATCTAAATCCGTTAAGCCGATAACGAGAAAATTCAAAATAAAAAATACGTTCTATGACAGGTACTATTAATAGTTGCTTAGTGTAAAATTTTATAATTTTCGGTAGTAGATCGTACTAATTTTAGTATAGGAAAAAAGTTTAATCAAAATCGTTGTATTTTTGATTATTCAAGCTTTTTTTAATAATTTAATTTATTTAATGATAAATAATGTTTATTTAAAAGTAATTAAAAATTCAAGATTTCTGCTTCGAGACTTTAATGCGAATTTATTAAATTACCAAAAATGAAGCTAAGGGTTACAAAGTTAACCTTAAAGTGAAAAGTAAAAAATCAGCGTGGTTTCTTTTGACATGACATATATGTATCTACTAAAGAATTATTAGGTATGAAACGATAACAATATTGTTTATCGATACAAATTTGTATTGAATACTGCCAATGATTAATTTAATGGTATAATTTCAGTTATTTTAATTTAAGTTAAATTAAAGATTTTAATTAGTATAAGTAATTTGTACAATTGAGTAAACATACTCCCCCTCTTGAAGAACTTAAGGCTCTTCAAAAATCGGTAATCTGCAAATTGTTGTAACTGCTCGCTTGGTAGCACCTGTGGCCGTCTTTAAAGTTACTACTCGACATATATTATCTGCTCCAAGATGAACTTCAGATACCCTTCCAAGTTTCCATTTCAAGGGGGGAAGGTTATCATCTTTGATAATGACGATATCATCAACCTTAAACGAACGGCAACCCTTACGCCATTTGCTTCGTTGCTGCAAGGTGTGCAGATATTCAGTTTGCCATTGACGCCAAAATTGTTGCATCATCCACTGGACTCGTTGCCAGCGACTCAAATATGATAGGTTTTTATCAGTTAAATCTGGTTCAGGAAGCGCTACAAGTGAAGTTCCTGTCAAGAAGTGACCAGGAGTAAGTGGTTGAAGGTCATTAGGATCTTCTGAAAGAGGGGAAAGAGGACGGGAGTTAAGGATGCCTTCTATTTGAATTACAACGGTATTGAGCTCCTCGTAAGTAAGAGACGCTAAATGTAAGATCCTTTTCATGTGGTGTTTTGCAGATTTAACTGCGGCCTCCCATATACCGCCAAAATGGGGAGATCTAGGGGGTATATTGTGCCATTGGATACCCTCTTCTAAGCAAGCCTTTGCTATCTCTGAGCTCGTTTGTTGATTGTTGAATAGATTATACAATTCCCTAAGCTCGTTACGCGCTCCAACATAGTTAGTAGCATTATCGCTATAAATCGACCGACAAAGACCTCGTCGACTTATGAAGCGTCTTAGAGCACCAAGAAATGCGGATGTAGTCAGATCTCCTACAAGCTCCATATGGATAGCCTTTGTGCTTAGGCAAATAAAAACAGCTACATAAGCCTTAACAGCTGCGGTGCCACGACGTCGAGAATGGACCATGAATGGCCCACAAAAGTCCGTGCCCACGACACTAAAAGGGCGAGAAGGAGTAACTCGACAAGCAGGAAGATTGCCCATTTCGGGATTTTCAAAACGAGGGTTTGCTCTTGCACACAAGATGCATCTACCTATGACCTTTCGAACTAGTGATTTAGCAGGAACTGGCCAATATTTTTCACGAATAATTCCAACTAGACCTTGAACTCCAATGTGTTGATATTTCTCATGAAGAAATTTAATGAATACCTTAATGAAAAGATGTTTATTTGGAAGTAAAATGCCATGTTTGGTTTCATATTTCAACTCGGCATTATTAAGTCTTCCACCGACGCGGAGTAGTCCCTCTTCATCTATAAATGGACTAAGTGAAATAATATGAGATCTGGCACCAATCGGTTTCTCTTTCTTCAATAATTCACCCCTCCCCCAATACAATTTTTTTCTCTTCTGAATCTAATCTATAAGTTCTGATTTTTTTTCGCAGGTTTTAAGAATCACCCTTACTCCATTATTTGTACCTTGAATTGAAAGGAGGGAGACCAGGGGGGGGGGGGGGGGTGAAATAAAAATCTGAAAAAATCGGGGAAATTGTTTTTCAATGTTTTGAATAGAATGAGGGCTATCCAAGATAATGTCCAATTTAAGGACCACCCTATAATGTACATACATACATACCTTACCAATGATCATTGAAATAAGTCCTTTTGGTTGGTAGATATATTAATTAAGTTCTTTATTTTTCCATCAAAGTAATAAATGATTTTGCTTCCTGAAGGCCTCAAAAATGAAGAACAAAATTTTCAATGGTGAGTTCTAACTGCAAAAACGTATACAAGTTTCTGCTACACATATTTTAAGCTTGCATACTAATTAATGAAGCAGGAACTACTGAGTTGAAGCAATAAAAATAAGAACCAAAATAAAAAAAAAAACTAGTAAAACAAAATGAATTAGTTTTTATTAGAACCATATCTTTTTTGAAAAGTGCTAGAACAACGCAATTTTTTAAAAGTAATGTCCAATATTAAATCATACGAACTTTTTCGGGGTGCTATTCCAAAGATTGAAGTAAAAAAAAATTATTTTAATCAAAGTATGACCTTACCTATCTAATAAGTATAATCTAAAATTGATGATAAGGGCGTACAAAATAAAAAAAATCCGTTACTTAAAACCGATTATGATTCGGTATGAACAAAATACTAAATTCTGAGATGTCATGACCAGGCATATCACCATTAATCAGTTTGGATCCTGTATTTACGGTCGAAAGGTATAACTCACTAAGTAAAGACAAAAATGTTTAAGACAATTAGAATGCTATATATATTTTTTTTAATCCAATTCACATTTGTCAAGATATTGATACAGACATTGAAAAGTATTTTCGGGAACTTTGTTTAAATATTTGAAAAACGCCACTTTTGAGTTTAAAAAAGTAAAATTTTATTTTATTCACTGTTCAGGGCCAACAGTACTCGCAGTTAGTTCTATACGATTGTCATTTCCAGGCTTTTGAGTATTTGTTGATAAATAAATAAAATTCTATATAAATTACCGTCTCACAGCTTTCAACACCAAGAATGAAAATTCTCTACACAAATTTAAATAAAATTCAACAACACTTTTAAAGTTTTAAAATATTTTCTTTATTCCTCCATTAAATATGAACATAATATTTGAAATAAAAAATATATTTGTTTCAACTGTATGTTTGTATCTTCACAATAATAAAAAAAAAACAAATTAAATCAGTATTGCTGTTTCTCTAAAATTCTATAACTACCTATATTGTAGCAGTTCTGAAATTAAAACGTTCAAGTATCTTAACTCACTGTTTTTATAATTATTAAATTTGTTTATACTCATTTCTAGTTCAACATAATTTTGAGTGTTTTATTTTTTGTTAGTTTTATTTTTTACCAAACTCATCTTTGCAAATTACCAGCATATACTAAAAAACTACTTTAGTAAAATCTTTTAAATAGTTTGCACGCAATTATGTTGCATGTTTTATTGTATTTTATATAATTGTGTGTAAATTAAGTCAGCCCGCGTGCGAAAGACGGATTCATTGGTGCAATTTAATCATATTATGATGCAATCAAATCAATATTTTGATTTTATTGATTTTTAGAAACGGAAAATTGTTATAGCAATGTATGTATGTATTTCAAATAAACTGAGAACGTAAATATGTATGTATGTACTAATGTATGTATTATTTTTGTTTGTAGTACATACTTTAGGATGTGTATATAATTAATTATTTATTAACCTCTACTTTATAACAATCTCAGTTCTTATTAAGATATTTAGATATTCAGTTCCCTCAGTCATTCGTCATAAATTCTTTTAAAATATATCAAACAAGGGGTCTGTAAGCATGAAAGTTTATTTAAGAAAATATTAATTTATTATTTTATTCATAAAAATAATTATTTTGTGCATGATGTGTATGTTTAGTATGTATGTCAAAGCGAAATAATTTACTACCAAAATAAATAAATTTATCTTAAATATAATTAGTTTTTTGTATTTAAAATATTTTCTATATAAATACCAACTACAGGGTGGAGTGAAAGTCACTTCCTGATGCAGAAGTCACCTTTTGAAGTTAAATAAAAATAAGTTTAAGTTTTAGTTTTTGTTAAATGATTTCGATTTAGAGTTAAAAAAAAGTATTGTTAATGTAAATATTTAAGATAGTAATTGAATATATCCACGCAAAAAAATATATGTTTTTTTACTAATTAGGAAGTGACTATTTTTCAACAATGCGAAACATAATTTTAAAATTAAATAAATAAAGCTGACGCAACGCAAAGTAAACGAATGGTTATTTCAATTTCTACTTTTGTAATTTTAAATTTTACTGCTTTTTGTTTTTAAATTTAAACTTTAAAATTTTTAAGTTTATATTAGGTTCATTTCAATAACGTTATAAATATTTGAAAAATGTATAGTCCTATGTGAATGTTATATTTTTTGTTGTCAAATTTGTTTTTTGCATTTTATTTTTGTATTTCTGTGTGGCACAGTCAGAGATCAGCGGATGTTTTTTGTTTAAATTGAATTTTCTCTCAAAACATCCAAGATGAAATTTATTATTTCTGTTTTTTTAAAGTTAATTTATAATATTATTTTGTTTTTTATTATTTTTTAAGCTTTACTATAGTTAAAATAATGGATATTAGAAAGGTTGAACATTTGGGTGGGAAGATATTATACTTAAAAGAATAACAAATAATACATAGTTTATAAAAAGAAAAAAATCGTTGTAATCGATTGCACATATAATTTAAGGCGATGAGCAGGAGATTCGAAAGATTGTTTGTTTTATTAATTCAAAATAATTCGGGTCAAAATATTTAATATCTGTGTTGTTTGGTACAAAACATGATAGCTCCAAAAATTTATTTGCTTCTCCACGACCACTTTACATCGAGCTAAAGCCTAAACACGTGAACCAATTTTCTTCAAATTTAGAACATATGTTTTTTTTAACAATATGTTCATAAATGTTCTAATTTTGAAGAAAATCACCACACATATATTTTTTTTATAAATAAGAAAAGAATTAATTTTAGCTTTGATACAGCGATTCGAATGTATTTTAAATAAAGTGAATTATAGTCTAAATACAAATTTTATTGCAACAAACAATCTTACGATAAATTAACAACATAAAAGGCATTTAATGGTTGTCACAAAAATGGTAAGGCTTTCAAGTATCTACATCAATTATTGTTATTTAAATGGTTTAGTAAGCGTTAGGTGACATATGATTTCCCAAGAAAACTTCTTCCTTCGGTCCTCAACAGAGTTGTCAAGACCCACTCGAGGACTGTTTAATATTTTTTGGCATCATCGGACATCTAATTATTGGAGTAAATAGAACTGTTGAGGAAAATTCGAACTCATCTGAGCCTACGAGCAGTTTCCCAATTACATATTCCTTGTGTATAAATAAATCAAGTTGTCTATGCTTTACTTTTTAGCAGGGTGAGATAAAGTTTTGAAGGGAAGACACGTTTATTAGGTAAGGTCCTTTTCTGGCTAGTTTCCGAATTAATTGCATTTTCAATTGTTAATCCGGAAGATCTCACGAATAAGTGTTAAGGCTTCGGGCTTTGATTCTAAAACTAAGCCCAGAAGCACTTCCTTTTTTCAAGAAGACAAACTGTGATTCGATGATCAAACTTAACAAAATGAGAAAAAAGTCCTAAAATGAAAAAATTGATTTAGTTCATTTTCGCTTAGGAAAGCACAGGGGCCAACTATGTAACTCGATTCTACAAAAAAAAAGTGTTCGAATTCGCAAAATCACAGCTCGCTAAAACTTTACCAAGCGCATATACACGGAGATAGAATAGCGCTAATTGAAGATTCTGTGGCAAAAAGTCGGAAGCACTAGAATTTGATCCCACTTGTTCATACGTATTACCAATTATAATGAGCATTGAAAACAACTTTCGAATGGATTCGAAAGTAGAATAAAGTTACATAGTAGGGCCCCAGACTGGAAGCTTATTGTCGTTCGACTATTTTATGAATTGAAGTTTCGAAAAAAACGGCTAAATACATACATTATGCAGATGTCAAACTAAAAACTGCCGTGTTGCCTGGTAAAACTTTTTTTTTAAGGATAATACCGGCCATGTTATTCAATGGATTTAAATTGGATTTAATAGAATTTTAAATCCAACCATTAAATTCGGATTTATCAAGTCGAAACATTTAAATATATGCCTATATTATTCATTTAAAAAAAAACTTTAAACCTAATGGGTCTAAAATGTTCGATTTAAGTGTGGATTTAACGATTCAAATACAGTGAATTTTATCTAATTTACGAATAAAAATTACTTAAAATTTGTATTATTATAGATTAAAATCTGGATTAAACGAGTGAATAATATGGTCGTAATAATTTAAAAAGTTTCAGTGCTATTTATAAACCCATTCCAAGCAATGTCTAACTTTAGACACCTGTCTAACTCCAAAATGTTATTTATAAATACTTAGCACCGATTGACTAACTTATCCACTGAAATTGGTTGTCCAAATCTTATTTGAAAGAAGACACGTTTAATGAATAAGGTGGGCAGATATTTCTGGTTTTCTTATTTTCTAGTTTTGAAATGAATGAAAAGCTAGTTGAACGTTCCCCAAAGCGTACTAAAATTCATTAATTCATTCAAAAATGAATAAATACAGGCATGTCAGTGAATAAATGAGGCCACATTTGGGCAATTGTTGGAATGCGTTTATAAATAACAAGTTGCCTAAACTATTTAGACATTGACTAGCTGGACAACTGCCCAAGCGTGTTCTAAGAAAATCTAATAAATATGACTGTTTGTGTTTAAATTTTTACCAAAGCTTAGTTTGCATTAAGAACTCAAATTTTAATTTTAAGCAAATCACAAAATATAATTGGAGTTCGACTGCCAATTCAATGCGAACTTATGTGTGTATACTTTCCAAGTGTGTCATACTTTCCCCAGTCGTATTTATGAATCTTTTCTTACTGTAGACAGCCGTCCAACTCCAAAAAGATATCTACCTACATATGTTTTCATCAACTTTGTTCACTGTTGTCCTAAAGTTTTTTAACTTGGACAACGGAATTGGTTGCCTAAGATTTGACTAACTTGACATTTTATTTCATTTAATAAATTATACTTACAACTATTAAAAAATAAGCTAGCCTAAGTGTTTAATAAGTGAAAATACCCTCTACAATAAATTGTTTTGACCGATTTTCCAGTATTTAAGGGTTGGCCTATTCAGTTGAGTAGATTACAAAAAAAAAAATCCGGGACGGTAGATCAGTTCTTACAAATTAAGTGGAGATCAGACGTTTTACCAATGAGCTGCATTCGTTCTTTCATAAATCTTAAAAATATTTGGCAGTTGAAAACGAGATAATCGAAGGAAAACTGATCGCTTCGTGGATTAATTTTTTGTCCTCTGCAGAATAAATCAAAATTTACGAATAAACAAATAAATCAACTACATTCCACATAACCAAAAGGTATTCATACAGTCTGCCGCGGGATTTGACTATTCAAAGATTTGTGTTGACATGGTTTACGTGGTGAATACCATATTATTTAAATAATAAATGATATTTCCATGGTTACTTTTAAATTCAAATTAAGATTTGATTCTGTATTATCTGTACTTGTTTTTTAATTATAATTTTAAAGGTTCGCCTTGTAAGTATATGCACTATGTACACTCTCAATTTGACTTTCATTTACAATTTTTTTCAAATTAACATTTTTTCTTTTGTTTAAATATCCATAATGTAACATACATGCTCATTTATACAAGATACGCAAATACAAAACAAAATATTGGATTATTTCGGTTGAAGTTTTGATGACAATTTATAAAACCATTTAATTTGAATCGATGTAGATACTAAAAAAATATATAGGATTCGTTGTGGATTTTTAAAACGAAACCAAAAATGTATACAAAATAGAAAACATAATATATTATCTAATATGGTATTTGTATTGCCACATTAAATTAGAACAAGTGAGACAAAAAATGTCATCAGCTAATCAAAATTTATACTTAAACAAAATCACTTAAGTATACAAAAAAAAAATATAAATTGAATACATTTTTAATGTAAAATGAAAAAATATACTGATAAAAGAAAAGAAAATACTAAGTATAAATTTATAAATAAATTTCATAAAGCCAAATTAATTTTATTACATAATAAATCATTATTTAACAATAGTTTAGGATGGATTTTCTAATATAGCTTTAAATCAATTTTTTAAAGATTTTTTTTTTATTTGTGTTTTAAAAACATATTTAAATGAACATTGATCACAATAATTTTCTTTTTAAATTGGAAAAAAAAAACACAATTGAGTAGATACAAATTTAAATTGTATAGTTTGCTTAATTTTTTTATTTTGTTTTTCGTTTGACATTATAAATTTGATAATTTTTGTTTGCGCTTTTAATATCTGTGCTGTTAGCTTTCAATTGCACAATAATTTTGTTTAACGGTAAAATCTTTTTTTTTGTTTTACATTATTTTAACCTCAGCAAAATCACAATCTTAAAGGTTAACTATATAATTTATTTCATAGCTTCTGATATCTACTTAGAATTATGTATGTGATTTATCTCATTATTTTTAGGTTTATTTTTTAGCAACACGATTTGGTTCCTAAACCATTTTTTTTAATTATTTTTTTTTTTAACAAAGAGAAATTAATTAAGAAAGGAAAACCTTAAGACCTGTTCGTACTTGAAGAAACATAGGCATGTTCCTCATCACTGGATTCATTTGACGTAAGAGTCCATCGATTATTTTCTAGAGACGGTTGATTCGAACCTGAAGATTGATTGTTTCCGTTCAATGATCCGACACCATAGTGAAATGACTGTGACCTCGTAACTGTCGAACTGGTTGATTTTGTTTTTTAAATAAAGTAGACAAAAAAGAAAAGAATTATTAGAATGTTTTATTTTATTTAATTTTTGTTTAAATTTAAAAGCTAAGCGCAGGCACTTTGTGAGTTGCATTTTAGATTGGTTCACTTGATAATAATTATGATGTTTGTGTTTGTTAGTAAACTACAGGGTATGCCAAAAATAAAATATTTATTTTAATATTTTTTAAATATGAAGGTAACATTGCACTGCTATGCAAATTGAATTGGTACTTAAAATCTTTCAATAATAAAAAATGTTTTCTAGAATTTTGCTGCATTTTCTACAGAGTGACCTATAAATAATTCTTTAAATAGTAATTCTTTAAATACATAGTACAATTAGTTTCTTTTTAAGGAAGGAATAGTGAATTGGCTGCTGTTAATGCTAATTATAGAAGTTTATTTATGTCAAGTTTATCTCATTTTAAATATTTTTTTCTATGAATTGCTACAGTTTCAAAGTTTTTTTTTCAAGTTTCTTTGATAACGATATGTGGTGATTTTATTGATTATAAGAATATTTGAATGCACATTCAAAGGAAAGATTGATTGGATTGAAATGGAACTATTGAACTGTGACGTAAAGACATCTGGGAAATAGTTTTTTCCTACCAGGTAGCTTTTTCATTGGGGCATCAGTGGCAGTGCATCATGCCTATTCTTAATTCTAATTAATTCTTTTAGTTAATTCTTTTATTAACTTTTTGTTGTAAATAAATTTTTTACAAAAAATCGAATTAAAATTGAAATGATTTTAAACTTGATTTTCAGAAAACAATCTAAATGAGAAACGCCCTAGGGCGAAAGCAATAAAAGGGCATCGTTATCATTGTTATGCTCTAGAAACGAGATATACTTTGTTCATAATTTTGATTTGATAATTCACATTTTATTGATCACTCTGTTTATGAATCAAGGACATTTTTAAATGTTATGAAACAGACAAAATAAGTATTTTATTCAAAAACGGAACCCCCTAAATAACTAACGCATTATGTGTCCACAAAATGAGAATCTATGAAGATTTTAGATTTGTTTAGATAATGTGAGAAGTTTTATGAAAAATGTTTGTTTAATGCAACAACTTGTTGTTAAATATAAAATAACAATGTGAGTTTTAGAAATGAGTGGTGTGTTTAGTTTTTTGATTTGTTAAAAAAAATTATTAAAATATTTTTCTTTTTAATTAAAGATAAAAAGTTTAAAACTAATTTTTAAAGCTGCAACCTAAAACGTGGGAACTAAGAAATCTGCGAACTTGAATAAGAACTTTTTTTAATTTTTTGTTTGTATCCAATGCTGTGGGAAAAGCCAAATAAGAAATAATTTGAGTGTTAAGTTTATAAATAATTATTTTTTTTTCGAATGATAAAAATTTACTTGATATATAATCATGCTTTTAAGCTTTTAAAATTAGAAAAAAGCTGGACGTTCACAAAAAAGAGAAAAATAATTAATGTACTAAATTATGTTTTATGAATACACTTTGCATAAGTGATGTTTTTTTAAAATTAGTATCGTGCCAAACATATTTCTTAAGCAATATGCAGCTGAACACGACAAAAAGTGATACATAAGGTATGTTCGTGTATACCAAAAATTCCAATTTCTACCCCTTTGAGTACAAAGTTCTGTCAAAGTTCATATACAAAACAAAAATGATATTGACAGAACTTCTGGACTAAAATGAGTAGTTTTGAAAAGTACACAAACAGAGGTATAGTTTCTGTAAAAAAAAAACACCTTTTTGACATTTACAAACCTTTAAATGTCTTATGTGAACCTAGTCGATACTAGACAGATAAAATAGGTGTTTTGTCGATTTTAACTTTAATTAAATGTTACGGCCATAATATTCACTCGTTTAATTCAGATTTAAAGTAATTTTTATCTGAAAATTCTAACCAATTCCACATTATTCACTCAATAAATCGGCACTTAAATCCAACATTTTGAACCCATTCAACTTAATGTTTTTTTTTATGAAAAATGATGGGATTGAAAAAATACATATGTACTTAAATCTAATTTTAATCCACGAGTGGAATCGGCTAAGCTGATAATCGTTTTGACGATAGCTCTATCTATCATTTCTATAGGTAAATATACAACAACAATTTATTTTAGCGATCGCTTTAGTCTTACGCGATACGGGCCCAGAGTGAATAATATGGCCGTTAGGGATAGGATACCTAAATTGATTATAATTTGCCAAATTAGTTTTTTTTAGCCTAGCACCATACTAAATCAATTTAACATTTAGTTGATCTACTAAAATTCCGAGCCAAATGTTATTTTTATAATAATTTTTCAAATCATTGTAATGTATTAGTTTTTGTTATAAACGGGGAATTTCTGATGCCGAGTGTAGATGGCGTTACTCTAGGTTTGATCGATGTTCTTTGCTCCAGGGCGCACTGGGGGATGTCATTCAAATGTCAAAAAACTGGTGGCTGCTCGAGTTTTATGGCCTTTTCGATTGGCAATCCGGAACACTGATTCGATACGTGTGAACGCTTCTGGTTTCGATTCTGAAATCAAATCCAGAACAATTTTCTCTTCTTTTCAGAACAAGAACTGTCATTATCCTCCCAATCGAAAAGGCCATTAATTTTACATCGACCCAGTGCGCCTTAATGTTGGCATCGAGAAAAACCTTCTGTCAGACTAATGTTTGACAGCTGAGTAGTACATTCGATATTTTTAAATTGACGATTGTAACGAAACGGTTTTGTTTCGATAAAGTGCAGTTAACTTATATACATTGTAAGTACATGATCCAACAACATGGCTGACGTTTTTTTGCTGCATAAAGTTTGAAGAACGAAGACAAGTGTGTCGGCGCATGTGCAGATGTCTGTTGCTTGAATTGAAATTTTTGTGGAAAAATGATAAACGCAATGATACAGTAGGGAGCAAAAATGAGTACATGTTTGTAACTCGCGCACTTATTGATGCATAACAACAGAAATAATAAAGCAAATTGAAAAATTCTTTTTGCCTTGTATTTTATGTTCAATTCTCAACAAAACGGTATATAATACATAACGGAAAGGAGCAAGTTCTAATGTGGTTTTCCTTTCGACCAAAAAAGTCGACTTTTTTCTGATTTTTTCGACCTGAGATCAACTTTTGCTTTCCATTCAACCAAAAAAATCGATTTTTTTTTTGATCTCAGGTCGATTCTTCAAATCTCAATTTTTAGCAAGATTTACACGCATTTGCACACACACCAAAATAAACTGACATAAATCTGGACGTATTAGTTTGCATTCGGCATTTCGCAGTGTTGTTTACTTTCGATAAGAAGGTGGTGTTTGTTGGACAAATTCATCAATAGAAAAATAGTCACTAACACAATTGCAAAAGCAAATCAAATCTCATTTTGTGTTCTATTTACCACTAAAAAATTATGATCTGACCACCAAATCTGAAATGGTTGAATGGAAAACCACATAAGAAAAAAACAAATAAAACAAAAATAAATCGCATGTACTCAATTTTCCACCAAGCGTTAATCAGCAAAAATATCGAAATTTGCTGTTAGATTTGCAAGTTTTTGGTTTGTTTATGACTTCCTTTATCTTTTGTAGTTTGAGATATGTTTAATTGCGTATGGTTAGAACTTTCACCAGCGTGTTTTAATAAATGAAATAAATAATTATAAAAATTTTATTGCTCTTTAAGATTATGAGGAAACTACCACGACAGATTGAGGACAGTATTGTAGTCATGACAAAGAGTGGCTTCTCGACACAAATGATAGCTATTTTCGAGTTCGTTGGATGTGACCCCAGTTTACCACCACACATTTTGCAACTCAAAGTCAAGTTTGTCGTCATAGTGCTGACATAATCTGAACCAATCGAAACTGTGCAAGGTTGACGGTGAATAAACTCATGAACAACGTCTTCAAAGGCGAGGAATTTCTCATTTTATAATTCGACGCAAGGCCAATCGTTGCAAGTGTTCGGCCTTAATCGCAAATTGTATTGATTTTTGCATGGAAAATTGTACGGGGCGTGCCAGAAAGCCGTATGTAAATGAAATGCATTGAAATCAATTTAATTCCAAAAGAAATTTTTTTGAAAGGGATATACTAATATAAATTTTTGGCGAAGTTTACCGGGGCAGCTAGCAGTATATAGTTATTCATTGTACAACTGTACTTCGAATGAGCCCAGTACTTAGCGTGTTTGGCTGGTAAACAGATGATCTCAGGATCGAATACCAAATAGGGCAACTTTTTTGCTCCATATTCGAGGCAAAAGGGTTAATAATTAAAAAGGGTTTAAGCTAGGGAGTTTGCTAGCGCTTTTCAAGTATATGTATATGCAAAACTCTCTAGTAGGCCGTCAACAACTAGATCTTTTATCCAGGTGGTAAATGTTACCCAATAATTTTTTACTACGAAGATCATCACGATTATTTGGCAAATTTAGATTTTCCCAACGGCAAACTTTTCAGCTGACTTAAGCTTGACATTTGTTCATGCGGGAGTTTCATATAAGAAAAGTTAGAAAAAATTATATCTTCAAACTCTAATATTTTTTAAATGTTTAGTCCAACATCGTGATGTTCAAACGGCTTGATATTAAGTGTTCCAAAACTAATCTTGAAAAAGAAATTAATATTTGTAGGTATGTATATTTCGTGTTCTACTCATGTTGCCAAAACAAGTAGAAATGCATGCATCAAAAAGAACGTTATGGTGACTAATTTATCTTTTAAAGCTTCTGTTATTTTTTTTTTATTTACATAAATAAAACATGAAAAAGAATCTTATTTCCATTTCCTAGGCCGAAGAGTATCGATTAAAACGTGTTCTCTTCAAGTTCAAATATCACACAACCCCTACATATGTTTGCATTTTCCTACATCGTTCTTCCCAACTCACCGCATTTAATGTGTTTTCTTTGTCGTGGTCACAAACTATACTACATACATTGCTGCAATGATTCTCTTTAACGATTACCATAAAATGAATGACAAGGTAAATTTGAAGAAAACTATTTCCTATATTTGGCTTAGTGTCTGTCGGCAGGGGTAAAAATCCATAATGAAACAGAGTGCCGATCTAATTTTATGATTGCAAAATTTGTAAGTGATATTTTTCAGAGTTTATTCAATGAAATAGGCCGGTGATGGGCGTGCCAACGTCGAGTTTTAAATTTTAAAGTAAAGTGTGTTTAACGGTTTCAAGATTTTGAAGAGCCTTATATTAAGGTAACCATGATACATGATACAACTTACCAATTTGTTTATTTTATTATCTTTTTCTAAAATTTAAGCACTTTTTAACTAGAATCGTTTTAAAGCTATTTTTTGAATAAGCTGCATCTGAACACTAAAGGCCTGGTCAAACAGAGTGCGGTCCAGCAGCGGTCTTAGTAAAAATTTACAAACGAATTTTGACCGTCGCGTTGTTACTTTCCCAGAAAAGTGTTGACTGTACCGCCGGACCGCGCGAGGGACAGTTCGTGCAGAAAACTAGTAAAAGATGGTGTCTATACCAGCTTCACGTGAGGCGACTCATTTTGACGTCTCTTTTTTTATCTCATTCTTATTTATTGGAAAGAAAGAGATGGAGAGTTGGGCAGACATTTTCAAAAAATTTAAAAAACTTTTGCCTCACTTGCGGCCATCTCTGAGAGTGAGATGAAAATAAGAAACGTCAAAATGAGTCGCCTCACGTGAAGCTGCTATGAAAACCGTCAAATAAATCTTTTTGACACTTGAAAATGTCAAAGTGTCACATTATGTTAGAACAATACTTAAAGATGAAATAGTTATTGGAGCATACTTGGCTAGCATGATAATCTTATGAACTTTCGACCTCTCAATTTTGGCTTTTTCTTACAGCGAACTAAGATGGGTCAAAAGTTCAAATTGGCTTTACGATTTTTTCCCCATATAACTCTTATAGTATGCAAGGTCTCAGAAAACATTATATGGCTTAAGAGCGAATCCCTCCCCGTTTCTCAAGATACTCTAAAAGTACCCGTTTATCAATCCCAACTAACAAATTTAAAAAGGGATTATTCTATTGAATTTTAAAATCCAATCTGGTCCCTTTCGAATGAAATATTGATGAGTTAATAAAGAAATTAAGAATAAAAAGTTGCATCAAATTGGATATTGTTGATACAAAAAAAAAGAAAAAGAAACAAAAAAACAATTTAAAAAGAAAGTGATTGCCATTTAGTGCAATATAGTAAGTGCTTCATCACATAAATCTGAATCTGAAAACGCTGACAAAAAAAAATTATTGTGTGTTGTTGACTGTTGGACAATTCAGTAATAAATTTTAATTATGGTTTTCTTAATTATTTAATTACCATAAACAATGCTACCACCATCAGATCGAATGCAGTTATTATTATAGAAATTGTATCTTTTTGGATTTGAATATTTTACATTATTCATTTTACTCCATCGAACTATTAGTTGAGGTTTTTTTCTACAAACAAAACAGAATGTTTTTTTTTTAGTTTTTTTATTTTTGTATTTATTAGGGAAGTTTATGAATTTATTAGTTTATTATTGCGAGACGATTGGAAAAATGTCGTGAATGAGTATTCATTTATGACTTATTTTAATGAAATGAGAAGAGGTTAAATAATTTGTAAAAGCAATAGGAGGATGAGGTCATCCATAAAAAAATGGTGATGTTGTTATATTTGTTTGTGAATATTTTTAGATAAAGAAAAAATAAAATGTTTTGATTTATTTAAAAATTCTTCAATTTTAATGAAATGTCAAATAAATTACATGCTTATTTAGAAGTTTTATTCCCGAGCCTTTTCCAAATCATAACACTTTTGACAAAATCTGCTTTAACTTGTACTGAAAAAGAATTATAAGCATGGTTGCCATCAGGTCTCGAGTCATTAGCGTAGCCGAATTTGAAAATTTTTGCAGCCCGAAATCGCAGCTCTAAATGTATCACAAAGCTAACCCAATTTCATTTTTTAAAATTTTAAGTTTCTATAATCAATAACAGTTTGGGAGAAAAACGTTCCCAATAACCGTCTTACCGAACAAAGCTAAAACGAAATTTCAAATAATAGCTTCGTTTGTTGAAAACGGGTTGACCCAGGTTTTCTTGACAGCTCCAAGAGTAGTTGTCAAAAATACCTGGGTTTTTCGGTTCTCAAAAAGCACTCAAAGAGTGTCAATTGTGTTCTTTAAATTAGCCAGACACAAGAATTTCTGGAATCTGGTAATAAAAACTTAAAATTTGCCTTAAATTGAATATGTAAAAGCAAATCATAGTTTTCATTTTCTATATCCTTTTGTAGTTTTGTAGTACCTCGTGGCATGATGGTTAGTGCGTAGGACTGTCATGCCGAAAGTGTGGGTTCGATTCCCAGCCGTGCCACCTAAAAACAGAAATGCTTTATTCGAGGTACTGCCTCTTGCGAGGAACTGACAAATCCTTCAAGAGTATACTTGTCATTAAAAAGTGCTTCTTATTTAGCCGTTCGGACTTGGCAAAAAACTGTAGGCACCCTCCATTCCTGCTAACAGCACGCACACAGAAGTGAGCTTTTTTTTTTGTGTACACAGAAAATTGTGTAAACATCGATTTTTGCTATTCCGCAAGTGAGTTTTAAGTTTTTGACAGTTAATCGCGTTCGCGACAGTTCACACTTACGAATGTGGGCCGCAGAATCATTTTTAATTATTCTTTTCAGGAGAAGAACTTTCATTATGAATGTTAATAGAGCCCTTTCAGAAGGGTTAAGTCTTGTTCTACTATAGGGTTGCGAGTTGCGGGCGACCAAAGGTCTCTCAAACAAAAAATTTGCTCGTCAGGTTGAGAACAGGTAAAAAAAAAAAACGCTTTAGGACGACTTCATGGCTCAACGAACTAACCTCATATTCACTTGTTCAGCTAATATTTGAGAGTGCTCACTTGTGCAGACAAATCAAATTTTTGTTTTGGTAACTTGCTTCAACATCAAGAGCCTGATTACACGATTCGTTTTTTCGGACGTTACGTGTTTCGTCTTTTTGACACATTGGGTGAGGGGTGTAGAAACGAAGGGGGAACGGAAAGACGAAAGCACGTATGAAAATTTCAAGACTTTTTCGGGTTGAACTTTGACGTTTATGATTTGACAAACGAGTAGAGGCGGGGGATGCTCAAAAAATGTAAATAGTGAGATTTAAAATTGTTTTTCTTAATAAAATAGCTATAAATTTGAACAAGAAGTGATGTAAAAGTATTTTTAATTATTATTACTGCCTATTTTTCAATAAATGAACCTCAAATTTTCTGAACGTCAAAATCACGAATGGATTGTTTTCGTTATGTGTAATCACGAAGGTACGTACCTGTCAAAAAAACGAAAAACGAAACGTCCGAAAAAACGAATCGTGTAATCAGGCTCCAACTTGCTACAGTTCACAAACTGTCAAAAATTCCTGTGGGTTTTGACAGCAATTTGTGCATTTCGTAGCAGAAAGTTAAGAAACAGATACCTATAATTTGGAGGGCTCAGAAAATTTCTTCCGATAATGTGATTGAACTGATGTAGTTTTCGATTACATTTTTTGCATTTCAAAAGGTTTCAATTGGCTGTTCCAACTTCCAAGTTATATTATCCCAGTCTTTTTCTGTTTCTGATTCCAAGAAAGAGTAGACATGGAGCACACACATATTAGGTTTGTTCGTTGAGCCCTGAAGTCATCCTGGGGTCGCCCTAAAGCGTTTTTTGAAAAACCTGAACTCAATCTGACGAGCCAATGCTTTGTTTTTTGAAACCTGGGGTCACTTTCAACTCGCCCTGAAGTAGAACTAGGTTATTTCCTGGGGCAAGTTGAGGTAAAGAATAAACTGTCAAAGTGGCATGAGCTCTGAAGCTATTTTTTGTTGTGGATTCACGTGCTGGAGGTTATTCTTTTGTTTTTGAAATAGAAATACAAGGAGTACACAAATTCACTATAACAAATAGAAGTAGAAAATGAAAACTATTTTAGTTTTTATTTATTTTTAAAACAAATTTTGTTTCTAGCTCATAACACAATTGTGTGCCCTTTGGTGTTTTTTGAGAATCGAAAAACCCGGGTTTTTTGACAAAGTGTTGTCAGAGTAAACTTCAACGAACGAACATATTTACTTATGAAGTTTTTCGTTAGATTACTTGTCAAAAATGATGAGTTCCTGAAGAAGCCATTTTGTTAAATGGCGACATACGGTAATTAGTTAGGATGTTAAGGTAGAACTATAATAGTCGGAAGGGCACTGAAGCTAATGTCAAAAACCAACGAAAAGTAGCTTTCCGTACCGAAAAAAGGGGAACACACCCATAATGTAACTATCATCTATCTCTTTTTGGCACTCCTATTTCACCAAATGTCAGTTTTAATTAAGTGAGCTCCACTCCGCAATTATAGTCGTGTCACATGCTTTCCGTGTCTTCGCTTGTTTTCTTCCGACCACTTAAGTGCCCCTCCGAGCATTATAGTTCTAGCTTTACTCTCAAAGTAGTGTTCAAAGTTCGAACGTCTAATCGAAAAACACATCAGTTTCAATCACATTATTGCCTGGAGCGATGAAAATTTATAAAACATTGTCGAAACACCATTAGGTACATCCAGAAAAATCGATTGGCACGCTTTATGGACCGTTAGAATATATCCATATTTGTGTGCTTTAATTGGAAGGCATAAATGCTGAAGACATGTGATTTTAACAGGGCGATGCCACATGTTATACGGCGCACGATACAATTAATTTACTGAAATAAACATTTGACGAACGATTAATTTCACGAATGGGACCTATGTGTAAAAAGGCCACCTCGTTCGCGCGATTTGACGCCATCATTCGATTATTTTTCTGGGGATATGTAAAGTCGCATGTCTACGACGATAAACCAGAACCAATTGAGGGCTTGGAAACCAACGTTCAACCGACATTATGTATATTTTTAATTATTATAATAAATAAAACGAATATCCTTCACATTAGAACTTAAAGTACACAAGTTTTAACATGTCCCTAAAATTGAAATAAAACAACAAAAATCACCCCAAAAATCACTAATTTTGGTATTTTCTGTTTGTACCTACATATACCTACCTACTTATTCATTCTAATGTTTTTTTAATTCAACCGCAAGACCTCATTATTCGACTTGGTTTTATTAATAAAGAGTTAAAAGTCTTTGTTGGTAATTAAAACGCGATCAATGACATTTTTTGTCCCACATTTGAATTATAATTGGTCACGCTTATTGCTATTTTGCAAAATAATAATAAAAGGAATACAAAAAATAAAAGGAAACAAAATTTCAAACCGCATGAACAATGTATGATGATGATGATGAAGTCATATAAAAATGCTTTGCCTATATAAATTTACACAACCTGTTTACATGATTATAGTTATTTTTTCACTTCTCTTTATTATGAATCACACTCATTTATTATTTTATGGCTTTCCCCACAGACATGGATCGAAATAAAATTAAACAAAAAAAAAATCGCATGGCGAATTTGAATTCCAAACTTTTAACAAATAAAACAAACAAAAAAAAAAGAATTATCTACTTCTTCTTTAAATGCAAAAATATTATAAAACTGTTATTAATGCAAATTTTTAATATCCGACGACGTTAATGAAGTTTTTAACTGTCACACTAGTAACTAGAAAAAAAAAAACGTTGTAAAATTTTTCACGTAACGCAATAACATAAAACGACAATTTCAAATTAATGAAATATCGTTTAATTTTATATTAAATTCAACAAAAAAAAAATAAAGCAGTGATTGAACTCAACAAACAGGAAACGGAAAGATGCTTTCGAATGATGATTTAAAACGAAATCTTTGATGAGCAAACAAACGTCACAAACATTAAAAAAAAAAAACAAAACAAAATATATATATAATTAGAATAATATTTAATTATGAAGAAGAATTGATAAATTTATTACTTTTTTTGGACTAATCGTTTCGATTTACTGATGTAGATTCGTTGTCGTTGCTTATTAGTTATAAATATTTACAAATTCGATTTTGGAATAAATTTTTGTTCATTCATTTTCATTGAAAATCTGTTCATTTTCTTGTCGAATAGATTGTTTAATTTTTTTTTTGCTTTCGTTAAATATTTTTCCGTAAATTTTAATATCACTTTTTTTCTAATTTCATTTTTCGATTTAAATTGGGCAATTTACAAGTCAGTGACTAGAAGCCCCTCAGGTCAGAACTCTCCCCTTCGATAGGGAGATCTTGAAGGCCTATTTTGTATGTATTTGAAGATAGTACAGTAAGGATTACAAAAAAAGGAAGAAAAAAAACATAAAAATAAAATAAATAATATAAAATTATGATAAGTTTTTATAAGAAAAATAGCAAAATAACAATAATAATGCTAGTAATATTATGTTTTGTTTAATAGTTAATACTTATTTGAATATAAGCTCAGATAATTATTTACAAAATGTTACAAGGTGCTTTCAGTTTGTCATTTCTTATGCGAAGGGTTATAGAAGATTACTAAATAATGATCCAAAAATGTATTAATTCACAAAGGAAACATATTTTTTTAGATCTAAGCCACGCCAATAAAAAACTGAATAGTTGCTTGGGGTTGGATTGAATGCCTCTAATCCTGAAAATTTTATTAGATCTCAGAGGGCTCCGTATTCTAAAAAATATATTTGTCCAGTTTATATTTCTGAGGGCTGAGAGAATTTCCCCAGTTTTGCTGTCAAATACTAAGTAAACAAAAATTTTGGATTCGTCTGCTCAGTTGAGCGCTCTGATATATAAACTGAACAATTATAAACACGATTCCTCACTAAAATTCCCCACTTTTCCACTTAAAAAGTGAGTGAAATTTTTTGGAGTTACTTGATGAATTATTTTTTGTCGCAGTAAGTTACATAAGAAGAAAAGAAAGAGATGGTTGTTTTGACAATGAGATATCCTATCTATATTAGGTTTGTTCATGTACTTTCTGGGCTAAATTTGGCTCTGTCAGTAGTATTCATGCAACGGCGTGAAGTCGTTGTAAACGTAGTAAAGTTAAATCTGCGTAAATCTGTCTAATTTTTCATGTAAATTAGGACAGATCCTCGAAGTTAACAACTTTACTACATTTACGACGACTTTCCGCCGTTGCATGAGCATGAATACCCATAAAATTTTGTTATGAAATATCAGTGTTTGCACAATAAACGAGAAAAGAATAAATTCACAATTTTATCACTTTTTCTTCTTTAAATAGTTCAATAACATTATTAAATAAAAAGAACCGAACAGTTAAGAAAAAAAAAATCACTTTTCTAATAAAAAAAAAACTAAAGTAAAACGTAGTAAATACAAAAAAAGAATCTATTTATGTCTTGACCTGAAGCCCAAAAAGAAACCAAAAATAAAATTAAACAACGGCCATTTTATTTGTGTGTTGTTGTTCTCAGCTCATAGAACTCAGCACTTACCATTTCTGCCCCAACAAATTTCTTGGGCAGAGTTTGAAAAAAGTGGTTAGGGAGCGGAAATTTGTTGCTCTTCTCGTCAGTGTTCTCTTTTGCCAAAAACTACACATTTTTTTGCGTAAACGAACAGCTTTCGGCTAAATTTGGCAGAATTGGGTAGAATCATTGTATATCCAATCTATAGTATTCTCATGAAACACGATTTTGTAGGTAGACATTTGGTCGATAGGTTCGCTGTGATCGCCTTACCGAGATCCCTTAACAAAAATTAGTATTACATTTGGACGCATAGATGGCCACGAGCTTTTTTTCTTCATGAGAATACTATAGAATTTATATACAATGGTAGAATGTAGTTATTATGTATGAGTACACGAACAGACCTAATTTCTGCACAAATAAATTTCTTGGACAGAGCTAGACAAAAATTGTCAGGAAGGGAAGTTTGTTTACTCTCTCTTGCGCATTCTTTTCTGCCAAAAACTACACACTTTTAGCGTATACGAACAGCTTTGGACTAAATTTGGCAAAATTGGGTAGAATTTGGCTGTTCTGTGCGAGTACACGAACAGGCCTGTTGCATTTCCTGGAAAAATGACTGAGCGCTCAAAAAATATAAACTGGCTAAATGAATAATTGTGAAAATCAGCTTGGGTTTTGTTTACGTTTTTAATAACCTTAGTTTTAGATTGGTCATTTTTTTTTTAAGGAGGGTGTAGCTAAAACACCTCTGAAAATATTTTGTAAATAAGAATATATTTGACGTGGCGTTAAGACGGATTAAGTTCTTCGACTTGGTTTAACTATTCCGACGTTAAAACGGGTATTAGTGAAATCTAATAAATAAAGCTGCAAATACCTATTAAGTTAAGAACTAATTTTTGCAACGCCAAATTCCTCATTCGAGCACTGGATTTCTAATAATTAAAAAAATTTATCGTATAGGTAATGTAGGTATCTATATTTAACTCTTCGCTTATAAAATAATATTCTTATACATAATGTATTGTGTTTTTTCTTTTATGGT
This sequence comes from Dasysyrphus tricinctus, assembly GCA_963921185.1. Taxonomy (NCBI): domain Eukaryota; kingdom Metazoa; phylum Arthropoda; class Insecta; order Diptera; family Syrphidae; genus Dasysyrphus; species Dasysyrphus tricinctus. The sequence goes on along the minus strand of OY992533.1, from coordinate 116,881,925 downwards.
TCTTTGGTCTATGTGAAAATTAGCAATAAATTCCACATTACCAACAAACCTAGATTACCAACGGTTATTGAATACGAAGTCATTTTATGTAGAAGTTTATGATTTAGCTTTGGCTAGAAATAATAATTGAGTCATAAGCTACATTTTGGCATACAAATATTCATTGATTTTGCTTTCTAAACGTTTCAAAATTAAATATTAAAATTTTCAATGATGAAGTTCAATTATAGCTATAACCGTCACTAAACTTGATTTAATGAGAACAATCAGGAAGAGTTATACGAACTTTCAATTTAAAAATGAATATCTATGTATGTACATAAAAGCTATTAGATAATTTGCAGTTGAATCGAAATCGTAAATATGCCTAATAGATTTTCTATCTACATAATGTATGTATCAAACAATAATGAATTGCTAGCCATATAAAACGATTCATTTTGAGAGGTTCTTAAGTTGCAATCTTTTTCTAAAATCTTCATTTAATTCTGCAACACTCACATAAACATTTTTGCAGCAAGTCAATGCACCATAATATTCTTCCTTCTTTCCTTCCGTTTTTTTTTACAGTAGGTAATCAAATGAAATAAAGTGCAATGCAAAGAAGTGTCACTTAAAAGACATTTTCTAAGGTGGTGGCACTTATAATCAAGGTCAAGTCTAAAATACGTAAAGTAAAGTTAAATATACAAGAAGAAGGAAGAAGAAATATGTAGGTATGTAGGTATGTATAGCTAGTGTTATATTTATGACGCACTCGAGTTTCGATTTGTATAATATATGCCTATAGTATATGGCTAGTTAAGCAAACTTAAGTTTGACCTAAATTCCTTATTTTTTTTTTTATTTCTTTCACACCTTATTATAATTCTTAATAATCTATAGCTAGTTTCCTTTTTTACGAATACACCATGAAGAAACAAACAAATATAAACAGCAGCAGCAGCAATAACAACAATAACAATAAAAACAAAATCCCATCACCTCTAAAAACTACATATATTTTCACTTTTATCTTTATACGCTTTTTTTTCTTTTTCCATTTGCTTTTCAGAGGAGTCGTTTCAGAAATCCAACAACAAATCGTTGTTGTGCTCATTATAGGTTAATGGTAAAGTGTGTTCCCAATGCTTATTACACGAATGCTATTTTTGAAATTAGAGTTTTGAGCGCGTAACAGTCATCCTTTCCTAGAGACTAGAGACAACCTCGACGAAGACGGCAACTCGACGATAGGTATACAAAATTATGTTTTATGTTCTTCTTCATTGTCAAAGTCAACAGGTCTGACCTATAATTTATTTTAAAACGAAGTTCTTACAATACAAATGTGTATTATGACGTATGGCGCTTGAAGAAGAACATTTGATAAATTTCTAGAACCACCATAATAGACAGAAACACCCAGCACCTTGTAACTTATTTGGTTGACGTATTCGTTTTTCTTTCTTTTTATTTTTGTTATAAAATATTGTCGGACATAAAGATTGTTAAAATTATAAATTGATTTAATTACATAGTAAATGGAGATCCCCTTATTTATATTTTTCGTTCTTTTCGTGGCAAAATAGAAAAAATTAATGCCAAGTCAGGCGATAAATCATTCCAATAGTTTGATCGATTTTATCCATAATGTTAGCTTTACACGAGCTAATGATGTAATATAATAAAGCTTATTGAATTGTCTGAAAAAAGGTATTGGAACAAAAACAGTAAACTGATTGTATAGGCAATAATATTCAGTCTTGTGGAAATAGTAATTAGCTAACACCTGCAGATGGCTAATAATTTGCATAATCATTTGTCCTAAATTCACAGCGCTTGGATGTTTGAATGTGTTAATAGAAGAACCATACTGATTGGACTTAATAGAATAGATGCACTTTTTTTTTAGACCACGTTGATCGGACTGAAGAAACACAAATTTAGAATTCAGAGTGAACTCATTAACACTTTGAACATTTTTTCCATCCTGGATTCTTTTCTTTAATTAAATTTTAAAAAAATCTTCAATTTTTTTTGTGGGCTTACACAAATTGGTTTTGAATCTATTTTTAAATGATATCAAATTAAATTGTAGCTAAAACAAAACAATTTTTATGTGGGCAGTTGGAATCATCATTTTAGATTCTATAGAAATATTGCGGTTGGCAATGGAACAGTGGATGTGGTAATTGACTGCTTACTTAGATGTCTTGATTTCATCAGATAATAAACACTTTACCAACATAAATTCTTTTTATCCGTCTAACTTGTGTCATGCAACCAAAATCGCATTTTAAAGACATTTATGTCGTATAGCAATATTAAACTTAAATGTATAACAAAAATTTATACAAGGATAAATAAACGCATCAATAAAATTGTTAAATAGAAAAACATATTATCAATCGCGTATAATTAAAAGTAATGCACTCGTATGACCATTTAAACAAATTGTTTTGCATTAAAGACAATATGGGACTAGGTATGAGTCAAATACAACTTTAGCAACGACAAGTTTTCTCATTTACCATATTATTGAGAAGCTTTATGTACATAGTTTTCATTTGTTTCAAGATCAAGTCCATATACAGGGACTTGAAACAACTTTATTTAACACAAGTTAAGTAAATTAATTACTGAACATAAAGATGTTTACGAGTATTTACTTAAAACTTGTTATTATCATCGTCATGAAGCGCAAAAGAAAAATAGTTGTTTAATATGAACCTTATTAAAGGCAGAGTTCATAAAACTATATAAGAAACAAATTGAAGAAGAATCTTCATCAGCATACTTTAATGATTATGCTGATGATATCACTGTCACACGGTGTTAATTTTGAATTAACATCAGAATGTCATCTAAATAAGCTTGATTTTAACCACATAAATTGGAATGGCACACGCTATTCAACAATTTGTCTGCAAAAAAAAGCTCACAAAGAAAATTTTCCTTAATTATCTTGAATTTAAGGGAAAATTTTGTCAGTTAATGGTTGAAGAAAATTTTTTAAGGAAAGAGATTTTTTGAATGATAAAAAAGGAAAGTAGAAAATAATAATAGTTCCATTCATATCTGAAAACTATTATAACGGCTACAGTAGGCTCAATTCAAAAACTCAAACGATACACCCGGAAGAGGAAATTAGTAAAAAATGCACGAACTTGTTTTGATATATTGAAGAATGAAGATGTGAGGTATTGATTTGCTATCGAAGAGTGTCTTTTCGATAAGGCGAAATTATCAGTTTTTACTTTTCATAAAGTAAATATTAAATGTTCTTCATTATTCTAAGGCTCAGTTTAAACCCGCTAAAGACAGAGTCTAAACCAATTTCGAACCTATAGCTCAGGAACCATTTTTTTTAAATAAATATAAAATTGTCGAAAAAGTGTATAACGGTTTGGTGTTAACTTTTGGCAAAAGTGTTTGGCCATAATAGTATTTTTTTATTTATCTAACTTACATAATATGCTTCAATCTGGCATGACAGCCCAAAACTTCCATCCAAAGAAATTTCTTGGGAAGAATTTTTCAGGAAGGGGAAATTATTTATACTCTTTTGAGCGTTTTTTTCTGCCCAAAACTACCCATTTTTTAAAGTTTGGAACATGGATTGGGGACAAATTTGCGACAAATAGCAACAATTTGCAGTTTTGGTGAGTTTTTCGAATAAAATGTGAATGTTCCATCACTTTTGCAATTGTGTCAAATGTCATTATTATAGAGAATTAAGGCTCAACTAAAATGTAACGAAAAGCCACCAAAAGCATCGTTGAAACAAAAAATGCCAAAAAATGCTTCTAACAAATAACCAAAACAAACACGGGCGGTCAGACGACAACTGAAATTTAAAATGTTCGTACATTTCTGTCACTTTTCCTTAGTTCGCGAGAGTTATCAAAACTGAACAAAAAGAGCAAAGTGCCTATGGCTTACATAAGTGGATAGAAGTTGTTTAAAATTTGTCCTTTAGTTGAAGAAAAAATCAAAAATTTGGAGCCAATGTTTTGCGAGAAACAATTCAAAGTGCCATAAAACGATCACATAAGGGCATTCAATCAGGAGATGATCATTTGACCATTATTATTTTGTCAACTTAAAGTCAGAAATTAACACCTTCAAATCCACAAAACGGGAGCCAATTCACATTATGACATTACTTTTGTCCCACCTTGTATTAGAAAATTTTAACAAATTCGTGCAAATACAATACAAATCTTATTCAGCCGTTGATTTTTTTTTTGTTAAAATTATATACATAGGTAAACAATCAATATTTATTATAAGTAAACAAAATGAAAAAATTTCTTTGTTTTATTCTGTATAGACTTAGCGCGCAAGATTAAACGAATTAGCATTTATCAACCAAGTCAACAAAAAATACACATCAACTGAAAAAGATAGCTCGTTGCCATAGAAGGGTTGGATGGTGAGTCATGTAAGTCGAGTTACAGGTATGTACGGTATGTAGGTACTGTATAGCCAATTCAACTTCTTTATTAACATTGAACTTTCAGTGAAATATAAATGAGGTGACGAAAACCAAAACTCATCATATTCATGCCAGAAAAATGTAATTGTTAAATATCTTATTAACGGAACTTAATATAATTTTCCTTCACACCATAACAGACACGATTTAAGAATCTATGAATAGATAAATCCAAATGCTTTCTTAGTAGCTATACTTTAATTTAAAAGTTATGTACATATTTTACAATTATTTCATTTGGTTTTGAAAATTTTTCTGACATGGATGTGTGGAGCTTTGGCTCTTACTATCTCAAAAAAGAGGTATTGGAATGAAAATCATCAATTGCCACTCAATTAGATATAAAAATCGAAAAAATATCTTCTTTAATTACTTCCTCTTAAACTTTTGAAATCTCCATTGAATCATCAAATTGGCACGAGACTTTAAAGTCTAAAAAAAAGTCTCGATTCGGATTACAATCTTCATCAAACTCAATCTCATTATTTTATCCCCATAACATAAGTCAGCTCCATTGAATCCATCGCATAATCCTGCCCAAACTAGTTTTTATTTTGCGAATCAAACCTCTGACTCATTTTATCTTAAGCCAACAAATGAACCGTGGGTAGATTAAAGATAAATGTTTTTCTTCTAACAGACACTTACCCCTAGTCTAGACAAAAAAAACATCATAATTAGAGTTACCTCACCATATCTGGACAAAAAATGGATATTCAATCCAGTTTTTCTATTTTTATATGAAAAACAAAAATCAAAACGAATACGTCATCCATCTTATCCTCCTAAGCTTATACCAAACCACCATTGATAAATAAAATACTAATCTACATAAAGAGTACCACTACCCAACCCACTAGGGAGGACAAAAACAAATAAGATATAAACATCTAAATACCTCTCAGTAACAGCACCTCCAGCCTGTCCATTATTATTGCCTTGTGTCGTTGTTGTCGTCGTCGTTGACTTCTTTGCCTCTTCTTTTTTCCTTCGATCCTCGGCAGCGGCACGCATTGGATCATATTTCGCACGTCGTTTCCACATCGCCAATTCAACTTCCTTCTGCTTGGTAACTTAAAATATAAAAAATATAAAAAACGTTGTAGTTGTTGTCTTCATACAAACAAAAAAAATAAAACACACATTCCAGGTTTAAAAAATGAGTCTCTTACCAGAAGTATCTCTCCACGCTGCCGAAGCCGATGTCCCTCGTCCCGATGTCGCCGATTTGACACTCCTATTCGATGCTCGCGTTGCATCCGTTCTAGACAAACCCATCGATGCACTGCTGGGACTGCGTCTAATCTCTGGTTTCAGGGTGCTCTTGGCATCGTTCTTTCGAAGGAAATTATTGCCTTGTGCTGGTTTATATTTAGATATATCCATGTACTTTGGTTGGATTCGCTTCGAATTGGCATTTTCAATTGATGATGATGGATTTGTTGCGGCTGCTGCAGCTGACGGCGCTACAACTGCATTGGCTGTTTGGAGAATTTGTTTCTTCGCTGATGCTAGCGAATTAGGTATGTGACCAGCCAGCCGATTCAAACTCGAATCGCGCGGCATCGATTGTCGCATCGAGGAACGTGGTGCGCTCTTTATAGCGCGTCTGGGTAGTTCTGGAGTATTGGGACATGCTACAACTCCAGCTGCAGATAGGAGATTCGATTTGGCTACTCCGACACCACCAGCCGTGCCAGCAACCTTCTGTTTGCTCCTCTCGATTCGCATCAACAGGGCTTTGTTATATCTAGTGTTGGTCAAAGGCACGTCGTTCGTCTGCACCGCCTCCGAAACCACCAGATCATCGTTGTATTCCTCGTAGTCCTCATTGGGCGAGTGGATGTCGTCATCTGATGACCCATAGTACTCCACATCGACCAAATCATCTTCATCGTTGATATAATAGGCCACATTATCATCATAGTCGCTATAGACATGTCTGAATGTGGTGCTACTGGCTGACTTTTTGATTGCCGACACTGGCTGGGATTGTCCAACATAATTGTGCCGCACTGACGGTGGGGTGTACAAGTTATTGACGGCTGGTCTCTTCTGGTGCTGCTGCTGCTGCGTTGTCGTTGTTGCCCTACACTTTGTGGAGAAGGAACTTGACCTTCTTAGTGGAGAGAGATGCTGCTGGTGCTGTTGTTGTTTAATCGATGTTGGCTCCAAGACGACTCCCCTAGTTTGATCGATGCCATAATACTGTTTGTTTGTCAAGGGCTGGTGTTGTCGTCGTGCGGGTGACACAGTCAGTGCTTGGGCGTCGTAGGAGTTCTTTCGTGCTCGTGGAATTTTCACATCGAGGACAAGTTGTTCGTGATAGCTATTTGTCATTAGATTGTTGCCAGGTGTTCCTCGTTTGTGCAGGGGATTAGTAAGAAGTAGTTTTGCTTCGATACTATGCTGGGGGCTATACTCATCCGCCGAATAGTACTGATGGCGATTTGGAACTTTTTTGGGCGAATCTCGTGACGAAGGTGGAGATTTGATTGAGTTTTTCCGCGAAAGTGTTTGCTGGAGATTCGATATTGCTGCTGCGGTCTTTTGTAGGTACAAATCTGTGTTGTTCGGATCGTCTTGGATAATGTTTTGCAAAGAAGCCCTCGTATGACTTGCACTCCTCGCTCGCCCAATCGAATGCATAGGCGAAGGAATCTTTGTTGGTGACTTTGGCGGTCGTTGGGCGGAGACATTCGGATCCGATGCGTAATCAAAGTCTCCCATTCGGAACCGATCCATATTTTTGTTGCGATATATCATGCTGTCATCCGTTGGTGGATCCTCCTCAGGCGCCCCACAGTTGTAACTTCTCGACATGATGTCATATTGTTGTTGATTAGTCTGTTTGATTGGCGAGCCTTTGATTACAGATGCAACACTCCTCGCTCGAGCATTCCTCGCCCACTCCTGAATCCAATCGTTCTTCGTTTGAGCTGTCTTCAACCCACCCGTGTCGGAGAGCTTACTTACTGGAGATTCAGGAGATTCTATTGCAGACAAAACATGGGCATCGGTTTGTGTGGTGAAAACATTTAATCGATAGCCAGATTTTTGATGGTCGGTGTAACCTCCATTGTAGGCAGCTCCAGAGTTAGACTTCAACTTCGCTTCGGTGCTCACGTACTCTGAACTATCGATTTGCGATGTGGACAAACTACTGCGTCTTGTGAGCTTTGGATGGGAGTCCAATGTGGTCTTTTTGGCCAGAACTCCACTGGTCGTTACACTGGTGAAGGTTCCTATATCTGGATTGGGTGGAGAAGCTTCCTTCAGTTTGTGTTGTTCTGGTTGGTGATGATGCTGTTGTTGTTGTTGTTGCTTAACTGTGATGTTTCTCACGCGAGACTTAATTTTTTCCAGATACGATGTCTTGTTTGGTGGTTTATAAGGTGTTGTCGTTGATTCGTATTTGAAGTTTACTTCAAGCACATTGTTTCGTCGTCTTCCTTGCAAACTTGTTTGGATACTATTTCTTAGAGGTAGATCCTTGGGACGCTGATGCATATGATTCCCCGATGAGGACACCTCCGAGCTGGTTGTGGTTGTCTTATCGATGTTCATTAGATCCTTCTGCTCCTCGGTGTAATTGTCGCCATCCAAGGTATACGTGCCAGCCTCACTCACATTGTCGTTTAGTGCCATGTTGTGGTGATAATCGTCCAGAGGAGGCTGTGGACATAAAAAGTCAATCTTCTGCAAAGCCATTTGCATTGCAGTCGACCGCGGAGTGAACGGTTTATTGGATGCAGTCTTCTCCCTTCGTGGTGGCTCTGGATGAGAAGAGATCGTGAGATTCGACGGTTTAGTTTTGACTTTTTTTGTTGCCGCTGGCGTCGCTGTGTTAGTAGTTTTGTTTGGAATTGCTGGTTTGGGATGATTGTGATTTGTCGGATGATGCTGTGGCGGTTCTGTGGTACTCGAACGGGGCGACCAGCTGTGCCTCTTTGTGGCGTCCTTTACTCTCGAAGTGCTTCGATCCCGGGCACGCATCTTTACTTTTTGTGTTGTATCGGAGGTGCCTGTAGACGGAAGTTCTGGTGGTGCTCGAGGGCTGCGAGGCACCACAGTTGGTGTTAGAGGCTCAACAGCTGCCGTTGGTGTTACTTCGTTACCTTCCAACTTCGACATGGATGCGCCCCGTCGATGCCGATTTTGAAATCGCTCGACCATGCTCTTATACTTGGCTGCCGCTGCCACCGAAGAGCTCGAATCTTTGACGGAATCATCGCCAAAATCGATTGTAAATGCCAAGCACTGTTGCTTGGCTGTGGCCGACGACGCAGATGACTCATCGTCATCGGCGATCGTGGAATTTGGTGTCGTTTGGCTTTGTTGTTCGTCATTCATTCCGGTTTTGGAAACAACAGCAGCTGTCGATTGATTTTCTTTTTGCTTATTTGGAGGAGCTGCTGCGTTTGCCATTGCTGTTGGTGCTGTGCTGTTGGTCTTTACCTGCTGCTGAATGACATCATCGATTTTTTTCACATTCTCCGGCGTAGCATCGGTTTTTTCTCTTCCATCTGACGACGAGGCGAGCGATGTCTCCTCCTCGTCTGCCTCGTTGTGATGATTATGGTATATGTGACTGCCCAAAATGGCCCGGTCCTTGTGACGATTGCGAGGAGTGGCCACAGGCTTGGCTGTCGCATCACTATTGTCGCATTTCTGCTCTAAGAAAGCAGCCCGAAGTGTCGCCGAAGCCGTAGCGCATGGAATTGGATCTGGACTTTTGGCTATTTCAAGGGGTTTAATATTTTTATCACTAACTGATAGTTCACTCAAATGTTCAGCTCCCAAGTCGTCCATTTTTCACACACACACAAAAAAATATGCTGAAAAACCGACAAGAAAATATTCAAGGAGGACCGAGGACAGGCAGAGAATTCGAATGAACGCACCACACACAACCCACAGCAGACGACAATCGAAATGGATGAAGATAAAGACCAAGACCAAGACGTCTGATAGAATCTAAAATAAGTATCAGGAATTCAAGGTTCCTTTTTGGGTGATTTCCCAATATCTTTTGTTTTTTTTTTGAAACTTTTTTTAATTCAAAACAAAAAATTGGAATTGTCACTTAAAATAAGGGCAACTGCGGTGCTTTTCACACATTCATCCATACACTCCATTCAATCAAAGGAGTAACTGAGACAAACAGAATAGTATATTTTGACGTCGACGGAATTATGTTTACATATTTTTTTTGTTGTTCGTTGTCCCAAATTCGATTACGTACGCGGACTCACTCTTACTTAATAGCCTTTAATGGAGTAGCATATGGAATTAAAAAGAGAAAGCACTATCGTAAATTGGAAGGAATTTCTTTCCTTTTTTTTTTTTCAAAAATCGTTTCAAGGTGGACAATCACTACACTTTTTTTTATTGAGCACTTGACATTATTTTCAAATTAAATTTTATTCACCACTAAGAGTTAGATAATTAGATTTATTGCAAAAATTAAATAAAAGATAATAATAGATTTTACGGAAATTTTTGTTTTGGGGAATTTATTGCAATTTGGGTGAACGAGCAAGCGGACGAAACGACGATGTGAATGTAAAAATTCGCGGATGCGTATCTTATGTTTCTGATTGGAATTTTTCACTAAAGTTGTGAGAGGTGATGTTTGAGTTGGTTGGTGTTGGTTTGACTGACTGTTTGCATCTTGCTTCAGCTTGTTCTTTTTTGTTGTTGTTGGAAAGAGTGGGAGAAATATGTCAAATTGTTTTGAAGTGCATCTAACTTCAGCTGTGTTGACTGTATTATCGCTAAACTGCATTATCGATAGTTTAATGGAAGTATTCAGGCAGATATAAAAAGTACTGGTGTTACATTGGAGCTTTTCACGGTTAAAATTTTTTAAGTCTAGCTATTTATACTTCTTGAGCACACAGTACTTATCCTTCGTTCTTTGACAGAGCAGGAGAAAAAATATAAAGAGGATTCCTCACATAGAAGTCAAAACAACTCTCTTTTTCTTTTCGTCTTATGTAATTTACTGCGGCAAAAATAATTGAGCAAGCAAAACCAAAAAAAAAATCAATTTTATAGGTGTGTTTTTTTCTTTACCCGAATGGGCTTTAAAGAAAAAGGCGACGTCAGGGCTAAGCAATTTACATGTTAAATAAAACAACCACACGGGCAAGTACTGGCAAGCAAGTTGGCTACATACACTGCCTGTCAAATTCGTAATTTTCATTCTACCAGCCTGCCATGGCGTCGCTAAGCCCCGATGTCGTTGTTTTCACCCGATTCTCCTGGAATATCTCAGAAATAAAAACTGGCTAGGTGACAGTAAACTGTCAAACTTTTAAAGTCTTTCACATCTAGTACTGATATTAAGGGTATTCGTACAACGACGTAAGGTCATCGTAGACGTAGTAAAGGTTAAAACTTCGTACCCTGTCACAATTTATGTGAAAAAATTGACATATTTACGCAGTTTACAACTTTACTACGTTAACAACGACTTTACGCTGTTGCATGAATACCCTTATTATAGCTAGCACAGTTAAATCTCCATCGGTAAACAACGACAACTCCGAAAAAGTTTCGATAAATAAGCCAGGAGTAAAGTGTCTTTGTTGTTGTTTATCGAGTACACATCGATTGTTGTGATTCCGCAAGCGTGAGATTAAAATGTTTGACAGATATCGTGTACACTATCAATCAAATCTATTCACACTTGTTTTGGGCGTGAATAGAATGTGTACACGGAAAATCATTCATGCTTGTGGAATATGGTCTCTGATCTCACCTTCAGACTTATTTAATTTCGAAAAAAGTCATGACCCAGAAGTCGTCAGGCACTTAGTGTATAGGCTCTTCACTTACTTCTAGGTCACAGTACACATATTAAAGGTAATATAATAAGCGTATTAATGTTTGTTCAGTTCTGCGCATCCATCAAAATCAGTGGAAAATGGCGAATCCCATGACCCCCACTCGTTAAACATGAACATTTGTTGTGTGTTATGTGTTCATTTGTTACTTATTTATTAGCAAATACAATTGTTTCAAGCTTTTTAGTGTTTATTATCATAATTTTGTCACGCAAACAACATTCCTTCATGGTTTTTAGTGTTATTTAAATTATTCTTTTGTGTTTGTTTTCTTCGTTGATGTTGTAATACAGCGGACGGGGTCACGTTAGGCTGCCATCTTGAATTTCTTTTGACAGTTCTCATCTCGGACAACATGCGCAAGATAATACCTTAGATATGTGTACTGTGCCTCGAGGTCACACGGGCAAGTACTAGCAAGCAAGTTATGCTATGTTCCCACCAAAACGAAATCCGAGATTTCAGCTAAAAAAATTCCAGATTTCAAATTGGTGGAGCAGAATTTCATTGAGATTTCGTTGAAATCCGGACTTTTTATTGAGATTTCGTTGAAATTTCTATGAAACCTTGTTCCAGCGGCTCAAAATATCGAAAATTTTCAACCGAAATCTCGGATTTCATTTTGGTGGGAACATAGCATTACAAAACAAACACATTTTCTCACTAACACATACAATCCCAAGCAACTTGCTCATCAACCGGCATGGAATTTTTAAAGCCAGTAGTGAAGCAAGTTGAGAAGCAAGTTGGGGGACAAGAATAAATTTGACTGAAAGTGCACACGATGTCTGTCAAAAATTTTAAACTCACCCTTGCGGAATCACAAAAATCAGTGTGTACACGATTTTCGGTGTACACAGAAAAAACTCACTCTTGCGGAATTGGGCCCCTGCTCACGAGGCTGAGATTGCTGAGGGCTCTAAGATTTCTTTTTCTTGCCAGACAATGAACATTTGAGCGCCATTATTTTGCCTTCGTGTAAATTCATGCCATTAATATGATTTGATCGATGTTATTCTATCAGATCGATGTTATTCTATCAGTTTGATGGCCACTCGTGTAAATGTGGTAATAAAAAAGTAGAGGTATACCTACCATTTGACCTGAGGCTGTTGTCATTCAAACGTCAGCTGAGTTTTTGGCATTTGGTCATTCGATGATTAAAATCCAAGACCCCATTTAGTGCAAGGAAATAATAGGGGTATTCATGCAACGGCGTAAAGTCGTCGTGAACGTTGTAAAGTTTTGAACTTCGTAATTCTGTTACAATTTGCATGGAAAATTTGAAAGATTTATGAAGTTTACAACTTTACTATACGTTTACGACGACTTTACGCTGTTTTTATTTCGATTACTTACACCAACGTAAGTCCGCTGCGGTCGGAAACTCTTTTGACTTTTGAAAGTAAAATTGAACGACGAAACTGGATGAAAACGATGAAATCTACACCATTTGAATTGCTATATTCGCTGGTCCGACAGTTATTGTATAATGTAGTTCTACCTTTCTTTAAACTAATAAGCACTTACCATTTGAATTCAGAAATGTGTTCCTTTCTGCTAAATCTTGGTCAATTATTTTCCAGTGTGAAAAACTTGTCAATATCAATGCAATGGAAAGTCTTTAAATAATTATATTTAGTCAAATTTAAAGCGTTCATTTTGTTTTATTATCGTTCAATATTTTTAGTTGTTTTGTTTTTATTTTTATTATGGATAAATGTTGTTGTTTTTTTTGTGTTTTATTTTGTTTAATGTGAAACTCTTTGGATAAAGGTAATAATACTTTGTTATTTTGTTTTGTTTGTGTTAAATGTAAGCTTTATTGAAATAGCTTGAAATTCTACGTTAATTTATTTGAATTATTTATAGTAATTATTATTATTTTTTTTGTTATAGGAATTCATGTACCTATTCAGTTTTTTTTTGTAGTTATTTCTTTGTTTTTTATTTTGAAGACTTGATATTGATATAAACTGTTATATTCACTTTAGGGTTTGATTGTAAAACAAAAATAAGCAGATGAATGTGAGGCGATTTTAGTATTTATTTGAATTTATTATCAGATATTTATTAGTTTTAATTGAGATGATGTGTTGGTGAATATCAAATACTTACCTCTCTCGTAGACATTCTCTGTATAGAAAAATAAATAAAATTCAAAATGAAATGATAGTTGATGGAAGCAAATTAAATAAAACAAACAATAAATATTTTTTTCTTTATTCAATTTTTAATGTTTTTTCTTATTTTATTTTAATTTGTTCATTTTTATTGTATATTGTTTTCTCTTTTGTGTTTTTTATTCTTCTTTTGTTTGTATCACTTAAGTATAGATTATTTTTGTTTTTATAAATCTTATACATTTTTTGTTGTTGTAAATTATAGACAATTTATATAGATTTTGGTTTTTTGTTTTTTAAATTTATTTATGTATGGATACATAGCTATACAGTTAAATTATAAATTAATAACAGTGTTCTAATTTATAAGGGTATTCATGCAACAATAATAAAACCATATCGTAAACATCGTTAACGTCGGAAAGTAAAATTTTTCCATACAAATTTGGAAACTTTCCGAATTTTACGACATTTAGGATGGTTTTACTACATTGCAAGAATATGAATACCCTTAATATTTTCTTTTTCATTAAGATCAAATAATCAATTTTATATACAAATATATATATGGTTAAAAAATTGTAAAGCATATAAAATTATTCTTAACAATTTAATTGGTCACTTTGCTTGGAAAATTATTTTATACTTAAACAAAACGAAAATATTTAAATTGTAATTAAACCAAGAGAAAAAATGTTGCTAATACAGTTTTAGAAATACTCCTTAATCCTTTTCCCTTTAGGTGTTTCTATTATTTATATTTTTTTCAGTTGAATTTGCAAAATATGATGTTCTGATTGTAACCACAAACCAAAAAACAAAACGAATTTTAAAAAGAATTAAGTTCCATTAGATACTGTTTTTCTAACGAGAAACAGAAACGGAGCCTACAAGCTATAACACAAAACTAAAGAGGATTTCCATTGGTAAATCAGATTTCAATCTACAAATTGTTTTTTTTTTCTTGTTAAGGCAATACGATTTCAAATTGATTTTTTTCGCCATGATATTCTTGTAATTATATGTCTGTCCCACATTATTTCTAAAAATCTCCAATCCTTGATCAAATTTCCTTATTCATTTCATTCAAATTTACCGATTCATTTGAATTTGCTTCCGTTTTTTACTAGAGGGATAATTTGCTTCATATTTTAAAAATTTGCACCAAAATAAATTAAACACATAATAAATCACGAAATCGCAAACTGACAATTGAAAATTGTTTAGATATAAGTACAGGGAGTTGTTATCTGTCAAAAAATTTAAATCTGCGAAAATTGATTTTAAGGGTTTTCTTGCAACAGCGTTATTAAATCGTCGTAAACGTAGTAAAGTTGTAAACTGCGTAATTCTGTCCATTTTTTCATACAAATTGTGACAGAATGACGAAGTCTAAAACTTTACTACGTTAACGACAGGTTTACGCCGTTTTTTGAATGCCCTTTCTATATATTTTCACACGTCTACTTGATATTAAGGGTTTTCATAGAACGACGGCGGCGTAAAGCCGTCGTAAATGAAGTAAAGCTGTAAACTTCGTAAATTTATGTCACATTTTGTATGGAAAATTTGACAGATTTAAACAATTTACAACATTACTAAGTTTATTACGACTTTGCATGAATACATAAGCTCAAATAAGTATACTCGAAAACCGTTTGTTTTTAACATTTTAACCTTACGATAGGATAGAGCAAATCTGAGTCTGAGTCCGGACTCGTATCTTTATGATTTTGAAGAAAGTTATAAATAATATTCTTCTGTTTTAGTCGAGCGAATGAATTAAGTTTAAATAAAGAAGTTTAATTGAGCTCTACTGGGCGAAACGCAATATATGAAGTAGAGCTCACTTAAATTTCTTTATTTATACTCGTATCTACCCACGTTTTTTTTGTGTTTTCACTATATGTTCTATAGTCATTTCAGAAAATTTAAAATCTCACAATTTGTTTTGCTTTGTCAAAAGCTGAGCAAACGAATCCAAAATTTGTTTCCTCAATATTTAATACAAAAATTTAGAAATTTTTCTAATAGACAGTTCTACAAACGTGGCTCAAACATTTGATCCAAGCGTTCAACAATCTTAACTCATCGATTTCGGCGGATTAATTGATTAAATAATAAAAGCCAATTATGTACATGCCTGAACCATCGTTAACCTTCAGTTGATCCGCCGAAATCGGTGATTTAAAACTACAGAATCACGGATCAAATATTTGAACCACGTTTTCGCGACTGCCCTTAAGCTCGCCATGACAGAGCTAAAGAGCTAAATGGCCCCACGCCTATCCAGAATCGGTCGTGTAGGGCGTGGATCGGCCGCCTATCCATTTGGATGGCTCGGTCGTGTATGGCCAGCTTAGTGTATGGTAAGAATCCTGTTTCTATTTTTTTGGCGAGATCTCATTTCTCTGAACTGACCTATATTTTCTTTATTTCTCTTCACCTTTCACAGTCACAAATGTACATTTTGTACATACCTACATAGGTACATATCACCTCCGTTCCTTTAAGGCCTGGTCAAACAGAGCGCGGGCCGACGGGACGGTCAATACTTTACTGGGAAAGAAAGAACGCGACGGTCAAATTTTGTTTGTAAATCTTTACAAAGACCGTCGGACCGCGCTCTGTTTGACCAAGCCTTTACTTTCCAAAACTGCCCAATTCTACCGATTTCAGTCCTAAATTCTGTTAAATTTTATAATCAAAAATAAAATTGGACTAAAGTTGCGAGAAATTGGCAGTTGGAAAGTAAAAGAAAAGACCAATGCTGACGAAATTGGCCCTCTATTCGTTTACTTCTAGAAATTGTCCATTTCTTAGATTTTAAATGTTTTAAAAATGGCTTAGTCGGTAGTTGACAAAACCAGCCATGTTAGGTATTAATCGCATATTAGGCGTGTTTTGTTGAGCTCCTTGATGTGAACATTAAGAAATACTTCACATTAAGCCAAATATTAATATGCAAACTCCAACAACAAGTTAACTGTACATTTGAACTTCAGTTACTCTATGGCTGAATATGGAACGTATCCTAATGTTCATATAAGCTGTGTTCCCTACCGAGTTTCCAAAACTTTCAGACCCCCAGATTTAGTGCGAACCCGTTCCACAAGTGAGCAATTGTACTGGTCCACCCTAAAAAAGACTAAATCTGGCGATTTGAAACTGTTTGCAACTAACTAAGGAACAGGGTTATTAAGGAGCTCTATAAAACACGCCTAGTATGAATATTCAAGTAATAGGGCGGTTCAGCTGCGTGTATCTTTAGCGATCCCTATTTGTTTGTCTTGTTGTAATCCCTTGTAAAAAAAAGATTTGATTTTAAAATTTAGAATTGCTGCCTTTAATGAAACATGTGGGCATATTTTGAGAAGATTCAGTTGTATGTATGCTATGTGTGTAATAGCATACATACACGCATACACATAAAAATGTCGTATGGCGTCGGCACAAACAATACGAAACAAACAAATTGCCCTACTTCGATTTGTCGTTTGACAGGAGAATATTTGCATGTATGGGTGAATGCAGATCAAATCTCTCACACTAGAAAGATCTCATCTTTTTTTGAATACAACATACAAAACTAGAAAAAGTACTAATCTTTTCCCAAAAAGATCAAATCTTTTCAACAATGAAAAACGACATAAGAAGGACTCACCTGTCTAATGTCGTTTTTCATTGAAATCTGAAAGATTTGATTTTAAAATCAAGAATTGCTGTCTTGAATGAAACATCTGGGCATACTTTTGAGCATAGATAAACATATATTTTTTATCTATGCTTTTGAGTAGATTCAATTACACACATAGCACACATACACGCATACAAATAAACATCACGTACGATGCCGTACAAAAATAATGCAAAACAAAAAAATGCCCAGCTGCGATTTGCTGTTTGACAGGAATGTGTTTGCATGTATTAGTGAATGCAGATCAAATCTCTCAAACTAGAAAGATCGCATCTTTCTTCTTCAGATCTCATCTTTTTTTGAATAAAACATGAAAAAGTAGAATAAATGCAAATCTTTCCGCAAAAAGATCAAATCTTTTCAACAATGAAAAACGACATAAGCCTGATATAGTCGACATTTTTGTATGTGAAAAGCCCGATTGTTCGACTGTGTTTACTATTGCAAACTTGGATTAATTGATGGATAGACTTCAAACAAACCAGAATCAAGGAAGTTCTTTAAGCGTTGTTGCAGATGCATTTTTATCAGCACGCAAAAAAGCAGTGATGCGAAATAATTAATGTTTATGAATTTACACAATTATAATGAGAGATCCTAGATGAAAATGCAAGAAATTATGACAAGCTACTAGTATTTAAAGGCCTATAAAAAACAAGCCTAGCCATGTTATTTAGATATTGGTCCTTATGAAAATATTTTGGTTTATGCTATCTGACAAGAGTCAGTCAATTAAAAAAGCGTGATAAACTTAGCTTTAAGATTTACTTACATCCTTGATGCAATGTCATGGGAAATTTAGGTGAGTTCATGTTTGCTAATGAGTGTAAAATACACGCTGAGCTACAAGGCTTTGGTCTTTTTAGGTCCTAAAATGTAGCAGCTAGCACCTGCAACGGCTGCCAATAGGCGTTTTCCTTTGGAGGTGGCGAAGTACTTGCAAGTACTTTGCTAGCTTTTTTCAATGGAACACATCAAACTGCTTTCCCATGTAAAATGTATCTACTCGCACATGAGAGCATGTGCACTTGGTACTTCTAGATTAGGGTTTTCATCTACTTATAAGTACTTTGCCACCTCCAAAGGAAAACGGCTAATGAGACATGAGATATTCAAGATCTTTCATCGCAGTGGTAGTGTGGATAAAATGGTCCAAAAATATTATGAATCTAATTTTCAAAAACACTTGTTTACCATTTTTTCATATTTGTATTCAAAGGTCACTTGAAGCGAATAACCATAAGGATTGGGATTTATTGCTCCTGATTTTGAGAAATGAAATTCATAAACGTCAAATGTTTCCGCCTCACTGAGCTGTTCGCCAGAGGCGGTTAATAGGTAAGTGTTGCCGAATCTCATGACTTATCACGATTTTCATTATGTCAATTCTTCAACTCATGAAATCATGAATTAATTGAAAATCTAATGATATCTATTTCATTTTTCCATAAAACAAATTCCAACACCGAGGAATCAAAAACATGAGGTTCACTTAAATTTCAAAACGAACACACCTATTATTCCATTGTATATCCACTCTATAGTATTCTCATTAAACACGATTTTGTAGGTTGACATTTGGTCGATAGGTTCGCTGTGATCGCCTTACCGAGATCCCTTAACAAAAATTAGGATTACATTTGGACACTAGATGGCCACGAGCCATCTTCATGAGAATACTATAGAATTTATATACAATCATGGTAATACTACGTTTTCACCAAAAGATAATCTGGGGATTTAAAGAAAAAGATTTATGTGGTGTTTTCACCGGCTGAAAAGATTAAAAAGAAGATTTAAGGCCTAACTACATTCAATTCACTTTTGTACAAAAGTGAAAAAATGTTTTGTCTTTTTTCAATAAACTACTCAATCCTATCTTTTATCTCAAGTTTTACAAAAGTAAAAGTTAGAGCGTTCCTAACTTTTACTTTTGCAGAAAAGTGAAACACAACTACATCTAAATAAACAGTTAGGAAACTGACCCATAGATGTCCCTCACATCGATAATAGTTGCTGAACTAGCCTATTCCATGGTTGAATGCATTCAGCTCAACTCAAATTTCATACTCTTTTCGCAGGAAGGTGTCGCTAGCATATATTTGTATTTTTCACTTTTGCACTTTTGTGCAAAAGTGAAATGAATGTAGTTAGGCCTTTACTCTGAGAGCACACTTCAAAAGCAAAAGGGGTTTCATTTTTCTTATGAGGTGGAAGTGAGACAGAATGTTTTTTTTTGTGTCAAAAATTACAGAACTGAATCCAGCCACTAATGAATCCTTCAGCGCCATATAAGAATAGGTTAGTTTGATTTGTTCAACTATTTGTTCGAGGGAGATTTAAAGTTTAAAGTTATATAAATAAAAAAAACAGGAAAATGTTCTAAAACTATATAACAGTTTCACTCACTGCAAAATATGAAAGGTGAATTTAAGGATACCTACATAATAAGGAAGGGTATTCATGTAAGAGCGTAAACTCGTCGTAAACATCGTAAAGTTGTAAACTTCGTAAATCTATCAAATTTTCCATACAAATTGTGACAGAATTACGAAGTTTAAAAGTTTACAACGACTACGACGACTTTACGATGTTGTATGAATACCCTTAGGGTATTACTACGACGACTTTACGATGTTGTATGAATACCCTTAGGGTATACCCTTAGGGTATTCATACAACAGCGTAAAGTCGTCGTAAACTTTTAAGCTTTGTAATTCTTTCATAATTTGTATGGAAAATTTGACATATTTTCGAAGTTTACAACTTTACGATGTTTACGACGAGTTTACGCTGTTGCATGAATACTCTTAATAATTGTGAAAAGCCTAAAACGTCTCTTAAAAAGCCTCAAGAACCGTCGTCATATAAGTATTATGAACATGAATACATTTTAGATTTGTTTGAAGAGAAAAAGTGCTTAAGGCTAAAATAGAGTCATGCCTCACTTGTTCGTACTAAAGGCTTAACAATTTAAAGCTTTTTTTTTGTCAAAAAGTGGAAAAAACCATGGTGCCTGTAAATTGTGTAGCCCAAAGTCGGAGCGAACGGATTCGTATAACTTTTTTCGGGATCTGTAAAATTTTCCGTCTACGATGGAGTTCGTGATAGTCCCGATTTTGTTTTTCTTATAAAAATAGGAATTCTGGAAACAACAGATAAACTAAATGATATTTAAAGTGAAGATTGTTGCGGTTGATATGAAATGTCAAAGCCAATGAGTATATTCATTGAATACAAATTGATGCCAAATTGTGGAATGCGATAAGTAGAGAAAATTAGCCCAGGATTAGATTTGGGCTATTTATAGCCCAATTATGATTGGGCTGTCATACTGAATTTGTTATTTTGGGAAAAGATAGCCAAATTTTCGATAAAAAGCCCAGTCTGGCAAGCTTGGTACTAAGGAAACAAATTTTGGAGCGCTCTGCAATATAAATTGGACAACTGTCCAAATTCGATTTGATGTTTGACAGGAGAATGCTTGCGTCTATAGGTGAGTGCAAATCAAATTCTCAAGGTAGAAATATCGCATCTTTCATCATTAGACCTCAATTTTTTTTTGAATAAACATGGAAAATGGAAAAAGTGCAAACATTTTCCAAAAAAGATCAAATCTTTTCAACAATGAAAAACCACGTTAGTCATGACGTGTATGTCAGAGCAATAATTGTTCGTCAAAACGCGCATCCACTGTAAGTATAGCTTTAAAATTGAAACTTCGTGGAAAACACACGAATACTTTGAAGCAGTAAAGTCTGACATTCGTCAAATTTGTAAGTCTTTGCTACTAGAATACGCTAGTTTGGCTAGAAGTATGCCTCTGTTGGCGAACAATTTCGACGTTGATTTTTATTGGTGTACTTAGCTGTAGCTCCTAGCACTGTCAAAATGGAAAGGTTCGAATATAAAATAAATAGGCGTGTTCAGGAAAATGAGATCTCAGAGCCCTGAAATTTTCTGCAAATTTTCACATTATGTGAGAAAGTTGATTTTGACGTTTCATACAAAAAAGTTGTTCAACCCGTTTGTAAACGATTTATACTATTAGCTTGAAAACAAATAAGGTATTGATTTCTAGACTTCAGTTTAAGTCCTTAATAATGTTCCTTGTTTTATCAATTCTTTCTTCGGAGTAAACCTTAATCTCATAGCAAAGAAAAATAACTTATATTTCCAAATGAAAAATACATAGATGTACATATAACAAAATAAGCAAATAAATAAAAAAATGCCAATACTTCATTTTCAGTTGTGTATTTTATAAGTTTTGTTTTTATAGAAGAGAGAGAAATAATATTAAATTTAATAACAAAAAACTATGTTTTCTTGTTTTTATTTGTTTTTCTTATATTAAGATCACTTTAAATTGTTTCATTTGTTTTTCATTTTTAATATAATTAAATAATATTAGTTCCTTATATAAAAAAGTAATTGTATAACGTTCTATTTTTTATTTCTGTTTCACTTAATTTACAAATTAACAAATCAAACACAAACGCACTCTTGCATAAGATAAAACAAAAAAAAAAAGATATTCTTTTTTACAAATTAACATTTAGTATTTTTCTTTTTTTATCATCATAATCAGTAATAATTTAAAAACCAATCTTTTATTCATTACATAAAAAAAAAAAAAAACAAATATTTTCTTCAGCTTTACATAAAATTATATATATAAATATAAGCTTAAAAACACAATATTAAGAATTACAAATTGTATAGTATTTGGTTTAAAGTTTAAAGGAAAGAGAGATAAAATAAATCACTTTTTTTTTTTTAGTTTCCAGTTGTTTTGTCCTTCTTTTGTGAATATAAATATATTTTTTTTTATACAGATATCTTTTATGGTTGTTTTGTTTTAAGGCTACAAGAAAGAAGAGTTGTGTGTTGTTTTATATTTTTTTGTTAATTTTATTTAAACTTTGTTTTACTTCAAATTTAAATATAGCATTTTTAACTGATGCTACGGCTTTTTGTTTTTATTTAAACAACTTCAATTTGTTAATATATTGTATATATATATAATAGATTTTTTGTTTTCTTTTTTTACATAAAATTAATTTTTTAAATTCTTTTATATTTTGTTTCCTTGCGTTTGATAACAATTTAATTAAATTTGTTTGTTTCTCATGTGTTTTTTTTTATTTATTAATTCACTAAAAGATTTGTTTTTTTTTTTTGGGTTTTTATTTTTATCATCAAAAAATATAAATTACATTATTGTACAAATAAAAGCCTTGGATAAACTTTTATTATATATAGGTTTTTTTCTTATTTTTTTTTTAAATTGAAGTGTTAAATTAAAAACAGAAACACTTTTTATCTTTTTTCAGCAAACACAAGTGTGGTTTTAACGATTTGTTTTGTATTTTTATTTATTGATTCTTTTTTTGTTTAAATTAAATTTTGTTTGTTTTTTGAAAAAATAAACTTTAGATAATTTTCAAATTGGTGTGTTTATGTGTGTGTTTTTTTTATTTGTGTCTTTTACGTGAGTGTTGTTTACATTTACGACAAATATTTTAACAATTAAATTGTTCTCTTTTTAAAAATAGAAATAAAAAACAAAAATAATAGAGTAAGAGAGTGCAAAACAACGCCATCTTTTGGTGTTTGCCATAATTATTTGTTATGGTAGTAGTGATAGTTGCAAAAACTATGCAGTTGTTGTATGCGAAGTGTGTTGTTGAGGTGTAGGAGAATTATTACTACTGTTATTACTACTGCTATTGCATTGCAACATATTGTGTGTGCTACCGTTGTGATGATTATGATTAAAGCCAATATGGCTGCTTTTTGCTGTGCTACCGCCGATGCAGTAGCCACTAGTTCCGCCGCCCGTTCGCATATCACCGAATTCACTTGTGTTGAAGTCCCCCAGGATCCCGCCCATCAGTCCACCGCCACCGCCCCCAGCACCGCCTCGAATGTCTGACTGCTCACTATTCAGACCCCTCTTGGCTTCGGGCTGCGTGCAAATGGGCTGCGCCATCGCATCTCCATCAATGAGACGACCCGACTGCAACAAATTGACATCCTCACTGGCACCGGTTACAGTGCCTGTCATCGTTGTGACAGCTGCTCCCGTATGCACTGACGCTGTCGCTGTCGCCGCAGATGAGAGCGCCCCCGTCGCCGACGATGACCCCGTTTGTATGGAGGCTGTTTCGCTGGAATTACTTCCGTCATCGGTTAGGCGTAACGCCACTTCGAGATCACGCAGCACATCTGTTTCCTTCTCGTCGATTAGGTTAAAGCGCCTGTGCAGGGCCGTCAAATGGGCAAAGGTTAAATTTAAATGTGTGTGTAATCCTAGGAGGGCGATTTCTCGGAAATGCGCCGCATATAGATGAGCTATCACATGAAATTGCAAGCGTAGAATTTTACGGGCGATCGATTCGAACGAATTTGGGAATTCGTTGGCGTATTTGGTTGGGAATATTAACTCGTCACTGACTGTTTTTTGGGTGAATGTCATGACATAGTCGATATATTGGGGCGCAGCAACGCGGGTCTTTTTACCCTTTTCATCGAACCATAAGTACGTTCTGAAAATAAAAATTTATGTTTTAGTAAGTGCTCATGGTGAAGTTTAATATGTTTTAATGAAATTGAAAAAATGGACTTTGCATACAATCTATCGAAAACAAATATGCAATTCAAGTGTGGGTAATACAGTTTGTCTTCGGAACTAAGCGAAAAGAATATTCTGGGTTTAGCTAAGCCAGAAGGGGGCAAGTTGTTATTGCATTTAACATGTTGATTATTGAGCCCTGAAATCATTTTTTTTTTATACCAATTTCTTCGGGGCTTGAAGCACGCCTACTGAACCTGTCGCAAAAACAACGAGAAAACCAAAGTATCCTGAATATTGACAAGTGTAAATTCTAAAAAAAAAAAAAAATGGCACTTTTTTTTGTATAAAGTTCAAGTGTCAAAAGTTGATAATCTTCTGTCAATTGTTATTATGAAATCAATTCCATAACGGCATAAGAGAAACACCTATGCGGAATTTCCTCCAAACGTCATGTCAGTGGCGCTTATATTGGTGAAAACAAACGGTTCTTGTTTTTATGTTGCTTCCAACTGAGATCACGGAAATCTGTGAGATTTTGGAAACCGACTAACCTTGGTAGTTCAGGTTAGTGAGATGTCAGAAAAATTTAAAAGTTGTGCAAGCAAATGCGAGTTTTTTGTCCTTTGATGACAGTTAAACTCAGAAATTTTGATAATTTGCAATGGCTGTTACGATAGATGTCAGAAATAAAAATGACAGTTCTTATTTTGAAATGAAGGGAAAAATGCATATTTGATTTCAAAATCGAAACATCCGGATAACCAATCGAAAAGCCATAAGACTTATCATTGCTAGTTACCGTTTTTATAATGATCAGAAATTTGACGAATGTTATTTTTCGAGGATTTTACAAATCTGTCGAAACTTTTGTAAACATGCAACAAAAAAGGACTGAACTTAGCGAATATGTCAGCGTCAAAAGTAACAGTTATCATTTTGTGGGAACTGTCAGGCTCAAATTGATAAAGCGAACATGAAGACAGTCTTTTTTCTTTTATTGAGTCTGAGCTCTATTTTTATGATCGAAGTGTAATTTGATAACAAAAAATTCACCATTTGTAACAAAATTTTTAATTTCAAACAGAAAATTTAACAATAAAAATCTTATTCTTCAACGTGGCCATGACAGATCCCACAAAATTATGATGTTGACGATTGTGAACTAACGAGAGAGTGATATTTTGCTATTTGATAAAGAGCTCTATTTTCAAGATAACATTTTATAAATAACTGTCAACTGCCCCTGTTGCAGTCTTTAATTTGTATGAAAGATTGAATATTATCACTTCTAAATAGGTTTGTTCCTTACTGTTGTACCCTGAACTCGCATGACACTTTTTTAGCAAAGTTTGTTTGCACAGTATTTGATGTGTAAGCCATGTGCCCGCATGTTTTTTATCATACAAATTTAGCACTAATATAGTTTTCTGACAGTTAAATGACGTTCCCCAGTGCGCACTACGGCAGGGCCCATCAAACAAACCTAATGTATGGACTCGATCCACTGTGTGACGTTTCAGAACGTCAAACATTTCAATCCATTAGACCCTGCTTACATTGGACTGAAAAACTGAATGTTTTTTGACGTTTCAGTATTCACATCTGAAAAGTAAAAGTAGTTAGTTTTTCATGGTGCATGAAAAAGGTGGAATTGTTCCAGTGCATAGTATTAAAGCATCATCTAGCTACTATGCGCACTTTTTTTTATAAACTTAGGCATTCAGCCAAACTTTCACCAAGAGAGATCTTGACATTTATGAAAACCTTCTCAAATCTAGGTCATGGACCGAAGTGTGTCCTAGCTTAACATTATTTTATTCAATCTCCTATAATAATCAATTTAAAAAGCATCATAAATATGTACAAAACAAAATATGAGAGTAATGTTGCCATAAAACTCTTTGCCATCAGTAACCACAACACCAGTTTCACATTTTTGCTTCATTCATCTATCCATCTATACACCGCAGAAGCCCATAAATTGTAATAATTCCAAACACAAGGCGAATTCTATAATCCCTATAATATTTTCCTGACTGACGACTGAGTTGGGAATCATCATCATCATCATCATATCCATGAAACATGGCCTGGACTAGCCTGGGTTGGTGGTGTGCTGTATAAAATATATAGTTTACCACAAAACCCCAACGGTCAGAACCTACTTTTCGATTGAATTTATGATGCAAAATAATATCCCAAAGTTTTTCTATTTTTTTTTTACTTTGCCTTTGATTCTCGATTGAATTGGTTGTCAAAACAGATGTGGCAGAAAACCGAAACATACGACCCAACTGCACTTAAGTTGTAGGGCATATGTATGTAATTTAATCAAATTGGAATTAGAGATACAGATGAAAATACAAGGAATAAAAATGAATTAAAATATTTATTAAAAAAGTATCCTTACCTATTGCCAGGCCCAGTCATATCCGGACATCCGGATGGTGTACAAAATTCACTAATTGTTCCATAAACTAGATTAACATGTTCGAAAAGTGCCAGTGCTGAAATGAAACAGAAAAAAAGAAACAAAAATCAGTATTTATTTAATCATTTTAGTCATTTGTTGGGAAATTAATTAAAAGATTAAATGAGTGATACTAGTTTTTTTTAGGAAGCAGAAGTCCAACTCCATCCAAAATTTCAAAAACCAAAACAGCATATACACGTAACTCCTTAATATCCTTAATTATTAGCTTTAATTTTAAAATTAAACTTTCCCCCACAAAATTTCCACTTTAGCTCCTGGGATTTTCTAAAGTTTGGTGAGTGTTCTCTGTGTGTCTCTCTCTGATAGTTAATATTCCTCGGAACAAGGTTAAAAGTTTCTAAAAAATCACATTTTAACAGGATTCCACAAGACTATGTACAAAAGTTTGTCTGTATAGGAATAAAGGTATTTCGTGTGCTCTGAGTTTTTTTGTATTTAATTAAATTATTAAGTTTTAATCTGTTTGAATAATTAATGAAACGTATAACTGGACCGTAAAAACTTGCACACAATCCTCATCTCATTCTCATCGCCCCCCTTCACGGTATGGAGTGGGTAAATGGACTTCAAAGTTTTGACATTGTAGGCAGTTTGTGGATTAAAGTTGGCGTATTGATGGACAATCTTTTGTTTTTGTTTTTCTTGAGAATAGTGGATATTGGTATAGGAAAACAAAGATGGAGAGGAAGGGATTTGAAAAGTTGTGAGGATTAAAAGTTTTGAATTATTAAGTAATTGATCTGAATGAATAGAAGGAGGATTAGACTTTCGAATTCCTTGACATTTTAACCTAACGAGGGTTTATATTTATTTATTATTCAAATCAAATTCAGGTCATCTTTTTCCGAAAAATTTGAATCGAGTTTTTTGAAACGTGAAGTAAGAAAAAGTGGTTATTGAATAGAGAGAGATAAGTGTTTTGCACATGAAAAACGACAAATTGTGAATGGCAACGAATTTTGACATTTCAATCACATGAGTCAATCGGTTGGTAGCCAACAGCTGCAAATTGTCATAAAATATAAATAAATAAAAGGGGTGCTTAAAAAATTTGAGGTAATATTCGAAAGAATTTGTTTCATTCGCTTGTAGGTATTAGGAATCCTGATGTTGTGGATTGTGAATTCACGTTTGACAGTAATAAATATGTTGTTGGTCGCGTAGAGAACATTAAAATGCAAATTTCTTCTGGTTTAAACTGATTTTGGACAGTGCTTTTTTTTAATTATAAACGAGTTGTTTATACAATTCATCGTATAATTGAAGCAAAAATAAGTTGATATTAACGCTTAAAATTGGGATCATTTATTCAATTCATCGGGTAATTAAAGCAAAAATAATTAGATATTTAAGCTTAAAATTGTCTAACAACATTCGCTGATCGCAGCTCATGTGAAAGGCACTTACCAATTAGATTGCAGTACTTGACAACGTCATGTGAATAGTTCCTTAACTCTAAAAACTGTGTTATCGGTGGGGATTATCACTTTGTTATCGATAGTTTGTATTGAAACTTCAAAATATAATTGAGGTACCGAATACAAAATTTTTTGGCTCTATTCGTGTACTTTTAAAAACCGCAATTTTCTGTCCAAAGTCCTGTCAATTTTATTTTCATAATTCATATAATGCCTGTTTGGTAACTTGAAAGTTTCACCAAGTTTCCCAGACTTGGGTTTTTTCTCCTATGTTTGCTGACAGGAAATTGTGAAAATTTGCAAGAAATTTTACGTTAACAAACACTCCTATAAAATAAGCTTGGACAGAACTTTGGATTAAAATTGGTAGAAATTGGCAGTATC
Source organism: Dasysyrphus tricinctus (assembly GCA_963921185.1). NCBI lineage: Eukaryota > Metazoa > Arthropoda > Insecta > Diptera > Syrphidae > Dasysyrphus > Dasysyrphus tricinctus. Next base: position 116,853,898 of record OY992533.1, on the reverse strand, counting down.
GGGAAGAAAACGAACAGAACTTTTGTGGAAACTTGAGGTTAAGTATTATGTTTTTATTTCAGATTGTTTTTTTGCAGTTGCTCCTAGAATTTGTTTAGTAAAAGTCCGACGACTGAGCTACTTGGGTCATGTAGAATATGGATGAACACAAATGCTCCAGCTCTGAAAGTAGCTGTGTTCTTTGTGAAGTTTCAAACAGATTCAGACCGCTAGAGGTAGTGCGAACACCCGTTCCACAAGGCAAAAATTGTACTGGTCCGCACTAAATCTGGCGTAATGTTGCACTAAAGATGGACGCTGCAGTGCAGTCGAGGAAAAGTGCGACTCAGGTGGCGCTCACAAATAAAAGATGACAACAACTGATTTGGCATGCTAACTGGAGACTTGTATCTTGAGGCCCAGATCCATACCAGACTGTATAGCACCACCTTTGAACAAAAAACAAGTAAGATTATATACAAGCAACTCTGACACCCTAGTTTTGTGCCATCCTACGATAGGATTGAAGATCAATTTTTTCGTGCTTCAGAGACTGTAAAAAAGTTTTAGTTTGTATAGCCAAGGCCTTGTGTGTTAAAAAAGTCTGTTGACTAGTCTCATGTTGAATCAATTCAAGCCTTGTAACACAGGAGGCCGATTCTGGTCATGTGAAAAAATGAATCAGACAAATGAGTTTCCACATACGCCGTCAAGAATTGCTTTCACTTTTTCGGTTCATCTGGCGTAAAAAGCGATTTCAGTGAATGAAAACGTCAGATGAACTATAATATCGATGCTCGAACCACCTTACCAGAATCAGAATAAATGCGAAAGATTGAAAAGTTTTTCGTTTCACTTTTTCATAGGTCTAAGGGATCTTGTGAGTTTAACATGTCAAAACAACATACCTATAAGCCGTGTTTTTTGTTCTTGTCCGGAGGGTTGGGCGAAAAAAACTATGTCGGGGCTAAACAGTTTACATGTCAAATATAACAACAACTAAGCCCCTTCGGGTTTAGCTAAGCCCAAAGAATTCTCGTGGCTTAACTTAAGGCCAGAGAAAAACTGTGTTACCGACACAAATTTCATGCTAGGTATCGATAGTTTGTATGCAAACTCCATTTTTATTTCTGTGATGGCCGATTCCTCCAGGCTTGCAAAAATAAAACACGTAACATTCTTCATTTTGTTTTCAAGCCGCACCCTCCAATGACCTTAACAACAGTAAGTAGTATATTTTAAAAACAAATTTATTTGTATTTATAATATTGACCAGTTTCTTGTAAAAATAACATTTTTATCAAATTATCATAATCATGAAATAATAATTTCAATATCTTCATTGATTTTCAACAAAGTCATCTGTATAATCCTTATAATAAAAATGTATAATTGTACGTATCTAATCTTGATTATTTCTGACGCAATACAGTCATCTGTTTTTTGCACACTTATCATTATACCTATACAAAAATAAATGACTTGTTATGCCAAAAAATAACAACATATATCTCCAACCCTCCTTGACTTCCTGTTTTGTCATTTGCAGCAATATGCACTCGAATGTATTTATACACAATCAATTATGACATTTGGCAATTTGCATTCATTTAAGAACCTATATACACCAACAATTCCCATCTATCATTCTGTTGGTGGATTTGTATATGAATACCTATCTTCTGCTTAAAATATGACGTAAATGTTGCATAACCTCAAAAAGGGTATTTTATGCCAAAAATTTCAATTGCACTATACATGCATACCTATACATCAGAACAGAGGCAAGACAGTAAAACAAATTTTATTTCACTTACCGACCTTTACGTCAAGTCAATTTAAAACAAATGTGTACATATACAATTATATGCACATAAACAGAAATATAAATAATAATACAAAAAATAAATATCGAATAAAGGCATTATGCGACTATATGCGCCCGCCAAAATTAGAGTCCACGTGTCGTTGTCATCTTCATCACAAATGATATTGCAGAAACCGAAAAAAGAGTTGTTTGTTCACTTTGTGCACTTGCTGTTCAAATTTATTTTTACGATGACATGTTGTTGGGTTTCGATAAAATTTGTTTTTTTGCTCGTTTTTTGTTTATTTTTATTTTCATTGATTGATTCATTGATTAATTAACACTCAATGGATGTTTAAAGTAAAATCGTTTCAAAGTAAATAAAGCGAAGTGCAAAAATAAATTTATTTATATGTGATTTTCGACTGACATATGTCACATTGCTGATTGATTGTTGAATGACAGTTGAGCATTTATATGACGTCAGAGTCGCTGCCTTCGAAAATATATAAGAAAAACACCATAAAAAGAAGCAAAAAATCCATGTGAGTTTAAACAGAATGTATTTTTTACTGGATTTTTTATTGAATAAGTGAGACAGTGGTGTAGTAATATATGTAGATTAACTGAAGGTGTGATTTTTCAAACCCAAAGGGAATTGCACAAAAACGACTAACATATAGTGCTAAACAATTTCTATATTAAATGCTTCAACAACTAATCTCAAACGGACTTTGTTTAGCCCATAACTTAGACGGTGTTCACATTGGACTTAAAACCCGGATTTCTTCTAACTTTTTAGAATTTACACCTTGGTCTTACTCTTTCAGTGAAGTGAGATTTGAATACTGAAACGTCAAAAAGTCCCAGTTTTTCAGTCCAATGTGAACATGGCCTTACACAACTCTAAGACGGTGTTCACATTGGACTGAAAAACAGGATTTTTTTGACTTAACATAATCATATCTCACTCCCACTTCTTCATTGAAGTGAGATGCGAATACTGAAATGTCAAAAAAATCCAGTTTTTCAGTCCAATGTGAACACAGTCTAAAAAACAGTATTACGGGAGTGAATTATCCCTTTGTTTACAATAAGTTGAATGAAAACGTCAAAATATTTATGGGGTATCCAAAACAAACAAATTTTATTTATTCAAAGAGGCCACAAGTAGTGCCTTGGAGCTTAATTTTTTTTTTTTCAGATTGTTTTTGTTGCAGTTGTTGCCCGGAGTAATTTTCTATACCTAAGTGAATTATTTTTTATTTTAATAGCTTTGATCGTTAACGTCCTAAAACTGCCCATTCAGGTCCAATTTTGACAGAGCTTTGAACTAAACTTGGTAGAAAGAAATTGGCAGATTTTGGAAGTGAACGAAAAGACCTAATATGCCTGTTTGGTAACGCGAAATTTTCACCAAGTTTCATAAACTTGGGTTTTTCTCCTATGGTTTGTGACAGCAAATTGTGAAAACTTGCAAGAAATTTCACGTTAACAAACACACCTATAATATGTCATGAGTGGATAATTGTTTGCGTTGGATGCTTGCCACATTGTTGAATTTTAAGTGATGGCATTTTATGGCAGTGATTGTCTTGATTGACTAAAGTAATAGCCACGTCATCTGATCCGGATCAGATCATGCTAAAAACACGAACATGGTCTAAGTGACAGAAGAGTTATATATCCGTCTCTGTTTGCATTTTCTTTGCCTGTTGGCTTTAGCTGCGTTTTATTATCTCTGGGTCTGGGTCGAGGTTATCTTTTAACATGCATTACAAAAACAACATGAGATCTAGGTTTCGATCTAGGTTAATTTCAATAACCCAGATAGAGGTTTTCATTCTGATCGGCAGAGGGCTATTTACCATTGTGAATGGATGTCAGCGATTTGTCAGCAGTATTAGGAATAGAGAGGAAAAGAGACAAGTGCTTAAATAAAAAACAAATAAACATAAGAAAAAAAGAGACTGATATACAGCACTGCTTTTGCACTAACCCACATCGTTTTATTTTCACGAGGTGAACCATATGGGTTATGAGCGATAATAAAACGCGGCTTTTGATCTTTCGCACTATTGAGACTATTCACAATAGCAAATAGCCTCCTACCTGTCAGTGTAAAAACTAATTTTTGGATCATTGAAAAAGATCAATATTAAACGCAGGATCCCATGTTGTTTTTGCAAATACGTGCTAAAAATTTACCCGGTTCAGATCATGGGGATAACAATGCAGCCACTGAAAATTGAAAAGTGATAGCTAGCGAACCACGGTTCAAATATTTGCAAACAAAAAACGATATTGTATTATGTGAATCAATCAGTACAATTAGAGAAGAATAAAGACAAACCTCTTTACCAGTTTGCTTATTATTAAAAAAACAGAAAATAAAGTTAAAATCCACAAAGGACTTCAATTGTCCTACTTTTTTACACAAAACCAAAAAAAAAACTTCAAATATCTGCACTCCCAGCATTAATTTCTACTCAGACTGAAAATAAAAAAAAAATCCAAGGGAGCGATAACCCAGTTGTTGGAAATAAAAAAAAAGTTCAAAGTGCAATGACAAGGTCATGAAACTAGGGTTTTATGTCATAGTCATGCGGCTTGTATAAAGTTGCATCCATCAGAGAGATATATAAAATGTAGGTCATACCAAACGACTGGCAAGGGATTATAGTATAGGAAAACAACAATAAAAATTACTCAAGAAACTCACAGAGAAATGGCAATCAAATCTTATGGGGAAATAAAAATTTAAATTCTGTGAAATGTTAATGGATTGGAACTAAATGGATTTGTGTAATCGAGCTTTAACTTAGCAAACAAAAATATAACCACAGAAGATTGGTTGTGAAACTTATAAAAATACCATAATTTAGGAAATGTTTTTCTTTGAAGAGATTTCATTCATCAAGGTAGGTTTCTAATCCCAGTATAGATTTTTTTCTTACAGTTACAAAATTAACGTGAAGTTGACCTCGAAAATTGTATCAATGAGCCTGATTACACGATTCGTTTTTTCGGACGTTTCGTTTTTCGTTTTTTTGACAGGTACGTACCTTCGTGATTACACACAACGAAAAAATCCATTCGTTATTTTGACGTTCAGAAAATTTGAGGTTCATTTATTGAAAAATAGGCAGTAATAATAATTAAAAATGCTTTTACATCACTTCTTGTTCAAATTTATAGCTATTTAATTAAGAAAAACTATTTTAAATCTCACTATTTACATTTTTTAAGCATCCCCGCCTCTACGCGTTTGTCAAATCATAAACGTCAAAGTTCAACCAGAAAAAGTCTTGAAATTTTCATACGTGCTTTCGTCTTTCCGTTCCCCCTACGTTTCTACACCCCTCACCCAATATGTCAAAAAGACGAAACACGTAACGTCCGAAAAAACGAATCGTGTAATCAGGCTCAATAGGTGTTTTTTTTACAACCCCCAGGGGAATCGGACGAAAAAAACGTCATCGGGGATTAGCGACGCCACCACAAAAATAAAATGGAGCCTCCATACAAACTACACATAAGATAACAAGTTTGAAATTCGTGCCGGTAACACAGTTCTTATCTGGGCTAAAGTAAAGCCCCCAAAATTCTCTGGGCTTAGCTTAGCCCGATGGGGCTTATGCTATGTTTCCACCAAAGGATTATCTCAGTTCAAATTTAATAAACTATTTGGTGGTTCCACCGCACAAAAAGATTTAAAAAAGATTTACTTTGACAGCACCTTTAAAAATGAAAATGGTGTTTCATTTCTTCTTATGAAGAGGAAGTGAGATAGAATTTTTAATTTGGGAAGAACTGAATTCAGCCATGAATGAATCCTTCAGCGCCATACAAGAATAGGTTAGTTCGATTTGTTAAAGTATTTGTCCTAGGAAGATTTAACAAGATTAATTTCTAATCTCCAAGATTTACGAAATATATTTGTATGGTAAATCTTATTAAATCTCAGATTAGCGTTAGGTGGACATGTAGCATTAGTTGTTGTGGCATTTAACATGTAAATTGCTTAGACCCAACGTCGTTTTTTCGTCCAAGCCCAAAAGAACACACCTTATACCTTTATATGTATATGGAGTTAGACGGTGTCCACATTGGGTATGAAAAAGTGGATTTTTAATGACTTTTCAGTATTCATATCTCGCTCCCACTCCTTCATTGAAGTGAGATGTGAATACTGACAAGTCATTAAAAATCCACTTTTTCATACCCAATGTGGACACCGTCTTAGAGAAAACTAATTCGAAATTGTTTGTGCACTTCCCAAAACAGCTGATATTAGTTCTGTCAATTTCATTTTTGAATATGAACTTTGACAGAACTTTGGACTAAAATGGGTAGAAATTGGCAGTTTTGGGAAATACACGAACAGACCTTATGTAAATGGTTGAGCGCAAAAGACGTGTCACAGGAGAGCGACAAGTTTTGCTGTGTCAAAGTTAGAATGCATAAACTAATGGGGTAGAGCGCAAAGCAACAACTCAAAGCTATATTTTATGTATACAAACAAATTATCCAATATTCTATTTAATTCCTCTTCTTAATAAAAGTAGTTCTGTTCATTTGAAAAAAAATAACTAAAATTATCGTTTTTAATCTCAAAGAACTAAGATGCTTTTTCTATTTCCAGTTGTATTTTTAAATTTCTTCATTTCTCTGAGTCATAGTCAATGTGCCTACTTTACAACTAATTTTAAATTTATTTTTGACACTTAAGCGAGAAATCCTAAACAATTAAAAAAAAACTCTTAACCAACTAATAAATTTACAAAAAAACAAAAATGCTCTCAGTAAATTTAATTTTCTAATGAGTTTAGTTTATATTTCTGTATAAACACATCTGATTTGATAATAATCTAAAAGGAAAACACCTTTTTGAATATTTTTGTTAATTATTTCAAAATAGATTATCATTAGAGATAATGTTTTTCACGTTTATTTTTAGAAGGGAGATTGTTTATTTTTGTATTAAATAGTTTCCTATGAAAAAACTATGAATACTTACTGTGTGACGCTAGCCATTCATTATAATCTAAACCAGCTGGAAGATCAACTAAGGCTTTGAGATCAGCTTCAGGTAGTTTACGCTCTAAAACACTCTCTTCTAGGTATAATTTTGTATCTGATGCATTTTGATCGCCATCCCGTTCTTTGCGACGGGCTTTTCTGTAAATATACAAAAATATAAAAGAAATATTAAAATATGTAAATATTTAGGAGATATAAAGTGAAAATATGAATATTAAATTGATGGCTGAATATTTCAATAGTCTAATAGCCTTTTCATACCGAGCCCAAAACGCAGCTTTGACGCAAATTTAAAAAACCAGCCATACTTAAATTGCTTCTTTTTTGATACTGTTTGCTCTCGTGCTATCAGATTTCTTGTTCCCTTTTGATTAAGATCAGATTTGAAAACTTTTTCGTTTCTTTAATGTTCACATCAAAAACAGATTCCGATGGCAGAGGGAATCAGTTATAATACTGACGTTTTAAATATCAGCGAAATGTCAAGAATGAATCTGATTCCCTCCGCAGCATATTCATCGGATTCTGTAATCGGGGTGGTTAACTTTTGGACGCGTTGAAAAGTAAAAGAAGACATTCATGCCGATTAAATAAAAAAATAAATTGGGTGGCGTAACAGCTCGTGGAGAACCAGGGCCTGGTGACTTACAACTCTCAACCATTCCTGTGTGCGTGCTTTTGGCAGGAATGACGGGGACCTACAGTTTTTTGCCGAGTCCGCATGGCTTAACTAGAAGCACTTTTTCATGACAAGTATACTCTTGGAGGATTTGTCAGTTCCTCGTAAGAGGCAGTACCTCAGATAAAACATTTCTTTTTGTAGGTGGCACGGCTGGGAATCGAACCCACACCTTCGGCATGACAGCCCTACGCACTAAATATCATGCCACGAGGTACTGCCGATTATTAAATCGAATAAAATGCACGACTGGATCGCACGTACTTGTTCTTATGTTCAAGTTGTGTGGGGCTTAAGAACTTTAAAAAATATTCAAGTAATTATAGAAAAAGTAAAGCATTTAAATCGTTTTTTTAATTGTATAAACAGCCTGATAAATAACTTAGAGCTCAAAAAAAAGTATGCCATCTGATTACTTGTAAAAATATGAATATATATACAAAAAAAAAAATTAAAAATCGTTGGAGCCGTTTTCTTAAAAAATTAATTTTTATATATAAAATTTTTGTAACATTTTTCAAAAATAAATTTGGTATGCCAATTTTGAGTATATATTTATATACATTTAAAACTGAAATTTCAAAACAATTCATTAACCCGTTTTTGAAAGATTGAATTTTCAAAAAAAGTTTTTGAATCTTTTTTTAAAAATCCAAAATTTATTTTTTCAAAAATTTTGGTATGCAGTATTATTTATATTCCAACAAAGCTTTTGTGCAAAAAATTTCATTGAAATCGGATGAGCGGTTAATGAGAAAATCAAAAATCAAAAAAACCGTTATATGGCAGGTACCGTTAATAAATGTTTTTGGTGATTTTTTTTCTTATTAGAAGGTACATCATATCTACAATAATACACTGATTTTTTTTTATCAAAATCGTTGGAGCCGTTTTTGAGATAAATAAGCTTTTCCTTAACGGTTGTATGGCAAGTACCGTTATTTTTTGAGCTAAAAAAAAAATTTCAATTTCCCCTCTGGAGAGTTACAAAAAAACATTAAGTTCAAAATTTGAAGAAAATCGCTTCAGTGGTTTAGGCTGTAGGTTGAGATACGGACAGACAGATAGACAGACAGACAGACAGACAGAATTTTGCCACCCACTTTTTTCGTGTTCTCTATCATCGTAATGTCATGTTTGATTGTTATCTCGAAATTTTTTGTTTGCACGAATCCAAAACTTGCCCTATAGTACCTATGTATATCGCAAGTAAGAAATATAACTCTCAGGGAGTCGACTCGATCCGAAGTCTATTCACGTCTCCGGCAGAAATTAATTATTAAATCCACCGGAAGAACTACATTGTCAATTCTTAAAACTACCTTATCTTTTGGAACTTTCTTATCGATGACGTTAGTTTTTGGCATCCATTCTCATTGGTGCGATTTTTTCCAAAAATAGTTACCTTACTATCGCATGCGTTCTAGTTGTAATCGATTATTTGCTATAAAATGGCATTTGGACCAATTATTGTAAACGAAAAAGGAAAATTTACGATGCAAAAATTTTCGGTTTTATGCTCTAATAATGCAAATGAAGTTTGTTTTGGTCAATGCTTAGTGAAATTGTAACTATCCTTTAAAAAAAAACTGCCTTAGGTACCTACTACAGTTTTTCCCGAAATCTTTTTTACATTGAAAAATCTTTTCAATGAGATGTTTGCCCTTTCCCTTTTCATATTTCGTTACTGTCCTCACATCATCAAAAAAATTACACTTAACTCTAAACGTACTCGAGAAACTAGAAAAAGTGCGAAAGAGAACGAAAATGTACTGAACGGACGATTTAGTTTTTGGTCTTCCTCACTTTTACTCCCTTCACTTATCGTCATTGGAAAAATCGTTCAATGTAAATACCGACTAAATCTATAGAGCCTGTTTAGATTAGGAAAATTGAGTCCGGACTCGTGAGTCACATCGTGTCTACATTAGAAAATTTGAGGCGTCTCAAAGCACATAGAAACAACAAATTCAATGTTTTGCGCATTGAAACAACAACAAATGAGACTCATGAGTCGGATATTTATGTTTTCTTCATGCCTCGCGACATCCCTGACCCCCCACTTCTTTTGTCCATAGTTTAGTTAGACAAAAAACACACCACATATGTAGATACGCCATTCAAATACAGACGAAAATGGAATCTTTTCTTGTATTCAACTTATCATGCAATAGAATAATCAAAGGTAAAACTATGTATTGTAGTCGTAAGGCCACGCAAGTAGTCAATTTGATAATCATCGTTTTTCGTTAACTTTTGCTGTCGGATGTAAAGAGAGCTCATCGATCGCTCCTATATACATACATACGTGAACGAATTGACAGCTGATGGCTGCAAATTCAAAATGGTGGAATCAAACTAAAAAGAAATTGGCGCTTGCTGCAAGTTTTTCAATTTTTTTACTTGCGATATTTTCTGTTTGCTGTAGTATGAGTGAAATAATACTTAAATGGGGTATATACAAAAATTAACATTAAACAAACAATTATTTCCATATTTTTCACTTTCAACCACTCAAATGCATTGTGTATGGGTGACTTCTTTAATTGACGTTTCGGAAAGCTACTTTCCGTTCGGTTTTGACATAAGATTCCGACTATTATAGCGCTTACTTAAGTTTTAATATCACAAAAATACCACAGTTCGCTATTCCAGACCTTGAATAGCGAATAGCCTTCTTCTTATTTCACATTGACATATTTTACAACTTAATAGCTCTGCAATTCTTCCAAAGTAGCAAATTGATTCATATTGAAAGTTCTACGACAAAGTTTACATAAGTCAATTTCTTTAGTTACCTCAAATAGCCATTAATTTTAATCTTAAGTAAATATTTTACAATTAATTGCTATAATTCAAGCTTTTGGTTTGATAAGCTTTAAAATTTTCTTTGTTTTTGTTTTTCAAAGAGGGCTATCTACATATGTACGATAAATATAGATATTTATTACTGTTTTTGTTTAATATTGAACTGTTGCGATGCGACGGTGGTGGCGACGTTCAAAAGACACTTGGGACTTCGACAAAGAAATTCAAATAATAAATTCTTCCGCCTTTATTAAAAGTAGATAAAAATGGTTGAATATCTTCAAAAAAAAAACAATGCAATATAATTTATTTCTTGCATAAATCTCTTTCGAAATTGAAATATCAAAATACTTAATGGCTATCGAAACAGTTTAAGAAGTACCTATCTTTGAACATATTCATTCCTCGAAAATCCAATCTGCTAGCAGAAAAATAAGGAAGAACTTTTACTTCATCAATCTATTCAAATCCCTTAAGGTAGAAGCCATCACCCTCAGAGGTAAACCCTATATAATACTGGGGATACTCTTAGAAATGTTTCTTTTAACTGATGTGAAATAATGACTTGTTTCTAGGTATTCTTCTTATTTTTTTCGGCAAAGTGGATAAAGTGTTTTTCTCTACTTTAATTCTTTCGCCATGGTCGGTTGTTTACTTATTTTTGTTTTTATCATCATACCACTTTTAGAAAAACATAAGGGTTGTATATTGTTTTGTTTTTGAGAAAAAAAAAAAATAAAATAAGAGATATCAGCTTAAAGAGTAAAATAAAACATTCCCTTAGCGTTTTTGAGTTATGAAATTGCCAAAAAGAAACAAAAATACACAAAATAAAAGGCCGTTGACTTCAGATTTGAAGTATAGTCAAGCCAAGAAGACAATGCCAATACACAAGGGATCATCATCACGTAGACATATATTTCTGGGATTTCTTTGATTTATATTTTCTTGGTACATATTTGTTTGTTTAAGGGGATGTACATATTTGTCACGAAATATGTACATCTTGCATGAGAAGAAACAAGGAAAAAAAAATTGCTTTTCAAAAGATTTTTTGTTGCTTTGTAAGAAGTTTAGGTAGTATCTATCTATCATCTTGATTATCATTACTATACCTTTTTGCTACTTGTTTCTTTTAGTCATTAGTCTAAAAGGTTTCTTTCGTAGGTAATTTACAAGAACAAAATAGTTTTGATAATAGGCCTATTTTGTTCGTAAAGATATTTATATTTGGTTTAACTTGTGTGTACGTTAATCACATATAAAAGTTCTGTCAGCTAACTTTTCCTGACATAAAAATCCATGCAAATATTTTTGCATGTCAAAAATAATTGAGGTGAAATGCAAAATTAATTGTTTTCATGATTGGCTTACAATTGGCTTACAGTATCATGAAAAAAACCCATGGCTTTCATGGAATGTGGTGAATAAAAACTATTTGTTTGTCGGTTTACACTTAAAAAAAATTATTCACTTCACAGCATTATTTGCATGCAAATGGTTTTTGCCCACAAAAATAATTGATATACATTTTTGGGCCTATAGTTTATCAATTAAGGGCCAGTTTTGTAGTTCAGGGTCAACTCCGTGTTAAATCAGTTGACAATTCACTTTATCTTTCAGTTGTGAAGAATTTTGTTAAACCGATTTGCGACACTATGGATATTACCCTTCTACGTCTTTCACGCATCGCAATAGATATGTAGATGAATTGCACTGACAATAACATTTACTATCAAAATCTAGATGGCACCACAGAAGAAAAGTTCATCAGATGACAATTTTATAAGTTTCAACTTAATGGGATTGTTAGTTTTTAAGTTTTGATATTTTTAAGTTCAGCGCCATCTATTGAAAAACTTGAAAACTTTTTATTTGCGTCTTCTTCTCACTTGCAACATCCATAATATATTGTTTAAGTGTGTGAGTTGAGTTTAGAGTTTTCAGCTAGTTTTAGCATTCAGCGCCATCTATCGTAAAATTTGGGAGCTTTTGATAAGTCTGATATGCCAAAGCAAATATTTTAAGGAAGTTCCAACTCAATCTGTTGGGTTTAAAAACTAATTTTGGTATTTTAATGTTCAGCATCTGGAACTTGAACTTTTGATGGATTAACTTGCTTTTTTCACTCTATAAGAACTTAAAAACAAAAAAACTTGGTCTTGCCAGATACTTGAAGTGAAATTCCCCATCACCAACTTCAAAATTTTCCTCTTTCCCGTTTATTTTTGATGAGATTTGTTAAGAAATTTCAGTGTTTTCAAAATTTTTCATGAAAAAAATTTTGTTTCAAACAAATACAAAAACGAGACAAAGTAAAAGACAAAGAGCAGTTTTGGTATTCAGCTGAAGAGATATTTAGATTCCCCATATTTTGTCCCACCAGACAGATTCCTATTTTCCAACAAATATTTGACTGTGATTCTCTAAAAAAAGTGTAATTTTCCACGATCTGGCAGCACTGGGAAGAACTTAAACACATTTTATTAACATGCACTTCTCACTTCACAACAAATATATACATATTGTGTAAGCTCCAGCTCAATGGGATAGTTATATTTTGTGTTTTTGGCAGATTTTTAAATGGTGGTACTGAGCGCCATCTATGAGAAAGTTTAAAAACATTTGAGAAAACTGCATATCTCACTTCACAGAATTGTTATTATGAAGGTTTCAGCTCAATGTGATGGTTATATTTTGAGCCTTCAGCTAATTTTGAGATTTTGATGTTCAGCGCCATCTATGGGGAATCGTGAGAATTTTTGTATAACGTACCCTTATCACTCCATAACAAATATACGAGGTTTCACCTCATCCGGTTAGTTCTATCGAATTCTTTTTTTTCGATATTAATGGCGTACTAATGGACTACTCTAATTTCATTTATCGATATTTTGTGTAATGCCACTTGGTCTCTTGCCACGGCAGCCTTGAAACGATGATGTCGTTATTCACAAGTTTCAAATTTGACACAGTGGATTGCAAATTTTTTTCATATTACAATTTTGTATTTTGTTGAACAAAACTGGAATATAATAATTTTGATTTCAACAGTAACTAAAAATAAATATTATTTCCAGATATTCTTCTACAATGACTGCGGTACGGCTGCCGGATATGTTCTCTATATGTATTAAAATTACTAATTGAAAGTGCGCACACATCATTTTCAATGCACCGTTGGGTGCTGACATCAGCTGTCAAAGTGTCTTGTTTGATCAATTCAATATGTCTGACAAGTGAAGCGCCGCACGTTTTTCTTCCAATCCCTAATACAGCCAACAGCAAAAAAAGAATCATACAACATCATTTTAGTCTATCATTTGAAATAATCAAAGCTGTCATTCTAATTGATTTTTTAACGAACAATATGTTTCGTTAAGATTCCAAGCATCACTCATCATAAAAATTAATGCACGTGTGGTATGCTGAGATCATATCTGTATTAGGGACACTAATAAAACTTATAACAAGTTATTATTCTTAAACAAAAATATATCCCACACCTTGTGTCAATGCCAAAGTCTGCTTCCCGTCTGATAACTTATCGAAGTCATAATTATTCGATATCGAATTGATAAATTCAAAATCAAAACAAAAGAAATATATATTAAAATACAGAAAAAAACACTTCAAATTGATTAATGGTATGAAAGGATTAAAGCTGTGATCACACTCTGTGGCAATAAGAACAAAAGAAAGATATTTTATGCAAATAATTCATTGTGGATTATAGTTCATAATCCAACAATCTGTCATTTGTTTTATTTTCGAAGTCACAACAAGGTAGGTATAGTGGGAAGTGCGTGTCTTTGACACTTGATGTCATCTTTGTGCGTTTTCTTCTCTCTTCTCTCTCTCTCTCTCTTACAACATAGATTTTCTTTATATTTACAGTTTGTATGCAAATTATTCAAAACAACAGTATATTATTGACCTTAAGCTCGTCACGCAATAATAACTAGACTATACCTATCTGTCTTTCTAACTCTACACTACAGTACACATTATAAATTGTGTATACATTTACCGTTAGGAATAATGACTCTAATTATCTGACAATCATATAATTACTCATACTGTTGTTGTTGTTCGGGGAAAAAAAAACATAAAGGCATTACCACATGAATATACATTAAGGTATCTATCACTAAATAAAAACAACAATAACAAACAGTTTATTGCCGTTGTGCAAAAGTCAATGATCAGGCGAGAATCAAACACACTCACACGCACACAAATTCACTTTGACTGTCATATTTTTCTTTTCTTTTAATGAAAATAAAGCGATTGACATTAAAGGCTCGATCGATTTTACAATTAATGAAGCTCTTTAACTAACGATAAACACACATATAAACTGGTATAGGTAGAGATAGGGAGGTACTATGAGAAAAGTAATGCGGATAGGGATAGGTAAGAAAATCGAGTTCGATAACTGTTATTTATAAAATCATTGAGAAAAAGCTTATTTTCCTTCTGAGTCACTTTCAAGGTATTCACTTAAATATAAGAGCTGGTAGAGAAAACTTATGAAAAAGTCGTGCTTGTATGTTCTATTTTTGACATATCGATTCTAGCTGTCAAAATTGATCAACAAAATGTCCCATTATTTTACGATATAATTTTTGCATGACTTATTTTCTATCTCTCTCTATCTCTACTTGGCTAATAAAAGTGCGTGTATTGTACATAGATTAACATACGTTTCACACAAAAGTCAATGAACACACGCAAAGCGGAAGAAAAATTAGTACAAAGACAAAAAAGAAACGGGAAAAACTTAAAATCAATTAAAAAAAAGATGGCGAAGGCGATTCGATGGCGTGACGTCTAGTTGTTTGCCCTACTTTTATCCAGAGCCTGTGCTAGTTACATTATGTACATGCTTGGGGGTTTATTTTGTTTTTGTTATTCTCCTATTTGCTGATTATAATAAATTTTAGCAGTCACTTTTAATGGAAGTCAATAAAATAATTAAATGACGTTCTAGTTCAAGTCACGTCGTCATATGTTTTTGTTGTTTGTTCTGATTAAGAAAGTACTGTCTGTTGTGCGACTTGGGCCTTGTTATTGTTATGATAGCCATCAGGCTGGTCTGGTCAACAAAAAATAGAGTCTTACATGTTTTTTTAATTAAGACAATAAGTTAATGTATTTTGTTTTCATTGGTCAAGGTTTTAACAACAACAATTTTAATATAGTGTTGAAAGAGAATCACCAGTTCTTTGTTGTTTACAAATAAAGTTTACTGCTTTTATTCACTACCCACAAAGGAGAATAAGTCATCAAAGTGTCGAGCTCATGATATTTATTAGCACCCACAAGATGATGACTTGGATAAAAATAATTGTAGGATGATTCATATCAAGTTTTGTAATAATTTTAAAGACAGTTCAGTGTAAATACGGAAATGTCAAAATACCAGATGCATGCAAAGTAGAAAGTAACAAAAAATGGGCGTTTAACGGTGAAGTCGAATTTTAAAATGAATAAGCTGTCAAACAGTTTTTCTGTGATTTCCGAAATTTCATCATTACGGTTCTTAAGTCTCCTATTACACAATGAAAATTTTTTCTTCTTTGCAATCAACCCTTGCATTCGAGAATCTATCCGATAGGCTGTCCAAAATTCAAAAAATTTTCAGATACCTTTAGTTGTGTTTGCTTAAGTTGTTTTTTTTTAACAAGGGATTACAACAATACAAACAAATCCGGATCTCTTTAGAAACGCAGCCGAACGCACCCATTAAATATCGAAAAGAATCAGGGACAAAGAGTCATCGTGTAGAAAGAGTTAAGGTAATAGTAGAAGTCCTTCGGCTGCTTTTACATGGGGAAATAAATCCCTGGAGATTTTCGATGATTTTTTTATAATCCCTTGTACCTTTCACATGAGAATAAAAGGCTCTGTCAATCTAATGCGAATCATTCGTGACGACAACATCGTTATTTTCTGGCAAAGTCGCAGTGTCAAGAGTTGTTCTTATTTTTCGCCATGGTAAAACAATTTTGACAGTCAAAAGATTCGTTGTCGGCCCGAATTTTTTGTGTTGGTTTGCGGGAAATTTGTTATAGTTTCAAATAAAAGTCTCTTGGTTGAACGCACTCTTCGTGATAAGTAAAAAACAATTGTCAAACAAATCTATTGCTATTTAGCCAGTTTATATTTCTGAGATCTCAAAGGACTCAGAGGGCTTAGAAATATAAACAGGATTGCTCTCGAAAGTTAATCACTTTTCCTCTTAAAAACTGAGACTGAAATTTTTTGGATTCGCTTGCTAAATTATTTTTTGTCGCAGTAAATTACATAAAAAGAAAACAAAAATTGAGTTGTTTTGACTTCTATGCGAGGAGTTCTGTTTATATTTTACTGTCCTGCTTTATCAAAGAAAGAACGGAGGAAAATTACTGAGCGCTCAAGAAATAAACTGGCCGATTATTGACACGGGAGTTTCCTTCATGTCCCTCTCTTCTCAAAACTGAACATTGCTTGGAACAAAAATCTCTTCGTGTGAATGAGGTCTTATATCAAACAAAGTATTTCATTTCAATAACGCATTATAAGATGATTTTTGTAATTTGAAGCAAGTTGCAGACAAAGGATCGTGCGTGACATTTAGAAGGAAACACTCTTTTGTCTTCCATCTGTTCAACCTTTAACTTTTAAATTTAATCGAACCACGACCACGACATCAATGGATTGATCTGATAAATAAAATAAAGTGATTTAATTCTTCTTCTAGGTAAAAGCAATTTACTGACAGTTCGAGAGATCTTGAATCTATTTCCCTTATTTTCACAAAAAAAAACCGTCACTCTGAAGGTTTTTGAATTTTTTGACGTCTCTCATTTTTATCTCATCTCTAGGAATAAAAGAGATGGCCAAGTGAGGCTGAAATACCATATAAACGTCAAAAATCTGACTCTGAATATTTTTTAAACTATGTCCGAAGTGAAAAATCAGACAGGGCAATTAGTTTCACGACAGAAAATATCAAACGAATCAACTCAATTTTAATATAAGTCCAATTCGAATGTCGTCAATAGCCCAACATCATTTCACGTGCTGTCAACAAACTCAGACATAAAATTATGAGGAGACCTTAAACAAAAATACTTTGTGAACACAGCCACAGAAAAGAAAAGTGTGACCGTGTTTTTTTTTCAAATCCCGAGGAAATTGATGGAGGAAAACGATTTCGCGGGCGGGACTAATCAATTTACATAAATACAACAACAACTTATCCCCTTCCGCTTTCGGGTATAGCTAAGCGAAGAGAAAAATTAAGACCGGAGAAAAACTATGTTACCGACGCGAATTGCATACTTGTTATCGATAGTTTGTATGGGAACTCGATTTTTCTTCTGTAATGGTGTCGCTTTGCCAAGATGTCGTGCTTTTTCTGTCTTATCGTGGGCACGATTTAAAAAATGCGGCTTATTTAAATAAAAGTAATTGGAGCTTGTATTGCTTCACTGAATATAAATCAAAAATACTTCGCTTAAACTTCGAATAAATAAATGTAAGGAATAAACTTTTATTTACATTTTATGAATTAAGGAAACAAATTTTAAATAATTTTTCTGATTAACCTTTGAATTCCCATGAAAAACTTTTTTATTTATTCCACAAATAAAAACACAGACATTTTTTCAAACACCATTAACCTCGATAATCACCGATCCGTATAATTTACAATAAAAACGTCTAAAAGTCTATCAATTCCCAGACCACATTTCATAATCATTGAACATTTATTCCCAACAAAATAACTCAATAATTGCCCTATTGGGTCACATTGTTGTCATCGGGTTAGTTGCATTTCTACTATAGTTTCGCTATTATCCACCGAAATTATCGCCACCAAACGTGTGATAGTTATAATTATAATAGTTGATTCATTTAAAATCTAATTCGCCCTGTATTATCTCTCTAGAAAACACAACAACAACACAAACGTTCATTAATAAATTCATTCAGTGACAGTAATTAACGATGAATCACTAAATTGAATGAATTTTGCAAGAAATTGAGAATCAACAAACTACTGCATTTTATATTGTAGTTAATAGCGTTGGCGACGGCAACAATGGCGCGGCAGGCGCGCGTCTACTTCAATTTAAATACAGTAGTCTGTGTTAGGTGAATGCAGACGCCAAAGAGTATCATCATCATCATCATCCACATAAAGTAGAGATAATTAATAAATCAAATACATTATTCATGCGTAGTCAAATTAATATTAATTTTAATTGAGATTGAGATCAAGTTGAGAGATGAATAATCTTTGTTTGTCTTTGTGTTTGACAAAGTTTTAATACCTATGCAGCAGCAGCTTTATAAGAAGTTTTGTGCTTCAATCTTCAAATAATAATTATTCATTCTCTAATTGCTTTTGTAGAAGGAGAAGAACTATCTAAATATAAGGTTTACTATACTGCAAGCAAGCTCTCGTAAAACTAAAGACTTGTTTATCGTTTGTGTATGCTTATAGGGATTTTATTTCATAAATAAATTATATCTATACCCCTGTTTGGATGTTTTATTGGTAGTTTATTTCTCATAGCGCACAACAGAGATATAAATAAGCTTCATTTTACATCATTTTACAGTTTATTATATTATTTCCTTACAAAATTCAATTTGCCTTTAAGGTTCTTGTGCAGATAGATAAGAAACAGGACTGTCATTTAAGGCTAGGAGCACACTAACGATCGGTACGACTACAAAAGTAGGAGTATCATGTGGGTCAGCCATAAGAAGCTTAGGTTAAGTTGAGCTAATGTCAAAATATAACGAAAAGCTACCAGAGGCATCGTTAAATCGATAGATTTCCCATAACTGCTTCTGACAACCTTAGCAGTAGTTGTTTTTAAGATTAAAAAAAGAGTTTATTGGTGCGAAATAGAAAGTGAAAACTTGAATAAAGCTACAAACAATATTATATAGTGTGTGTTTTATGCAAGCCCGGGGGAATTGGACAAAAAACGACATCGGGGCTTAGCGACGCCATTACAGAAAAAAATGGAGTTTTCATACAAACTATCGATAACTTGTATGAAATTTATGCCGGTAACACAGTTTTTATCTGGGCTAAAATTAAGCACCGAAAATTCTCTGGGCTTAGCTAACCCCGAAGGGGATAAGTTGTTATTGCTTTTAACATGTAAATTGTTTAGCCCCGACGTCGTTTTTTCGTCCAAGCCCATTCGGGCAAGGAAAAACAAGGCACCTATTTCTATGCTTAAAGTTGCCAGTTAAATTCACAGTATACTTCAAAATAGAACAAAACAAACTTGAGCTGTCGTTCTCACTTAAACTTACGAAAGTTGTCGAAACTGAACGAAACGGAGAGGTTATAATGGACATAACCAACAACTTGATACTTTGCAGATTCTTTCACAAACTGTCAAAAATTCTTATTTATTTTGACAGCAAGTGGTGCAAGGTTTTAGTTTACTAAACAGACATAATAGGTCTGTTCATTTACTGCTTAATACTGTCAAATTCTCTTAATTGTAGCCTAATTTCATTTTTATTATGAGTTTTGACAGAACGTTGAATTAAAATTAGTGCTGTGTAGTTCTTGTGAGGTAAACGAATAGAGGTAATATGAACTGATTAATGACAGCCAAACATACATAAATGACAGCCATACTAATTTGGTTTGCAATAAAAATACACGTCTTTTATCAATTTTCCACTTTATTAATATTTTGAAATAAGCTTGTCACCGCCATCTGTTTTGTTTTAGTTTTAAACAAAAAGAAAATACTTTAATTTCACAATTATCAATACTATTTTCCTGTTGTAATTAGTTGAAATTTTAAATCAAGCAGAACTAAAAATACAATTAAAGTACAAATAAAAACGTTAAAACATCTGTCATGAAAATTACAAATCAAATTTTCTGTGTATCAATTTTAAGACAAAAATTACATCATTTGGTAAGAGAAAAATAAACATTTTGCACATAAAATTACAAAATAGAATCATTCGATTTCAAAGTCATTATCAACAAAGATTTCATATCACAAATGTTTTCAGAAGAAATTAACAAAGCGTGTTTATTTGTTTTTGTTTTCGATTTTATAGTATTTATCGTTATCGATTTGCAAATAGTATAATAATATAAACGTCATAGATTTAACAAAAACATTTGGATTTTTGATTTATAATGAGTGTTAAATGTGTTAAAATTTGTATAAATAAAATATAAAATTGTCGTTTTATGAGGTATAAATAAATGCATAGAATGGTTCTGAAGTAGATTAAAGAATATAAAATAAAATGCTAGGAATGGTTTTAAAAATACATTTATGGAAGTTTATTCAGCCATGTGATTGAAAGCGTCTGTCAAGTTGTTTTCTCCGCTTGGTGATCAACAGTATTGATATTTTGGAAGCGCTTGAAATTTTAACGAAAGAACTATTTGTGGTTTAACGATCTGAATTAGCGATTGCTTAGTTTTTGTTAGAAAATTAGTTTAGTAAGCCTTTTGGAAAATGCCTGCAAACTTAACGAAACATTGTCCATTAAGATGCCAATGCTCGAATGTTTTATTTTTTTGTCTCTCAAGAAGATTTTTCTGCTTACAATTGTTTGCCAAATTTAAGTCACAAAATTTAAGTAAGCCTTTTGACAAATTCCTGCAAACTGAATGGAACTGAAACATTGTCCATTAAGATGACAATGATCGAATGTTTTTCCGTTTCTCAAGAAGATTTTCCTGCTGACAGTTATTTGCCAAAATTTTAGTCAGAAAGCTTATTAAATATTAATTCCTGAAAGTGGAAACCAAATTTCTCTTTCGTTTCTCAAGTAGTTTTTCCTGCTCACGGTTGTTTGCCAAATTTTCGGTCAGAAATTTTACTTAAACAAATTTAAAACAAACAACAATTTAAATAACATTTTGCCATGAAACTTAAGGAAACTGAACAATCGCTCTTGAAGACGATGAATATTTTGTAAGTTCGAAAACGCAGACAAAACTGTTTTGACTTTCAAGCTGCCCTTTATAATAGTGATGAGTATTTTGAATGATCCAAAGTGAAAGCTGAATCTTGCTTTTCCAGAAGTGTTTCCTAAACGCTGTTGTTAGCCAAATTTTAATTCAAAAAAGTAATTAAATCACCTTTTTTTGTGACCGAAAACATAACGAAAGTGAATCAGTGCCCATAAAGACGATAAAAATCTTGCATGTTCGAAAATACAGGTAAAATTTTTTTCAGTCAGCAAACTAAATTAATAACCTTTTTAAAAAGTGCCTGAAAACTTGACGAAACTGCAACATTTTCAACGATGAATATTTTATATATTCGAAAGTGTAAGCTGAAATTTGCTGTCCTGTTTCAGTCAGAAAATTATTTAAATCATCTGTATAAAAGTGACTAAAAACTTAACGAAAGTAAATCATTGTCCATAAAGACGATCAACAATTTAAAATTTCTGTCGGTATTTTATGAACATACAAGAGTACCGATAGAAATTTTACGTTGAAGATGTTTTTCAGCCAAAAAACTGACCCAATTACCTTCTTAACAAATGCCTGTAAACTTGACGAAACTGCCAAACTCCCCATTAAAAATTAAGATGATAAACGTTTTTGCTTTCGTGTCTCAGATCGTTTGCCAAACTCCCCATTAAAAAATAAGATGATAAACGTTTTTGCTTTCGTGTCTCAGATCGTTTTTCCTGCTCACAATTCCTTACCATTTTCGTCAGAAAATAAGCTACATAGATACTATATTTTTTACAAGTGACTGAAGTTTAACGAAACTGAAACATTGCCCCTTGAGATAACTATTTGATGCATCATAAAACTCTACTGCACTATTTTTTAATTTGGCAGTCTTTTATTACTGTGTAGTTTATTCCTTCGAAACTTTTAATACCACATAAATGACAATATTCTCAAATATATCAGAAAATATATTTCAAATTTCTACAATCACGTGAGCTTAAAATTTTGTATCGACAGTATTTTCAGAAAAGTCATTGTCAGGCCACCGTCTGAGATTCAGGTATCTGAGAATCGTAAAACACGTCTTTAAACGCAATTTATGTATATCACGGTGTTTAGAGAAGCTTCACGTGAAACGACTCATATTTTCACGTCTTTCATTTTATCCCACTCTCATCTCTTGAAAAGAAAGAGACAATTGAGGCACAAGTTTTTAAATTCTTTGAAACGTCCCGCCTCACGCGTCACCATCTCTTTCTTACCAAGAAATAGGAGTGAGATAAGAAAGAGAGACGTCAAAACGGAAAATGAGATCTCAGAGAGCTTAGCAATCTCAATCTCGTGAACAGGATTCCTCAGCAAAGTTGCTCAGTTTTGCTATCAAATTACTGAGGAAAACAAATATTGGAGTCGCTTGCTCACTTTTTGACGGAGCAAAATTTTCTCCAGTCTCCGAGAACTCATTTTCCTGAACATGTCTAATGTCATTTGTAACTGTCAGATTAAGTAGTTTATGACAGTTCCTAACAATTTCTTCATAAGTCAGCCATGAGAACAAAGTTTGTTTCTACTTTTAAATTAATATCGTGTTTTTTGTTATTGGTAAGATGGAAAATGCAACAAATGCGAACAGTTTTGATGATAAAACAATATTATGCATAAACAAACATCTACCAACAGTGTTAACTGGCAGCTAAGCAGCTGACAGTGAAATTGCCAGACAATGGGCACGTTTCGATTTGTTTTCTCAGCTACCTGAATAGCTTTGTGTTGTTGTAATCACTTGTGAAGAAACAGCTGATGACAGGTGATACAAACACAACTCAAACTATTTGGAAATTGAATTTTTTGGGATAGCTAAAGATAGTTTATCTCATTATAATGCACGCAATATTATCAACTATCTAAATGACGAAAAAGAATAGTTTTATTGTCTAAGCCAGCCACTAATTAACTTTTTTTTAACTTACACCAATTCAAAGCTACTGTCACGCAGAAAAAATGTTCGTAAAAAATTAAAGTAGAAAACACCTTAATAAATGATATTCGTGAGAAAAATATTACTGATGTCATACGAGTTTATTTTGACAGTTAAAAATTATAATCAGGCTTTGGCAGTACTAAAATACAAGGATTTAATAGTAAAATGGCTTTGACATCATATTTTTTTTTGCAAAAGCGTAAATTCCACTTAATGTCACACTAAAATAGTTTTAATATCGAATTTGTTTTGGGGGCCAAATTTTCCATTTGACAGATCGCAAGGAAATGTTTCGTTCAGTTCAGTAATAAGTTTCAATTGACATTTAACTCTCTCTTTGAACATTAAGTGTTTGATACAAATTAAATGGTTTAAAATGAATTTTTCTATTTTTTTATAGACAAACAAGTAACGCCGCACCACACTGTTTCAAATTTAACGAAACTTTTTTGTTTTGTATTTATATTTAAAATTTGCTAAGCACTTACACAAAAGTTAAAAGTGAAAAATAATTAAGAAACTTTTTCTTGTTCATATTTTGGGAACGTCAAAATAATAAATAAAAAGTTTTGTTTTTGAAAAAAATCTTGTAACTCACCCAGCAGCACATATAAATATATCCACGGATTCTGTTGCATATTTTAGTAACGTACCAAGTGATTCACCAATCTTAGCCGGAATCTCAGTGACTTGCCACATAAACCTCACTGATTTGACCAAACATTTAATAATGTATGATTCCGTGTGGTGATGATGATTTTCATTGAACTCTTTCATTCAAGCGGTTTATATATAATTTTGTTTTTTGTTTATTTATAGATTTGTTTTTGTTTCAAAAATCTTCACATAAAAACAACAACAACACCAATATAGCACCGCAATAACTAAATTTAAAATATTTCAAGTGTTAACATAACACCTTTAAAATACAGCACCATTTATCAGCAATCCGGACTTTTATTCCGGTTTATAACTTTGATTTATTATTTTTTGTACTAAATGATTTTATACACAGATTATCACAACTATAAACAAATAATTAAACACAGCTTATTAAGGAAGATTAAACAAATTTTACTATTCATAAAATTTAACAAAAAAAGGTGTAAATTATTAAATAAAACGCGACGTCTTTGGTAATCTTTAGGAATTTTCACATGTTTTCATTTTGGGTTTTCGCTTTTGCAGTGAATTGTTTTTTTTTCGTTGTCTCTCCCTTCGTGACCGATAGATGGACACCACTAAACCGAGTCACACATTCAAGTTCCATCAAACCGATTCATTGTCGCCTTGCGACGACCGCTTTAAATACAATAAATATACCAATTCAACAAATACACACAAAGCCGCCAAGTGGTTCTCGCGAAAAAATTGTTTTTATCAAAAACAAACCTTTGTATTTGAGTATAGATACTTTTGTATCTGAAGCGAACAGCAGCGGCTTAAAGAACGATTTGTGTATAACGTTCTCAGGTGGGGTGATAAGGTTTTTGCTTGTCATATTATGGTCTATCTCTATCGAATGAGTGTTTTCTATAAAAGCTTTGGCACTTTATATTTTTTAATATTTTTTTTTTCTGTTTGTTTAAATTCTTATCAAACTTACCCTACGGATGGAAGAGTATCTAACGAGTGCTAGTTGGTATGGGGCAGGCGAAACCCCCCCACAATTCGTTAGGTACCTACTCGTATTAAACAAAAAAATTCTTTCTCTGAGGTTTGCAATATTTATTTATGCCTCCACTTAGGTATATTGATTATGGCCACCCCAATAAAATTATACAGCGGAAGGAGATCAATCGTTATCTAAACGTTTATTTTTAGTTGTTGTTGTATAAACTCAATAATAAAACATTTTACTGATAGTGATGTGAATGAGGTGTCCAGAATGCAGATGTTTGACAAATATATTTATGAAGCACCTACTTTGATAACAGAAACAACGCGGTTTTTATTTTTTTTTCTATTTACGTATTTATTTTTATAGAAGAAGAAAAAACATAATAATGACTCATGTACTTTTATGTATATATGAAATTAATTGATTTTACAGTATGAGTTGGTTTTTCCTTTTACGATATGTTGTCATTGTTAATGTGAAGTTTACTATTAATGTGGTGAAATAAATGGTTTTTCGAGGTATTTCATCAAAATCTGAAAGTATGACGTAGGTATGATTTTTTTGTTTCAAGTTAAACTCAGTTTTTTCAATGAATTCACAATGCATTTGTTACTAGGGCAACAAATCATAAAATCTAATCAATCGTTTTCATGTTATGCATCAAAAATTAAAAATAAATCGGGAACCACTTCAGAGAATTTTATAAAAAATCGATTAAATCTTTAGAGAGGAAGTTAAAAAAAAATTAAATCACAACTCGATAGCAACGAACTTGCTTTTGTGATTCAAGGTTATAAAGAAGATATTAACATTGAATATGTAAGAAATTGTTTTATTAATAAAGGGTCGATCCACAAGAGGTGTTCACGAGATAATAGACTATTATTATATTTCCTTGTCTATATCCAAAAACTTATATATTGGCGTATGCTAAATGGATATCTGATCGCCATGTATCTTCCGGCATTCCCCAAGGGTCAATCAAAGGGCCATTGTTAATTTCGCTATTTATCAGTGATACCGTGATAAATTGTAAAATTTTTTTGGTATTCATATAATGATGAAGATGTCCATATTTTTACTGCGCGTCAAGTTAGGCCTCTGGCGAAAACAGTCTGTAGGATGAGGATTTTGAAGATACATCTTGAATTGGGAAACTATAAACTCATTAACTCTCAACTCAACCCTGATAAATCGAAATGTTTGGTAGTCACTAAGTCGTCAGTTGATGTCAACAAACTTAAAGTGATTCTTTGGTCTATTAAACAACAAAAAAAAAAAAACCATTACTACAGTAAGTCTCGTAATTCAGGAGTCGTCATTAATAGAGAGCTATCGCCTTCTGACCAAACTCTGTTAAAACAAGAAAATGTTGGCCTAGCAGTAGTTGTATTGCTCAAAATATCAAAACAAGAAAATAAAGAATGTGAAAATAAATGTATATATTTGAACATTTGAACAAATGAGTAAGAAATAGGAAAAGTCATAATACAAAATTCAGCCCAGGAAATTTGTACAAAAAAGGCCAAAAATCTTTATTTTGACACAAGGAACACTCATTAAGGAACATTATTAAGTTCTAAAGCCAAGTGTCAACAAAATTGGCTTTACTAAAAAAAAAATATTTGAAGGAAAACTTTTAAATCATCTTACAGATCGCATTTCACCATTTATCACCATTTTAAAAAGGGTAAAATGACGAAAAAGATGTATTTTGGCGTAGGTATAACGATTATCGAAAATAGCTCAATACAAAGTCTGTAGACTCTGTAGTTCTGTACACAAAAACAAACAAATTATTTTCTTGGAGCTATAACTTCAAAGACACCATTATTTTAACAATTTCGCCAAAACCTAAAAGAAGGGTTTAAGCGCTTTACTCTTAAATGACGAAGTTTCAAAAAAAGTTTTTGCTCACTTAATAGGTTATAGTATTGTTTAAAAAAATATTATAACACTTTTTTCCATAAGATCAACCAGTTAAAAGATATTGCCACTTTAAACAGGTGAAGAAGTGAAAGTATAGATTTTTCGTAAGCAGCACTCAAATAGTAACTTTCGTCCAAAAATTTTGTATGCAATAATTTGAAGGTCATGTGACCGTTTTAAAGAAAGCATCAACAAATATTTCCTAATAACGATCATTTAAAATATATGATAACTTTTGAAATTGTTCAAAATTAAAAAATACTGGTTTTTTGCTCTTGGTTCCTAAACGAAGATGTTGTCAAAATATAAATTTATGCTTATTGTCAAGGTAATAATATTCTCTAGAAAAAGTTTGATGGCACCTTTTTTCCATAACAGTACTGAGTTTCTAGATATTTTGACTTTAAAAATGGTAAGTCTCAAAAATACTGGTTTTTCAAGGACTTTTCTCTGTGTACCGCGCGCCACCAGAAAGTCTGTTTTTTAATTTTGTTTTCAAATGGAGTTATTTCTATTCAGTTTTTGAAAAAAATATCAAAATTTTGGGAAAGAGAAACATCTCTATGCCCCCAAAAAACCGGTATTTTCGAAATTTTACCATTTTATGAGCCGAACTTAGAGCTCTCGATTTCAGGCGGACGATTAATTACGGGTAACCGTGACACGGGTACATGTGTTTTAAGGAATTGATACCCGTGTATCCGTGTTCGTTTTAAATACACGTGTAAATAAAATACACGTGTATTTAAAAGAACGTTGCTACTTTTTGATGATTGACCGACCAGACGACGACGACGACTTATCTCTAGCCGTGGTTTTCAGTATCGTGGTCATTAAGCTCATCTCGCTGTGGTCTCGTCGTGCTCATTTCCACGGAAATCTGTATCGTGGTTTTCTCACTATATAGTCTCGCCTTCGTCTCGCCATGACATTTAAACATGGTTTTTGGCATTTGGCATGTTTTGCGCCGTCTCACTTTGGTCTCGCTATATTCTCGAAAAAGTTCTTTTTTTCGTGAATAAATTTTTGAAAAAGGTTTAAATAAGCTAGAGCCGTGGATTTTTCAATCCATACGTAGTTTTCGGTGTCGTGATCACTGTCTCGCCGTGTTCATTTACACTGGAATCTATGGTCTCGCTATACATTTACACATCGTTTTTGGCATTTGCAATGTTTTGCCGTCACCTCGCTTTGGTTTCACTATAGTCTCTTCTTATTTTCATTACTGAATTTTTGAAAAAGGTTAAAATAAGCAAAAATCATGGTTTTAAAGTGCATACGTTGTTCTGTGTCGTGATCATTGTGCTCGCCTCACTGTGTTCTCTCACGGCTATCTGTGTCTTGATTTTCTCACAATAGTCTCGCCATTTCATCTGCAAGTAGTTTTATCATTTTGCACGTCTTGTCTTCGTCTCGATTTAGTCTCGACAAAGTTTGACTGTCATAGTAATTCAATTTTTTCAGCTTAGTAGTTACATTTTTCAAGCTGCTGACAACGGTGTCTGACTGGCCCAAGAAAACTGTGGAAATTTTTATCTACCTGTCAACTAAACCTGAGCGGGTCAATGGAGTAAAAATCCAGATGAGAACCCAAGGCTCTGTCGTTCAAGACAGCTGTTGACTATAATTAAAAGAATATTCAACAAACTAAGCAAATTTATAATAAGACAGAAGAAACCATAAATACAAACGAGAAAACATAGTGTAAGTGCCCACGGCGGGAACACTACGAAATGGGCACAAAGGCCGCAAATGGAAATGAGAAACCATGGCATGAAACAAAACCACGTGTAAACACTCTCGGCACGATGACGCCCAGAAAATGTCACTATCGTCATCGTGCAATCGTCGTAATAAAACTTTGAAAGTTATATTATATAATCAAACAATCATTAATTAAATCGTTTTAATTTTAAATAAAGATTAAATTGGGTGTGGCAATGGGCGGATTTTACCCAATTGCACGGGTAACACGTGTATTTAATTACACGTGGATTAGAGGGCTCAAGTCGAAATATCTTCTTGAAACTGAGCACTTATGTGAAAAAATGCTAATGAAATTCTTCTATATAATATTATTACCTACATAAGTTTTGTTTTAACACTCGTCGCCGTTTAGGAACAAAAAAAAAAAAACAAAAAACCAGTATTTTCGAGTTTTGGTCAATTTTAGAAATAATATCTTTTAAATTATCTCTTTTAGAAAATGTAGGTAAATGCGTTCTTGAAAAGGTTCACAGGGCCTACAAATTGCATACAAAAATATTGCGATAAAAATAATTTACTCTTTGAGTGTTGTTTTATGAAAAACCTATATTTTTACTTCTTCAAAATTTTGCAGCAGCAAATATATTTTAACTGATCGCTCGTATGGAAAAGAGTGATAAAATATTTTTTGTAGGCATTACTATAACATATTTAGTGAATTTAATAGGGCCCTATTACCGTTCGCGAACCGAATCAAAAAGCTGGCGAATGAATCAATTTGGTATTACAATGGACGAAGATTCGCCTGATGACTCGCCCCAAACATCAAAATTAAGCGAATGGAAAATGTAAGTGACTGGCCGGCGAATATTAAATAAAACACGAATTTTTTATTATTTTGTGATAAAAATGAGTTTATTCAATATTTGCAATAAGCAACAATCAACAAAAAAGACATTCGAAGCACAAAATCAATAAATAATTGAGTTTTAAAATTAAAACGCTAGGCAAAACCTACACCAAATTGAACAGCTGATGCAGTGTAGTTTAGGCTGGTTGGATTTTTTGTTGCCGCAAAAATAAAGAGTAATTTATTACGATAAAATCGCGTAATGACCATTTAAATAATTTAATAAAGAATAAAAACTGAAGAAAACCATAAAAGTTCCGCACTTTAAGATGTTTTTTCCGATTTAATTTTTTCTATTTGACATTTGTCGCCAAAAAAACTGATTATAATGAATTTTTCCTGTGACAGCGATGAATTTTTAGAGAATGAATTCATTCGCCAACCCTAATATGAAAGTACACAACATTCGCCAAACAGTTCGACTTCAAGCGAACGTTCGATTCGCGAACCGTAATAAGGCCCTTAATTATTTTTTGACAACTTCAGCACTTAAGAGTAAAAGGCATAAAATCGGCTTTTTTTTGGATTCTGACGAAATTTTTAATATAATGGTTTCTTTGGAATTATAGCTCTTAGAAACAAAAATAAAGTTTTTCTAAAAAGATATCATGGTTTAAAAATTTTGTGTTAAGTTATTTTCGATAGCATTCGCTGTTAATGAGTTATACGCCAAAAACCAACAGTTTCGTCATCTTTTTTTGGAAATGGAGATTTTTCTGTAGAAAATTCCATGATGTATAAGTTTTTCTTCAAATATTTTTCAATTTAGTTTATCATTTTCTATGTAAAACTTTTGAGGCACACATTTTGCCTGGACTTAATTCCTGGATTTTTATTTTGCATCTCCTGAAAAATTTTTGAGTTGTGTAACGTTTTTATTTTGAACACGCGATATTGAAACAAAAATATTTGTCAGAATTCAAATGTTAAAACTATTCGTTCGATTCACTTCCTCAGAAAACCCTAAAGCACAAACTAAGGATGTTACTCATCCAACTGAATTAGTAAGACAGATCAATTTTATACAAAAAAAAACGAACAAATTTGGAGAGAAAGTTTTTTTTTATCACTATTGGGGATTCTTTAAAATGAGTGGCTCCAAGTTGTCATTCAGCAATCACAAAGAAAGCAGAATACAAAGGATTTTAAAATTTATAGACACGTCATCGTATCGATGTTATCATTTGAAACGAAAAACAGTCAATTCCGCTTAATACAAAACCTGAATAATTTAAATTTTTAATTCTTCAACGAACTTTGGATAACTTAAGCTTTTCACCATACCAAGAATCTGGATAGATTGATAATAAGTGAAAGAACTTAGCAATCGATAGAAATATTCATATTCACCCCATCTACCATCGTTTACTGAAATTCGATAATTGAAAATTTAAACTATCAAAGGTTTGATCATTGAGAATGATGGGAGACTGTTGCGAATTATTAGAAAATTGATAATTATTTTTTTTAATAAAAATTGAGTTTTAAAATACCAAATTTCAATATTAATCAATTTGATAGTTGACAACCGAAATAGATGTGATTGATAAATTTTGCTACAATTTTAATTGAACAGTTTCAAACGATTGTCAAAGAATGTTTTGTTTGACATTTCATTTTCAGAACAAAATCGAGGTTACAGTAAAAACAAAGACAACAAAAAGAAATGAGTGTGCATCTGACGTGTGTATAGTTTTAAGCAGATTTTACTGTATTTATATAAAAAATGATGCATCACATCCTTTTACGCTTTCTTAACTCATATTTTGCACGAATTTTATGAATGAATTTTAGTTTAACATGTAAATACCCTGATGACTTGTTCCACAAAAAAAAAGCACAAACAAAAAACTCTGATATCTGATTCTCTATCTTACAAAGATGAAATGGAAGACGCGTGTAAGTGGTTTTTTATTCAAAATATTATGGTGATTAATTTTATGACAACAAGTTTAACATTGAAAGTTATGTTTGCGACAACATACGTACATTCCTACGTAGGTTATAAATTTTTTATTTCACAAGGAAATAAAGAATTGAGTCATTTTTTTATTGCCAATACTATCGCATAACAAGTAATATGAAAAAAATAGTTTTTTTTTTTTGAGAAGCTCATTTATGACTTGTATTAAAGAAGGGTTTTGAGTTTAGCAATGTAGTAATATCAAATTATTTTCGTTTATCTATAAGAAGAATATTATCGGTTTAGTAGTTAAATTCATTGGGGCGTATTCATAGAGAATTACTAAAGTCGTGATTTCTTGATCTATAGTTTAAGGCTTGTTGGTTGAATAAACACAACTCTTATTCATAGTCAATTTCCCAGCTGTGTTTAGTAGAACACAAGGTTAAGGTTGTGTTCTACTACAATTATACTTCAAATGTTGACAGCTCAAAGAAAAAAAAAAATACACTTAGGCCCTTAAGCGTGGTACACATTATCAAAGCTGAGTGTCAACCGTGTTGGATATCAAACAGAACTAATAATGTGTACACGCTGAGTTATAGGTTTCCACTCACATATCATGTCATATTGCATGTCGAAAAAAAGTAAAAAAAAAACAAAACTATTAAATAAAAAATCCGAAAAAGAAACTCGAACAAATATTCTATAATATTTTTAGCCCTAAGCTTAGGTTTAAATTTATTTATGAATAGCATAAGCTCTGGACTTGCTTAGCAAGAGTTTAGCAAACATCTATGAATATGACCCATTAAGTTCCAGTTTATTCAAAGTGGGTAGATCTCTTGTATGATTTTCGCAGGTTCTGATAACCAACATCGGTTGATTAGCAATTTCGATGGTTGATAACTCAACAAATCATTTTAAAATTTTGGTTTAAGAACATATTTCACGAACTATTAAATGCAATAATCATTAATTCAAAATAATAAGCATTGAAAAAATGAACAGGTACCAGCAAAAAGTTTTGCAGAAAAGAAGATTAAAATATCATTTTTAAATCTAAAGTCATTTTTTCCAATATACGAGTATTGATGGAGATGTTGAAATACATAATATTCCCAAACAGGATTTTAAAATTCCAAAAGTGTATTTCAATAATATGAATTTCCTTCAAAAATGTTCATTGTTATGGTTTAGGTTTGAGGTTTACCCTTGAACCCACGCGCTCATACGATATCTATTTAGGTTAACACTTTTCAAATACAAAATGTTTTGATTCCCAAAAATATTGGTACCCCGCGTTTTTCTTAATCTTATAAAAAAGAATTTAAGTAGAAGTACAATTTCTAATGCAAAAATAAAACTTGACATTTTTGTATATACAGTGCGGTTCAGTTGGTAAGAAACCCTGCCATAAATTTAAATAAATTTTAGTTAGTAAAACCCGGGGTCTAGCAAAAACTAACCAAGATAATAGAAATGTTGGTTCTTTCTTCTTTTAATACTTGCTAGACGCCCGGGTCTTACTATCTACATATTTCTAAACACCTGGATTCAACCGAATTACTATAGAAAAATATAAATTACAGTTAATTCTATTTATGTCGGTGTCCATGCCCATCGACTAAAATCTCCCCTTTTAGCAAGTGTTAGGTACGAAATTTTGCAAATTAAAATTTCGCATTCGAAATCTCGCTTTGCGAAATCTCGCAATTAAAACATCTCGCAGTTACAAAATCTCGCAAACTAAAAAGGAGTGGTACGATATCAGGCAAACCAAAATCTCCAGTAACGAAATCTCGCATTGCTTTAAAATCTCGAATAACAAAATCTCGCAAATTAAAAATCTTGTTTTTCATAATCTCGCAATTACAAAATCTCGCTTTAAATAATCTCGCAATAACAAAATCCCCCAAACTAAACTCTTGCAAATCTTAATTGCAATATACAAATACACAAAATTGCGAAATTTCGTTATGCGAGATTTTGAATGCGAGATTTCGTACCCAAACCAAACTAAAAACTTGCAAATTTTGATTGCATCACAACAAACTAAATTTTTGTATTCAAAATCTCGCAAAATCAAATCTCATACGAGATTTTGATTACAAAATTTATTTGTTGCCAATGTAATTTAAACAACCTAAATCTCCAGTAACGAAATCTCATATTGTTTTAAAGGCTCGACCAATAACAAAATCTCACAAATTAAAAATCTTGTTTTTCATAATATCACAATTACAAAATCTCACTATTAATAATCTCGCAAAATGAAGTCCCGCAAACATAAATCTTGCAAATCAAAATCTCGCAAAATTAAATTGCATTGCAACAAATACACAAAATTGCGAAATTTCATCATGCGAAATTTTGAATGCGAGATTTTAGTTTGCGAGATTTCGTACACAAACCAAATTAAAAACTTGCAAATTTTAATTGCATCACAACAACTTCAAATTCAAATCTAATTTTTTTTTTTGGTTACAAAATTTATTCGTTGCAATTTATAACTGTTTATAAGAGAACATATAATTTGTTTATCTAGTTGTAATGAGTCGTGTACATTTTTTTAATTGTTAAAAATACGTTTTGGAAAACAATAAAAGCCAAATAAGAAGTTTTTTTCGGGTTTCTTTAAGTATTTGGTTCGCAGGATTTTTATTTTTAGTGCGAAACTGAGAGTAATGCTATCAGTTTGAGAATTTAATTTGTGAAATTTGAATTTTGAATATTTTGATATGAGAGATTTCTTGATGCGAGATATAAATGCAAGATTGACAAAAGCGAGATTTTGTAATTGCGGGATTATGAAACGCAAGGACCGAATTACCGCATCAGGTTTCGAGCAATAAGTGTCTGAGTTATGTGAGTTTGCAATCGAGTATACCATAATTTGAAGTGGTTGTTCGTTCATTCGACCACTGATGACACTTACTCACTCGGTCACTTAAGCGGTAATTCAGCCCCAGGATTATTAATTAAACAGTTTTCCTTTTTCGAGATTTAAAAAAAGTGAGATTTCGTTATCGCTCTTTCATAGAAGAAGGGCATAATGCAGCATCTAATTAATGATCCCAACTGTCGTACTTTTGCATTTGGACTAAAGCCTGATAAGCTTGTAATGCAAAAGGAAGTTTTTAATTGGTCGGAAACAGCACAAGAAAATGCTAACCAAAGCACAGCAGAAAATATTCAACGATAGTTTCGCCAATTCAAATAATTGAAAAAATTTATTCCAAAAAAGTGAAAAATTTGTCGTAATATTTGTTAGGCGAATGTGTCTATTCAAATGATCCGCACTGTATATTTAGAAATTTAATTTCAATAAAAATTACTACCTGTTTGTTTTGCTATTTTGTTATCATTTTAGCAATAAATATTAAAAAAAAACTCTTCAGGTTGATAAACTGTTATTGAGTCTTTAAATTTAATCAAGAACTATCAGGTGTCATAAAAGCACAGGTGTATCTACGAACGAGTACAACTTTTAAATTTAATTAAGTAAAATATAGATAGATAGAACTTTGAAATGTAAAGATAAATGGAGAGGGTTTGACTTTGCGCTATTAACAAACTCATATAATAAATTATACTAATTTTATTAGTTTTTCAGACGGTTGCTGCAAATACAATGTAAATATTGCACAATTTTAAGTAGTTAGTTACATAATGATACAATTTAACCCTGGTTCAACTATGTTCATTTCAATGATACCTTAATTACGCGTTACGTGAAAGTAAGTTAGAAGAAGTAGAAATGCGTTTTGTAACTCAAAGACGAATTCGTATTTTATTTATTTATTTCGTAACAGAATTTCGGTTTATTAATAATAAATTAATTAAGTTTTTTACAGGCTCTGGCTAATTAACCAATATTGGGCAGTTAGCGATTGATCCGCACATTCGCGGATTTACTAGTCACAACAATCATTGATTAAAGATGATAAGCTGTGACAAACTTGGCGTTAAAGAGGTTACCGAAGAGCTTGAACAAAAATTTCTCCTCTAATAAAATGAAATAAATGGAAATAAAGTGAAATAATAAACGAAAAATTTCGTTTTATTTTTGCTTCTGCAATACGTTCGACGAGCAAATTGGTACATAATTTTAGCAGATTGTTTGGAGAAGTCTAAACTCTTTTCTTGAGTTGGCCACACCAATATCTTATTGTGTGCGGAAAAGTTTGTGTTTTTAGGCGTTTTTTTTTTTTTGTTTCTTTCATTTTAAGATGGCTTTCTGTGGAGCTGGATAGGAAATTTCGCAAATTAAAATCTCACATCGAAAATCACAAAATCCCACTTTTTCATTATATTGCAGTTACAATATTCGGCTTTCAAGAATGTTGCAATTACAAAATCCCGCAAGCCGAAAACTTGCAAATTAAGACATCCCAAAATGTTACTGTCACAAAAGTTTTGGATACAAAAAAATATTTGTTGCAAGTTTTACGAGATTTCCTAAAATATTAATTTGCGAAATTTCGTTTTTTGAAATTTTAAAATAAATTAGAAATTTCGTTTTTCGACACAATGAAAATGCGAGATTTCGTTCCACTTCCCTCTCTGTAATCATTTTGCATTTGTTTCTTTTTTCTTGTGTTGGTGAAATTTTTGAAGAATTTTTGTTTGTTGTGTTTTGCGGTTAGAATTTCTTTTTCTTGTTGGAAACAAAAATTTCGTTTCGCATCAGCTTTAGGCTCCACGCATTTAGAACTTAGAAGCAAGGTTCATAGAACGATAAAATATGATTCATTCTCTGGTGAAAAATTCAAAGGGGAATTTTATTTTTAAGTTCTTTTAAAATAAAATTCGCTTTAACGATCGAACGATCATTCTCTGGTGAAAAATTCAAAAGGAAATTTAAGTTTTTAGTTCCTTTAAAATAAAATACGTTTTCACGATCGATTCAAGTCTGCTGTAGGATCTGTAAAATGTGGTTCTTTTCCGAATTTATCGTGCGATAACTATTGAAAATCTATTCACGAAACGAACCGATAAAATAAGAAAGAACAATGTAATTTTACGAAAGGAGAAATTTTCGAAAAGCCAAATTTAGGCAAGATAATGTATCGAAGGAAAAAGTTTAGAAAAAAAGCTTTCGAAATCCTCGGAACTTTGTTGTTCCTTGAGCAATTCAACTAACGCAGATGACAGCTCATACAGAATTTAAATAAAAAATATATGTATTTTCAAAACACGATGTCTCGAAAAAAATGTCAACTTCGTTCTTCCTTTATTGATTTCAATGAAATTGACACAGGTGATAGCTGGAACAGAATTATAACAGAAAAAAATATTTTCAAAATGTAGTTTTAAAAATATGCCAAAATCATCATCACTTGTGTCAATTTCATT
Source organism: Dasysyrphus tricinctus (assembly GCA_963921185.1). NCBI lineage: Eukaryota > Metazoa > Arthropoda > Insecta > Diptera > Syrphidae > Dasysyrphus > Dasysyrphus tricinctus. Next base: position 116,817,207 of record OY992533.1, on the reverse strand, counting down.
GAAATCGCTCAATGCACAACGAAGATGCAAAATATTGACATTTTTCTGAAACATCCCGTTTTTAAAATATTGTTTTCTTGTCAATTCATTGAAATCACTCAAGCAACAAAAAAGTTGCAAGTTGACATTTTTGAAACACCATATGCTTTGAAAATATCCAAATGTCAACGAATTGCCAATTTCAACAAAATTTGTTTCAAAAAAAACAAAGCTTCACAATCGTCATCATCGTGTCCTGTAATCCCAGTTGGGGTATACATAGGGCGTCAACACAACCGTAGTGCATAAATACTTGATAAAGAATGATATGTTTTAAGGATCTTTTCAGATCTTTATCGTGAGAGAACTATATTCTACCCGAATTTTATTTTTTCGATCTCTTACGAACGAGAGACATAGAAAGTATTAAGTTTGTTCGTGAGAGAACTACTGAAACATAAAAATCCTGCAAATGGAAAACAAAAACCAGAAAACGGAAAAAATCTCAACTTTTATTGCTAACAATATTTTTTAACAATTACAAAATGTAACTAAAAATCCTGCAAATCTCACCCGAGATTTTAATTTGTGAGATTTTGTTGAAAAAAATGAATTTGTTGCAATGCAATTAAATTTGGGGAGCATTTCACGCATTTTTTTTAAAACTCTGAAATAACGAAATCTCGCAAATTACAAATCATGTTTTTCATAATCTCGCAATTACAAAATCTAGCTTTCAACATTCGCATTTATATCTCGCACCTAAAAATCTCGCAAATTTCAACCAAAATTTCGCAAATTAAAATATCGCAAATCAAAATATGGTAAATTCAAATTTCACATCAACGTATCGCTCTAGGTTTCGCACTGCAATTGAATAATAAACACCCGAAAACGAAAAAAAATTTTAACATTTAAAAAATGTTACTAAAAATCCTACAAATCTAGCGAGAGATCCTAATTTGTAAGATTTTGATTAAAAACCGTATCCATCGGAATACAATAAAATTTGGCAAGATTTTGATTTGCGAGACATTAGTTTGCGGGATTTCATGATTGCGAGATTTTGAAAAATGGGATTTTATTATTGCGAAATAATGAAAAGCGAGATTTTGTAACTGCGAGATTTCGTTATGCGAGATTTCGAATGCGAGATTTTAATTTGCGAGATTTCGTACCCAATCCTTAAATTTGGCGAGATTTTGGTTTGCGAGATTTAAGTTTGCGGGATTTTGTTATTGCGAGATAATAAAAAGCGGGATTTTGTAAATATCCAAAAAACTTTGCAAAGTTTTAAAAAGCGGGATTTTGTTATTGCGAGATAATAAAAAGCGGGATTTTGTAATTGCGAGATTTCGTTATGCGAGATTTCGTACCCAACCCCAAAAACTTTTCGAATAATTAAAATTATCTTAACGTTACAGTCAGAAGTCTGAATTTCTTTAAATTTACTTCGGAGATTAAAGACAAATATTTTTGACTTTTAGCGTAGTAGAAATTAATGCTTCTTGCTTGTCAAATGTTTTCTACAAAAAAGAAAAATTCAAACAAAAATAGTCCTCGAAGCTTTGGAAAGGAATATCATTGTTGTATATCTGTACATACGGTAACATGGGCCTAGAATTGTCCAGTTCTTAATGGAAACATCGTTTATAGATGCTGCTTGATGTCTCATTGTTAAATGCGTTTTTAAAGTACAAATTTTAGTAAATATCTTAAGTTTTAAGAAATAAGGCTTCGGATTAAAATTTATTTTATGAGTTCCGAGGTGTATTTTGGTATAATTTACATTTAAAAGAAGGAAAGAGTCCTTGAGATATGAATAAAATATTCCTTCAGTACTAACGAAACCTTTTCAATAAGATATTAGAACTATGTTTATCAAATTCCAACTAGTAATGATAATCCTTTTTACCTGATAAATTGACTCATCACCTACTGTGCCATTTAAAAAGAACACATGAGAACAAAGCTTATTCTGTGAGAGGACTTTTTAAGCTGTTTTAATTGAACCATGAATACATTAAAAGGTTCATTGTTTTTAATTTCTTAATAATTACAGCCAGACATATAAAATGAGTAAACATCAAAAATAAACAATAATATACATTACCGACAAAATATTATAAAAATAACACTTAATGCACTTCTCATTAACTCTACTTTTAAAAACATTGTATTATTTGGCAAAAGGCTTCTTACTATACCTACACTGAACAACGTAATGAGCTAATTCAAGGTGAGACAAAAAAGCCCGCCGCCGTTACGCCCCCATAAAACAACAAAAAAATCAAAGTTAATAACCTCTCAGACTGTATAGAAGAGAAGTGATATTGTTTTGTTGTTTTAAAGTTCCCTCTTATGGTAAACTGTGGCGTATACGTAACTTTTTTTTCTTCTTTCAAATTTAATTTCACTTACACCAATTATCTACACAAACTACTTTCATTTGACAATAATAATTGACGAATGTTAAACAACAAAATACATATTTTAGAACAGGCCATTGTTTTGACAACACAATTTTGTTATTTTATTAATTAACAAAAACAATAACAAAACAATTCATCATCTCATTAACTTCCTTTCACTCGTGATTTTTTTTTCATTTTTATTTACTGATTGCATTTTCATGACACATGACAAGAGTCACACGTCACAACACCTTGTGTTTGACCACTCACTTACTCACTCATTCGATAGATACCGATAACACGATTCAATAAAAACAAAGAATTACACTTTAGTCGTTCGTCGATAAGAAAGACAAGTGGGTGAAGAAAAAAAGTCGATTTTCCGGTCCCCAAAGTGACAAACCAAATCAACAATCTATCACCACAATCTGTTACAAGCTTTAACCTTGACCGCATGGTTTACCCCCAGAATTACTATAGCTTAGTAACGTCTAGCGCCTTAATGTCTTCTTTCTTCGTTTTAATAGAACAAATTGATTTGAGTTTAGAAAAGGGAAATTTTTTGATTGCAGGTGTTTCCAATTAAGAGGGAAACAAAAAAACCCAAAAAGAAAACTTAAGTAATTTCAACACTAACGGTTTTTTGATCAAAAAAACAAAATAAAAACAAAAGTAAACGACAACGCTGTTACTAAACTGATGTGCGCGGCATAATCGAGCGAATTTTCTCGTCACACTAAAACTTGAATACAAAAAAAAAACCGAGAGGTGGAAACTATTTCAGCTAGTCGAGTCGAATCGAGTCGAGAGTCGTTGGTCGGTTCGGCAGTGGCTCTCATTCGGGTAAGCTTGACATTGACCATTGCCAATAATAATTGCTTTGTAAATAGCTTGGCGCGTTGTTTTTACTTCGCCCTGCTTCCCTTTAACCCTCCTATATTCCCAGTGTTTCTTTCTTGTCTTATCTGTAGTAGTAAGTTATAGTGTAGACTCTCCCGCGAGTATACAACCAATACCAACACCAACACCTTAATAACGCCTTTACAGCTGATAATAAAAACAAAAAATATACATATACATAAATTCGTGTGCTTCTGTCAGAAGAGAGGGTTGAAGGTTGCACTATAGCTGGCGAACATTTAACACTGAAAGAAATAGATCTTGAGATATATTATATTATGGTCTGACAACAACATGGGGGGCTAATGGCTAATGGGAGCAAGTTCCGTTTTTGGTTGGGTCTTATAATTATAATTTATTGTCAATTATAGTAATTAATAAAACGTTGTGTGGTGAGCTATTTGTTTTTCTTTTAAATTTTTATTTGACGTAGTATAAGGTCGATGGGAAATTTCGTGGGCACACTTGACCTGGCAAAATGTCAAGGACATTAAAAGGCATACATAAGTGTCGGATTATTTATTTTTATTTTGTCTATAGGCAAATTGATATATGATTGGGAATTTCAAGGAGGAGAAATGGTTTGGTTCACTAGAGAGAAAAAGGAAAATGTTTCTGGTTCTATAAACAGACGTAGTTTAGTTATATCAAAAGAGAATTAAGTGTATCTTAAGAGCCCTTGTACAGAATCGATAGTTTTTGGGCATTGCTGATTTCAACAGTCAGAGTTCAGATGGTAGAACTAAAAATGTTGCTGTATTTATTGCTAACTTCTCATTCAAATAGAAAATAAATAAATAAAGTTGTGCTACTGCTTGGAGCCTAGTTACTTACACTTTCAACTATTTGTATGCATTTTTGCCAAATCTGAGCAGTTAAGGTGAGAGGCATTTGAGCATGGTACAAGTGATACACCCTTGGAGGATTTTTCAATTCCTCGCAATGGGCAGTTACCCTCAAGAAAATATTTTTATGTCGATCAAAGATATTCTTATATATATAAGATATTCTTAGAATCCGCATGAGGAAGAAACCCCAAAAAACTTTATCGAAAAGATTTTTCAAATTTACTTATTTACAGAAATTTAAGTCTTAATTTTTTTGAATTAAATTGGTTAAAAAAGAAATAGAGAATACTTTTGACTTTTAGTTAAGTAAAAATTAATACAGGTTTCACTTCCTGCTTATCAAAACTTTTCTACAAAAATCGTTTAACCAAAAATCACCCTCATAGCTTTTGAAAGGAGTTAGCCTCAAGCAAACCTTTTTCATGTCGAATCGACATTGGACTCGGATTTTGAATCACAGACCTTCGATGTGGTAGTCGAACGCACTAACTCAGTATTGCAAGGGGAAAATAAATAAATAAATTCATCTAATTTGTAAGCATTGGATGGATGCTAATGGAGCCTAGGGATTGTTGAGTCCGATTTTTGTGTCTGAGAAATGCTGCTGAAAATTAATTAATTTTTAAATCATTTCGACAACTCCACGAAGTTTAATGTGTTGGTTTGATTTTGGCGCTTATTTAATCAAATTCACAGAAGTTAAGTATTTTGCTTTCGCTTAACGAAATGGATCAATTTAAGCCTGACAAACATTGAGAAATATTGCCTACAAATTAAAGCAAAATAAATGTTTTGTAATGTAATTATTGGCATAAGGAATTCTCTTCGAAAATTATTGCCAAATCTTATTGGCATAAAAGTTAAATTCAAGGTTAAATTCAAAAAAATTGGTTTTTCGCATATCACTTTTAAATGGTAACCATTTTTGAAAAATATTTGATGCAAAACTTGTAAATCATGCGATTTCTACAGAAAAAGTGGTGAAATTTTCTTCCTCAGACTGATCGCTTAGTTAATACCGCCTCGCCTATTAAAAAAATGTAAAAGGACGAATTTTTCAGTTTCCGCCTATAACTCAAAAACTGTAAATGCTTTCGAAAACATCTTGTTACCAGTTTTGTAAAAACTCCTTACCACTATGAAAAACATAAACAATTTTTTCTAAAGCGATATTTTCAAAGAAGCTTTTATATTGAAAATGTTTTAAAAAAGCCAAAAATGGTTTTTGTGCTATTTTCTTTGAGATGACGAAGTTGTCAAAATATAATTTATGCTTACTTTATAGCTTATAAAATTGTCTACATAAATATTACGATACTTTTGTCCATACCATCCAATCCGTTAAAAGATATTCCTACTTTAAAAAAAAAGAATAACAACTTTTAAATAGTAAATCTCTTAAAATTTGAATATTATGTGACCCTCTACAAAAAAAATATTAAAATGTATTTTTTAAAACCGTAAAAAATATCTTTTGATATTAATTTTTAAAATTCAAACTGTCATTACATTACATTATTTTTTCCATGCGAGCGCTCAGTTCCAAGAAGTTGTGACTTTAAAAATGGTCAAAATACGAAAATATAGTTCTTTGGCTAAATTACGTTAGCCAACATTAAAGTTAGCCGAATAAATCAATAAAAGTGAAATCACCGGCACAAAATGCCAGTTTATAAAGCTTAGATAAATAGTCAACTTTCAACATTAATAGTCAACGCATTGACTTTTTGACACCACCAAAAACATCGTCAACATACTGTCAACGCATGAAACGCGTGTTATTTGTGTCAACGCGCTTTGTACTCTTTGATGTCAACGTATTGACACGTAAAACGTTGATGATTACACTATACTTGACCACATTCGAATAATATGAACGATGACGCAGAGTTGACAAGAGCAAAAATTAATCATTTTACATCAACCATCAACTGTCAAATTCTATTGAAAGATGGCTACAATGTCGATGGATTTAAAATTCAAAATTTACGAGATTGCGAAGAATTTCAACACAGGCTAAGGCTGTTAGGATACAGTCAACGCAGTCTGTCAACGTGCCTTACATTCGTAGAAAGGGTAACTAGACGGCCAAAGAAAATAATCAGCGCATTCATCCTTAAACTCGTGCAATGCAACTGTCAACAAATGGACAGTATTTTGCGTTGACGACCACACGACAAAATTTGACGTAATTTTGACGTCAGAGAGTTAATATGTTGACTATTTTCGTTGACCGTCTAATTTAAGATTCAGGACTTAAGCTTTTTTTTAATCAACGGCTTATAAATTACAGCCAGATCCGAAGTTGAAATAAATTTCTGGCATGGAGGAAGGAAGCTTAAGCACTTTGCAGCGTTTTTGGCCAAGTCATGTAAGTGGTAATTTCACAGAAGGCAGTCAGCAATACACATGCCATGAATAGACAGCTATTCAGTCTCGAGTTGAAGAAGCAATATATTCTGCTGTTGAAGTTCCGTCACATTTGTACGATAAGGATGTGTGAATCTAGAAACGAATATGTACTGTTGGCTGGAAAACAATTTATTGGGTCGTTGGTAAAAAAAAGAACATAGTCGGACACAAAACGGAGCCTTATAGAACATCATCAGCATTTATTTTTTGAATTTTAAACTTACAACCATCCCTATACGACTATTCTTAAGGTAAGTCAAGTGCAATTTCAACCGCAAATATCAACAAATTCTTGTTTTAACTTTTCAACAAAGTGAAGAAACGATCCTCTCTACAATTTAAAAATGCAAACACGGCCCAAAATTAGCTTAAATTGCTATTTTAAGCATTTTTATATTTTCTCCGCAACCAAGGAGATTTTTTCTGCGAACTGTCAAACATCTATTCGCAATCCACTATATCAGAACGCATTTCACAAATCTGCGAATAAAAAATTCGCTCGAATTTAACCTCAATTTTTTAACTTTTTGCTTCTCACAAAAATAAGTTTTTGTGTTTTGGTGTTTGTAACAATTTCTTGTAAGGATAGCAGAATAGAATATATCAATTGCTAAGGGGTCTTTCGCTAATCGATTGGAGCTTTGTTAATTTAGTTGAGTTCAAAACCAAAATCTACTATACCTTTTTGTTTCGGAAGCGCGTCAAAATCCTGGTTTTAAAAACTTCGTTTTTTTACTGTTTCTCAAAATAAAGCTTTATTTAGCTCTGCATGTTGAAATTCTGATTTTCAAAAATACTGGTTTCCGAAATTTGTCATTCAAAAATTTAAATAATTAAATTCTGGCTTAACTGGCTCAAATACATAACTCATATTTTTGAACAAAAATAAACCACAAAAATTGCGCACTTAACAACATTTTTCAAACCTACTTTTCATTTATTTATTTATTTATAGCAGGTTCTTCAAAAATAGGTTTTATTTAAATGTACGAGCCATCAGGTCGGGTGAATATATCCCTGCTGTAGGTGAGAGTGTGGCTGAAAACCCAAATGTGTCCATTTCGAGACGATATCAGGAATCGGGATAGTCAACAACCACTTTGCATTTTTTGCCCGAAATCAATCCTGTGGATTTCAGCGACGGATCAACGAATGCAAGATGCAGCACCACCTCTTGAAACAAGCTGGACGAGTGATTTATCGACATGGGGACTTTAATTAGCCAACTAGAACGTGCAACTTTAAACCATAACTTACACCAACTTAGAAAAACATCGTACACAGGGTGACGTGACATAAGGCCAATTTGGCCTTGTGTCACTTTTAATACTAGCGTATCTGTTTTTTTTTTCATTTTCATTGAAAAATTTCATTAAATCCAGTTTCTTTAAATGCATAAGAAACTTTACATGCACCCAAATTTGCACCCACCCAAATCCTATCATGAGCCCAAGCAGGGGGGTTGCAGGGGGGCAGCATGCCCCTCCATCCATACCTCACTGTTCATTTGAAAATGTTTATATTTCACAAACCAAATAAAGGAGAGGTTTTATTAGGTTTGTGAAATTTTACAATTTGCAATAAACAGTGAGGTATGTATGGGAGGGCATGCTGCCCCCCTGCAACCCCCCTGCTTGGGCTCACTATAGGATTTGGGGTGGGTGCGAGGTTGGGTGTATGCAAAGTTTCTTTTCCAAAAATTACTGTTTTTTTTTTACAAAACATTTTAAGTTTGGCCTTAAGTCACAAACAAATTTGGCCTTATGTCACTTTGTAAAAGCGACATAAGGCCAACTCTTAAAACTTGGCATTAAGTCGCTTTTGGAAAGTGACTTAAGGCCAAACTTTTAAATTTGGCCTTATGTCACCTTATGTCACGGCACCCGTACACAGTTATGCGAAAAATTGATGCGAAATTTCACCAAAAGAATAACCCTTTGTAGGGAGAGCCTAAACGGTTATTCGGCACACATTGTCCTACACAGGTTTGTAAATATCGTAGCATACTTTTGGACGCTGAACTCAAATACGCCATTAGTTTTTTGCTATCCGTTTGGGTTTCCATATATTACAGTTGGAAAATTACCAAAAAACGTTTTCTTGCTGTAGCCAAGCGAGGTAGTTTTTTGTCAATAAAATTTGCAATAATCAGTACTAGTTTTCCCCTATTAAATTTTGAATATCTTCTTGGTTCTCCTAGAAATCTTTTTAGCTAGTCGTTAGTCCTCACAATTTGTTTACTATTTTTGTTGTAAAATAACAGCGCAAAGTAATTTTTCTTAAAATAAGTAAGGACTTTAAAAAAAGCTAATATTTGTCTTAAAAAATCAGTTTAAACTTTACCAATAACTTTATTACTCTCTGAGAAATTCGCTGTTATAATTTTAGTGTTAAGCCATATAATAACTAACTTAACGTGTTTGTTTTTAGATTTTGTGAAGTCAGATGAAGACTTAAACCTAACTAAACTTCTCTCGAAGACTTATGTCGTTCTCGATTGGATATTTGGATTACTCCACTCCTTATTCACTTCTACTACTCCATGTTTTCCATACTCGATAGGAACGGAACAGGACGCAAAACAAAACGACAACGACCAAAAAGATATATTGTCAAGATTTGAACTCAATTTTGAAGAAGAAAGTTAGCATCTACTTTCAGAAAATAATGCAAATTTTGTTGACAGTAAATAATCTTGCGTTGTTAGATAACCTCAAAATAGAAAAAAAAAAAGTTTTCACTCATTTTCTAAAAGGGATATCTCGAAAACCCGAGCTGATTTCAATTCAGCACCAAAAATTACCTCTAGAATGAGTTTTACTTCTTCGTGTCCGAAACCGTGAAAACTTATGTTATCAATCGCAGAGCTGGTATTTTATGTATAAATACTTTTCAAAAAATTGTATTTTTTGAATATGATTTTTTGAAATGAAAACTCATATTGTGTTGGAATACCCTTTATTCACCAATGTCCACAGAAAGTCTAACATTCTTATTGTAGCCTTACATTTAGTTCTTAATAAACACCTGATATTTTATTTTCCCACGAATGCTGCCTATTTCTCACATATTATCAAAACAACACTGCGATTTATTTCAAAATACATTCTCTAGCAATTAATCAAAAAAACTTTAGTTCGAACCATAAATGGTATCTCAATTAAATGCAAACCAATAATAATTCTACTTGATACGCACCTCATCATTACGTCATTTTGCAATACATAAACCTGTCTTAAGAAAAAAAAATAACTAAATACATTTTCGAGCCACAGGAGCGTCATGCTATACTAAGGCCATTTAATATACTACACAGTGATGGTGCGGCGTAAAATAAGAAAACATTATTTGTTAGAAGAACAAATAATAAAAAAAAGCAATAAAAATAAACTAAAGGTACATATAAACGCAGCACACCAAGAAGTCATTGAGAATTTCAATTAATAAAAATCCTATCGATCGCCATCCATATTGGTGGTGTGCATTAGAAGAGCTTGTGAAACATTTAATTGAATCGACGCTATGCGAATAAAAGCTAGCGAAACAAGCCGGCGATGTTTGATTTATTTCTAGAGGGTATTTTTTTTTTCAAAACTACCCCCCTTTAAAACCCACCTTACGTTATTTGTTCATTTTGTTTTATTATTATTTTGAAGGAGCGATGCTATAATTACTCTCTAATTGCACACTTGATTGAAGAATTTCAAATGCATATCATAGAATTGAATAAGACTCTTCTCTGAATGACAAAATGCAATTTATATATAAAACGGATGCATCAAAACTTTGTGGGTTTTGATCTTCAATCATAAATGTATTTTGCGCTGTCGTAATATTTTTGTGTAATATAATTCTAATTTATGTAAGTATTTTGTCTCACTAAATATTCTTATTTAATTCAAAAAATTATCTTCTACGTTTTGGCCCACAAAATGCTTTTGCAATTTCATGTTAAATAAATTTATAATTCTTACATGCGCTCGATATTTGTACATACGATGCAATGTGAGAATAAAGTCAGCTGTAAATAGAAAACTATAAGTAAAATTCTTGTTTTTAATTTTTCAATTTTAAATTATTTATTAGTTTTCGATATGGATGATAAATTGAGTTTGAGTGTTTTTATATGTATTTTGCGAAATTGCGATTTTAAACTATTTTACGAGCGTTGTACACTTGAAAAAAAAAATGTTGAAAATACTTCGGTGATCTATTCTCACTTGTACTTTACTCGCCTATGAAAGTCTACGCAAAATTTTCTGAACGTGGGTGGTGGTGAAAAGGGAGACGATAAATAATCTTGCATTTACAAGTGGGATGTCAGAAACATCAACCAATTAATTAAGGAGAACTATCGGTTGGCAATTGGAGTATACAGCAACTCACAAAATAATACAGTGCTGGCTCAGACGTGACAAAATGGAAATGTTGAGCATGTTTGCGGGAAATGCGGAAAATGCAGAGCACACTGCAAAGAGACATAAACGGCTAGCTGTCGTTTGGTGAAAATGGAAGATCAACTAACGATTCTGATTCTGTTCACACTAATTCCGATTCCCGTTCTGTGAATATGTGAAACCAAACATCAAAAACTTTCATATGAATAATTTGCTTTCACGCCGCCGCGCCGTCATTTGGAAGCGAATATCCAAAATGAAAGCGTGAATACAAACAAACAATGACCAATTCAATCATATCTCTCTCTCTGTCAAATCCATAAAGAAAAAAGTGTTCTTTTCTCATGCATTTCTCTGTTCTCTTCAAAAACACAAGAGATTTGAGAGAATCGTGCAGTTTTTAGGAGAAATGGTAAGGTAGTTCGAGCATCGATAGTATAGTTTTCATTCACAGAACCAGAATCGCTTATTTGTGCCAAATGAATCGAAAAAGTGAAAGCAGAATGCTTGACAGCAAATGTGAAAACGATTTATTCGATTCACTTTTTCACAGAAGATGAATGGGCCCTCAGAATGTGAATAAAAATTCGCAAACAGGGCATTGTCACCGGCCCACCAAACTGTACAGAGCTTAAGCTTGTGGACCTTCTCTAGGTGTTTTTTTTGCAATCCCAGGGGAATCGGACGTAAAAAACGACATCGGGGCTTAACGACGCTAGTACAGAAAAAAAGGAGTTTCCATACAAACTATCGATAACATGTATGCAACTCGTGTCGGTAACACAGTTTTTATCTGGGCTAAAGTTAAGCCGAAAATTCTCTTGGATTAGCTAAGCCTGAAGGGGCCCTGCGAAAGATTCTTGAACAACCAGCTGAGTATCAGTCGTCTCTAACCTCATGTTCGTTAATTTTGAGATCGTATTCGACAGGGTTAACCGCGATTGCATCCGGCGATCGTTTATTATTTTTATTATGAGTATCCCTGGGGAGATAGTTGTTTCAAGAAGTCATACAACAATGCTAGGTGCTGCTTGCTGCGCAATTTACAGCTTTCCGACTCATTCGAGACGCGTCATGGAGTAAGACAAGGAGATGTGTTGTTACCAATTCTGTTTTAGTTGGCAATCAACGATGTACTGACTGTTACGGTTGGTACGGACGAAAAGAATGGCATCCAATAGACTCCATTCGTCATTTGGGACTAGGCTGACGATATAATATGTTACTTGTCAAACTGTGGGTGAATTGGACCAAATATGCCAATTGCTGCAAGTGAACGGGGAGCTGGCTGGCTTAAGGATCAACACCAAAAAGATACAAATGCTGCAGACCGGTCACAACACAGAACATAATATTATTCTGAAGCAGGGAGCTATTGAAAAGGTCACACATTTCAACTACCTATAGGCAGTATCGTATCAACCGCGATGGTGCAACGGACTTAAATGTTTTCAATAAGATTAGCAAGTGCTGTATTTGGAATGTTTTCTCCGGTGTGGAGCTCCAGCATAATAACGCTACGCACCTAGCTGAAACCCTTCGAGTCCAATCGTAAAATCCATCCCTGTGAAACCTGAAAATTCTCCGCCGACATCTCAAGCAGACTACAGGCTTTTATCAACCGTTGTCTTTGATACATTCTAAAGATTTTTTGGACACAAATCATAAGTAATGTTGAATTGTGGAATAGAGCTCATCAGAGTTGAGTGTATCTTGATATCAGGCAACGAAAATGGCGATGGATTGGCCACACTTTAAGGAAGCCAAACAAGAACATAGTGAAGCAGTTCTTCGTAAGGAATTCTCAGGTTGTAAGGCGAGTTGGAAGACCAAGACAAACTTGGAGATCGAGTGTACTCAACGAAATTCAGTCATTGATAGATGGAGAGAATCTGCTGCTTCTATATGCTCCAGGAGGAGTTAAAGTGCTGTTGCGAAGACCGCAGTGACCGGATAAAATATAAATATATCGGTTGTCAATTAATTGGTATTGGGGCAATGAAATTCGGGTCGTTTGTTCTAGCGATCCGAGTATGCTTCCCTAGATTAATAAAATATTTAGAAGAAATTATCCAAACGATTTCCCATGTCTTAAGCTTCAGAAATAAAGTAGTTCCTCGTTGCATAATGGTTAGTGCTTTGGACTGTCATGCCGAAGGTCTGGGCTGTCACCGAAGACAGAAATATTCTTTCCGAGGTATTGCCTGTTACGAGGAACTGACAAATTCTCCAAGAGTATACTTGTCATGAATAAAGCTAGAACTATAATGCTCGGAGGGGCACTTAAGTGGTCGGAAGAAAACAAGCGAATACACGGAAAGCATTTGACGCGACTATAATTGCGAAGTGGAGCGTTTCGTCAAGTTTCGTTCAACTTTGGTTTCGGAAGTAAGTAACCTCACTTAAGTAAAACTGACATTTGGTGAAATAAGAATGCCAAAAAGAGAAAGATGATAGTAACATTATGGATGTGTTCCCCTTTTTTCGGTACGGAAAGCTACTTTTCGTTGGTTTTTGACATTAGCTTCAGTGCCCTTCCGACTATTATAGTTCTACCTTAAGGGCTTCTCATCTAGCCGTTTGGACTCGACAAAAAATTGTAGGTCCCCTCCATTCCTGCCAACAACACGCTCGCCGCAGTAATGGTTGAGAGTTGTAAGTCATTAGGCCCTGGTTCTCCACGACCTGTTACGCACTAAATAAAATTTACTAGCTTCAGAGAACGAAAGAAAAAAGAGACGTATTTCTGACAGCAGGACAGAGGGCGCCATCTTGGGCGATGACTTTTTTTTTATAATGGAAAAACCCGACGCAGGAAGTGGAGGCTGTTGGGGCTGATTTTTATCAATTGCCTAAGGTGAATGCAAGTAATCGCCTGAATCAAGAACTGGAAAGCAGAACATTGCTTAACCACTTCTACATACCTTTGAAATGACATGATGCAGTGGGGCAATCGGAGAACCGGGGTCGATGAATGAAGATTATTTGGCAATCACCACAATTGCCGAGCGAAGTAGCCCTCAAGAAGCGGTTAACATTAAGACCTAGTTCACACGGCAATGCATCGCACGTTTTTTTCTCAGTATTAATAGAACGAGTGGCGTATACATTCAGCATAAAACCATTCATACGCCAACGTTTTTACGCCAAAAAACGGCAAACGTCGTGTGAAATGTTTTTACACCATTCACACGACGACGTTTATACGTCAAAAAAAATGGCAAACGTCGTGTGAAAGGTTTTATGCACATTCAGACTGATTTATATTGCGAAAAAACGTGAGGTGCATTGCCGTGTGAACTAGACCTAAGGCTAGGTACGCACTTGCGATTTTCTGTCGCAGCAACTAAAAAAAGGAATCGAAAATCAGTAGGATTTCTTAGTGCTTATTCACATTTAAGATCATTTGTTCTATATTTTCCGACTCAATAAAATTAGACAGAAAATAGTAAGTGCATTTCTAGCCTAATAACACACTGTTTCACAATGCTCTGTAGTGCATCCCCTCCCGAAAAATTGAAAGGACATAACTACCATCCGGCGAATTTTTGATCGATAAATCTTCTTCCAAAAAGATAATTAATAGAACTCTGTCTAAGTAAGCAGATTACAATAATATCATACTGAATTCTTAAGTCGGACTTAAGGCGAGACATGACACCATTAATGCCACGTCTAAGCTTGTTTCTGATATCCAATGGAACAAATTTAATCAGTATTTGCATTTCGACAGACATATAAATGCTGCTCTGACCAGAGCTAGGGGAGCTTTCGGCCTGACAAAACGGTCAAGCGGCCGACTTGACAGCAGGATGAAGGTGATTTGCAACATGGCCCTCATACGGCCGATATGATTGACTTTGGATGCCCGGTTTGGTTCAACGTTTCCCCATTCTAAATGGAAAAGATTCGGGTGTTTGAGGAGAAATGTCTTAGACACTGCCTTGGATGACATAGAATATTCCAACCTGGTTCTATGCAGACAGAACATACAATTTAATGTTAAAGCTTTTCCGGTGGCAAGAGCAATATCCTCGAAACAATAGCTTAATTTTTGGGGCTTCTATCCCAACAACGAATATTATATTCGTTTTTATGTTTTAGATCCGAGCATAGCACTGATGTGTCAAAAAAAGATGTGTTTCTTTTCTAGCTCAGAGCGCTCAACTTGTGTTTTTTTTTTTCAATCAGGGTTAGCTCAAAGTACGGTCCATGAGCTCAGAACGAAGCAAAAGGCTGGGCGAAGCCAACTTCACTTCTTTTTCTCTCTTTTTCACTTTTTCAAATCGGCGCGTTCAACACATAAAACTTCAGTTCAGATTTTTAATTTTTCGAGTTTTGATTGGTTTTGGCCAGCTGTCAGATGAAAACTAAAAGTCAGTGCTAATTTTTGGTGCGTTGAATGCACCGATTTATAATAGAAAATCATATGACAGTTCAGTGCTTAGATGTGTTTCAAAATTCGGATAGTTCTGATTATACTCTGCTCAAAGGTAACTCTAATTGGTCTGCTGAGTTAAAAAAAAAAAACGCATAATGAGAGTGTGCGTCTAAGCGGCTTTTTTCCGCTCTATTCATTCCTCTAATAAGAGTATTTACAGTCTAGAGGTGATACAGAATGGAGTGGCACAAAACGGGGTGGAGCGCAGAGGACACGTAAGTTTAAAATGAGTTGGTACAAGGTACCATTACTTTCAACAAAAAATCGATTTTTAAAACGGTCTTACCTCGCTGTTCTGTTGCTCAGTTCTAAAGATATACAATTCCAAATTATTAAAAGTTTAATTATTCTTAAATTAACCACAAGCCAAATGACAATAAAAAAAAAAACAAAATTTATTTAAAACTTCCATAAATCCAATTGAGAATAACTTAATTCGTGGGAACTTCCACGACGGGATTTCATTTTTTTTGTTCACAAATAATATAAACAATATCGTCTTCGTCACCTGCCAGTCCAAAATAAGTTTGAACTTCATTGAACTTGAAATGGAATATGGCTCTGACGTTTGTTGTGTCAAAAAATAAACACCGCACCTGATAATAAGCTTAGGTAAAGTTTTATTTTTGTTTTGATCTCGTATCATGTTTTAAGTGCAGAACTATGAGTAATACTATCATTCACAATCGTGATTAAAAATTAATAATTAAAAAAAAATACATCGATACATTTTAGAAGTGATCAAGATAAAAAAAAAATACAAAATGTATGTCAAGGAAGTGCGAGATAAATTGAACGTTCTCGGTCCATTAACCCAAAAAGCTTTCAAATTCAATTTGAACAAAATGTATATGGGCGTCATTACATCTTGCACTATGCGCACATTTCGTACCCGTGCCGCAAATCATAATCGACACATTGAGCGTCCGCGTTACGCCATCATAGCTATCATCTCGTGCCCTCTGCGTTCAGGGTGTCGTCGCACATCGCATTGACGGTTTATGATTTTTCGAAAGATATAGAAGAATTAACTTGAAAAAAATAGAAGAGAGTTAATTTGTTTTTAAAGTTGACGCATCGTTGACGCCATATTGCGTTCTTGCATTAGAACAGCGAATTGTAGCTGTTCGCCTACGTGCTCTGATTAACTTTGAATGCTGCCACCGCACGTCGCACTGGCTACTGCCGTCCACATATCAGCCGTTATTATCTTCGCCATGGCAGTAGCGGCGCGGTGCAGTGGATCACTGCAAATCATTGACCATCATCATCAGTGATAGATATTGTGTTGGGGCCTTAATGGTTAAAATTGCAGTTTATCAAATGACTATAGCTGGAGAGCACGAGGCAATTACTTCGATTCATTGGGGTTTAACAAGGAGGAACAGTTTTTTTTTTTGTTGAAGTTGTTGATGAGTAGTTGCTTTATGTGGTACGAGTATGAGAGAATCTCATTGTTTTTATATCGGCGGAAAGTTGTAGAATTAAATTTTTATTTCTTTTTGTTCATCGTTAGGAAACAATAAAACCACTTTTGATTGACAGAATCGTGTTGACGGCCGTCAAGTAATATTTATTTTGTATTTATTTTTTCATATACATCTATAAATCTGGCTTGAGAGAGTAGGTTAAACGCGAGGGAGAAATGCGGTATTTATACTGCGAGAGATCCGGCATAATGCTCGTGTTTTACGTCATTCATGATTAGTATGTGATTGAAGCGGATTAAATTGGATTAACTCATGTTTTCAAATGCGCGGGGAAAATATTCTAATGTGATGAGGATACATATTATTGTTGTGGGGTAATTTTTGTTGACTCAATAAAACAGTATTATAAAAGCACGTGTGGAAAACCAAAGACAGCAGACAATATAGAAATTTATTTATTTATCTCTTCGAATGCATTGATTTTCATGGTCATCATATAAAAATGGGATTATTTTGAAGGCTTGCGGGCGATCAGTTTATTTATAAGCGTTTTATGACCTGACGTAATTCTGAAGGTTTGTGATTTCAGCTGGAGATTGACAGATTTTTGTTTGTATCTTGGGGGATTACCATTGTGGTTGTTGATTACAATTTAGAAATTGGAAAAAAATTCCAAATGGGATTTAAAAGTGTCACAAAATAATTGATGTGAAATATCTATTTGGATAAATAGTTTTGAGAAGATTAATTTAGATGGAAATTTAAAAGTAACGAGATATTTTGTTGAGCAAAATTTGCAATCACACTTAGGCTAGGAACGCACTTGCGATTTTCTGTCGCAGCGACCAAAAAAAATGATTGCAACTCAGTAGGATTTTTCGGTTTCATGTGGGTTCATTTACGAACTCATGTGTTCTTTTTTTCGCGACTGAATAATCACGCGACAGAAAATCGCAAGTGCGTTTCTGGCCTCAGGCTTGGAACGCATTTGCGATTTTCTGTCGCAATGACTAAAAAAGTGATCGCAACTTAGTACGATTAGTTAGCGTACCGTGCGTTCATTCACATTCAAACTCATGCGTTCTATTTTTTGCAACTGAACAATCGTGGACGTACTTGCGATTTTCAGTTGATGCGAATAAAAAATCGTGAACACAGTAAATCAAGCGATATTTAAATCACAAAACATACAACAGATTTCTTATATGACTGCACGCTCATACGTCAAAGTAATCGCAATGCTTAAGACTTGGAACGCACTTGCGATTTCGATCACACGATTTTTATTCAATCGCAAGAAACAGCAAATATACCATCGAAAAATCACGACAGTTAAAGAGTCCGAAAATTGATCAATTTTTCTTGCGATGCTCACGCTTGTGAATCTGCACGCCCTTGCTATACGTTGTGTTTCTTTGCAATAATATAATCGCGCGACTGATATATGCAAGTGTGTGCATACAAATAGCTATACAAATCGCGTGATTGAAAGCCGCAAGTGAGTGCATGGCAATAATTTGTTGCGATCCCGATTTTGTAATGGCACAGACTGGAACTCGCAAGTGCAGTCATAGCCTAATAATATGTTCATACCTTGTTAGCGATTAGCCAAGAAACGAGCTTGTGATTTTCTTTCATTGCGATTCAATCGCTTTTATCGTCCGCTATTATATAAGCGCAAATAAATACAATGTGTCGCAATTGCGTCCAAGCTCATTTAATTTCAATTGGTGTATTTATTTGCTTAGTCACTGCGATTTTTAAGTCGTTAATGTGTACATTCACATATAAACCATGTGTCTCATTCTCTACGGTCAAATAATCGTGCGATTGAAAGTCAAAAGTGCGTGCATGACTTTTTTAGTTGCGAATTCAGTTTTTAGTCCACTATTTTCAGTCACAAGTGTGAGCCAAAAAAAGTTCATATGTGCATTAAACTTATTTCAACTTATACAATCGCATCACCAGAATAATAGAACAAATTTTCGACTTTTAGGCTATGAACGCATTTGCGATTTTCTGTCGCATGATTATTCAGTCGCAAAAAATAGATCACATGAGTTTAAATGCGAATGAATTCCAATGACACCTAAAAACCATTCCAAGCTAAGATCACGGTTTTATTCGCTGCGGCAGAAAATTTGAAGGAAGTTCTTAGGCTGAAAATGCACAAGCGATTTTTCGCCGCATCATTATTCAATAGCAAAAAATAGAAGACATGAGTATAAATGAACGCATAAAGTTCTTAAAGTTCTACTGAGCTGCGATCACTTTTTTTAGTCGCTGCGACAGAAAATCGCAGGTCCTAGCCTCTGCCTTAATCGTCACGATTTCTCGGTAGCATGTGCGTTCATTCTCGTTTTACTTTATGTGTTCTATTTCTGGCAACTCAATAGTCCAAGGCTGGGACCACACTTGCGATTTTGTGTCACCGCGACTAAAAAACTGATCGCAGCCCAGTGTGATTTCTTGGTGTCATGTGCGTTCATTCACATGTGTTCTATTTTTCATGACTAAATAATCGCGCGACAGAAAATCACAAGTGCGTTCCTGGCCTAAGCCTTAAGCTCATGTGTTCTATTTCTTACGACTGAATAGTGGCACGATCAATACAAATCGCAAGCTCGTCAGTGAAATTCAGGACCTGCTGAAAATATCTACGTCAAATCCGTCAATTAAGTAAACGGGGACCTCTAGTGGTCGATGATAAAAGATTTCTTTTAGCCTAAATTGGACAAGAATTTCTCAAGTACCTCAAAAACGGGAATTGTGTATCATTACCATCAGGTTCACTTCAATCGACCCTGGAATTTTCATAGAAAATACACAAACTGTATATAAAAGAAGTTCCCAAACCATATAACGTTTTATTTACGACGTAGTTTTCCAAAAATTTCATTTCTTTCAAAACCAACGTCCATTTTCATTCAGGAAATGCTTATCACCTGCAAAAACAAGAAAATATACAACAAGAACAAACACAAACAAAAAATACATAATTAAATCAACAAAAAGAGTTATTTAAATCTTCGAGCATCTGGGATTTACGTCAAGAACCAAGACAATAACGCGCGCCAGCCATGTAGCTTTATATTGCAAATATATATAAAAAAGCAGAAGAAAAAAAAACCTGTGGCGACCATCTGTAAAGGCGTCATCCGAACAATTGCAATTAGATGAAAATAGTTTTTATGTAAATGCGCGCCAATTAGTTGTAAAGTTATCTCTAGCCAGGTACATGTTTTCAAATAGAAAAAATGCAGCAGCTTTCAACTATGTACTGTTGTTAACATGTCCGTGTTGCTTATGCAGAGTCGCAGCCGTATCGAACGTGTTTAAAGCGCCTTTGAATAAAGTCTATGAACAAAAGCAGTCCCTTTTTCATTAGAAATAAAGATTTTGACTTTAAAGTCAAGTTGACAAGCGGAAAGAAACTCAACGAATGTCTCCATTAATGTGTTTGGTTAAATTTGATCCATTTCTGACGTTCACACGTTGACGTTTATTCAGATTCACACCATTTATGTCAAAAATTTATCTGGAAATCAAGTTTCTAAATTTTTAACGCAGTGGGCACACAGCTTTAATAACGAATAATATCGTTTTCATTTGAGAGTTTTCCTTCAGTCCGTCCCGCAAAAACCGTACAATTGGCTGCTCCGAATTATAACTGTGATTTTTCCTTGCCCGAATGGGCTTGAGCGAAAAAAACGACAACGGGGCTAAGCAATTTACATGTTAAAAGCAACAACAACTAAGCCCAGAGAATTTTCGGGGCTTAACTTTAACCTAGATAAAAACTGTGTTACCGGCCTGAATTTCATACATGTTATCGATAATTTGTATGGAAACTCCATTTTTTCTGTAATGACGTCGCTAGGCCCCGATGTCGTTTTTTTCGATTCCCCCATTTTCGGAATTTATGTTTCCGATCTTAAGAAGGATTCAACATGGAACATACAAAACCTTACAAAGTTGTGGTAAAATCGTTTTCGTTTCGTTTTGCGTTCTGTTCCATTCCTATAAAAATGAAAAAATTGAAGCAGTATATGAATGAATAAGGAGTGGAAAAGGAGTACTCAAAACATCCAATTAAAAACAATATAAGATTAATATTGTCAAAAGCGATAAATGCTTGAAGAAGCCATTTTGTTCAGAGGCGACATTTAGTAGTGTTATGTTTAAATTGAAACCAAAAGGAAGTGGAGCAGTTAGAAAATAGAATGCGATACTTTAGGCACTCTGATTGTTTTACAAAGCAAGTTTCAAAACAATGAAACTATTTTGAAATCAGTTTGCAACTCCTTATTATTTTTTAGCTGCACACCATGACGGATTCCTTTAAGCAAAAATGTGAAAAAGTTCAAAATTTCTTCAAATATGTGATAAATCGTAGAAAACAACATTTTGAGTTTTCTATTGGTTTCATCTACGACTGGTTTGAGATTCATGTTGCAAAACAGTTGACTCATGTTAAGCAACCATAATTCACTTAATTTTTTATATAATTTAAAGTTTAAATAGCTGACGCTGGTATTTCATCAGCCCACTTGGCGCCCCAAATATTTCATCGCCTGCGAACTTCACACATTTTGTAGATGATGATTGTACGGTCATGGCTATCCTGGTGTTGTACTCAGACACCTAAGGTGTTGTTGTTAAATGTCATGCATTAATGCATGACCCACCTCTATTAAGAAAAACACCACCGTTGTATCTTATTTATGAGATAAAAGCAACATAAATGAAGACATTATTCACTTCTGGTTATGAATAAAAGGAGGATTAAAACAAATGACCAATACGAAATCTCTTTGTAAAGATTTATCTATTTGAATGTAAAAGTTCATAAATAATAACCTTTCGATTTCCTAGATACATCTTTAAAGTTGTTCACAACTTTTCACCTACTTTGTACATGAAAGTTTTTTTTTATGATTTTTTTTGTTTTTGTTTTTTAATTAATTACAGAAACTGTTGAAGTTCATCAACTTTTAGCTCATTAAATATGTTTACATCAGTTAATGTTTGACTGATGTGTTTTTTCTGTTTTTTTCTTTTTATTGCTTACGGGATGCATTATGACGACCGACCGATGCGATGGTAGGTATATGTGTGTGGTTATTGTTTGAGGCATATAGACAAGCAAACAATTTTTTTTATGGACTTGTTTACATTTTTATTTCTATCCATCCACCTTACATTTCTTCAGGCATCAGGGTTAATAAGTTCAAGGTCAAGATTTCTGTATAGTACCTACACATGTCGAAAAGTACTTAAATTTTATTTT
Source organism: Dasysyrphus tricinctus (assembly GCA_963921185.1). Taxonomy (NCBI): domain Eukaryota; kingdom Metazoa; phylum Arthropoda; class Insecta; order Diptera; family Syrphidae; genus Dasysyrphus; species Dasysyrphus tricinctus. Next base: position 116,795,096 of record OY992533.1, on the reverse strand, counting down.
TATGCAATCTTACCACACCGCAGTGACTTTAGAGATGAAAAAGGTTAAAAAGAAAAATTCATTGGCACTTACCTGAAATGAAAAGAAAAAAAAATGTTATTTAAAATTTAGTTAAGAATATGATAAAATAATTTATGAAGTTTTAAGATTTTTAAAAAGTCAGTAATGCATATGAATGATTTTCTGCCAACTGTGATTCTTTCTGTCCAGTGTTTTATTTTTGTTATTTAAAGGAGGAAGTCTCCAAACAAATTTTTGGTTTGAATGGCTATTTGCTATACAATCTATATTCCTCATGGCTAAAAACAGCACATACTCAAAATGTCAGTACCGTGGCATGAACGTTCCTTGATTTTCCAATTAAATCGATTATGTATTTTCAAATAAAGTTTTTGAGCTCTGTTTCGACGTCTTAAGAATTTCTTAAAAAAGTACCCTAAAATTGGAGCAGGCAAATAATTTTAGGGGGGGGGGGGGGAGAACAGTGAAAAGGGGTTAGATTCAGATTTAACCTTATTTCTCGAAAACTATCAGTAATTTTTTGTAAATGTGTACAAACTGTAGATTATGTATTTGTGTTTGGCTACATCTTTTCATTATATAATAAAGTTTTTGAGGAGCCCGGGTTAAGGGGAAGGCCGCACCATCTTGAAGAGATGTTCAAACATTTTACCTCCTTTCACCTCCAGTGAGGTTACACAAACAGTCTAAATGTCATTACCGTGAATGTCAGTACCGTGGCATTTAAATCCTTATTGAACTTTAACTAAAAAATTTCTTGCAATAATCAGCCTTAATATGAGTTCCACATGGAAAATATTTCGCCCGAAAATTTTTGTTCTCGCTTTTGTTGTTTTAAAAGCTGTTATGAGTTTCGCCTGAACTTCTCTTGGCCTTCAATAAACAAAAAGAAACGTGCGCAAAGGGCACGAGTATTTTCATTTTTTCGGGTAAAAATCGCACAGTAGGCAAAAAGTGAAATGTCAATTTTTCTAAGCAATAATGCAGCACAAGGAATAGGTCAAAGCATAACAGGCACTCACCAATCTTAAAAAAAAAAATATTGGCAGAACGAGAGAAAACAAATTACAAATTGACTTGTTTGACAGTGTCTTTATAGTACTTAATTAAAAAAAAAATATTTTACTATAATATAGTATAAATAAAATGTCAGTTAAGTCAAGATTCAGATTGCGTTATCTTATAAGACATCTCACAGCTTAATAGCTACAGTGGAAAAAGGTTAATTTTTAACTTTTTTGAGTTCGACAGCTGTTCAAAATTAGTCAGAGCTTATAAATCAGAATGTTACGGCCATATTATTCACTCGTTTCGATTAATCCAGATTAAACCTTAAGTCCAGATTTAAAGTAATTTGTATCCGAAAATAAGATCCAATTCCATACTCGTTAAAACCGCACTTAAATCTAACATTTTAGATCCATTGGCGTAAAATTTTGAATATTGTTCGTGTACGTGTACACTAATAATTCTGTCATCATTTATGAAGAAGGCTATAACTTTTTTTAACATGGTTGTATCGAGTTCATTCTGATTTATTAAGATTGGGCATTAAAAAATACCCTTAAAACATGTGTCATATGCTTATATTATTCCAAGATAAATATTTAAGTTGGTTAATCTTTCATATCCCCCCTCCCCAGCACTTTGAAAGTAGCTTTTAAAAAAAAACAAAGTAGGTTTTCAATCAACTCTGGATGTAATGTAGTAGATTGTGAAATTTTGCGTCGACACCATCTTTAAATTGTATTAATAAAAATATTTTTTAGTTTAATTGGCTTTTCAAATTTTGTTTCCAAAACGACTTTTTTCCACCCCCTTCGTGCAAGGGGAGGGGTGGGAAAAAAACAATAATGTGGTACAATGATTTCAAGGGTGCTGAATCCAACGGACATTCTCGGGTCATCGTCCGACCCTTAGTTTTCGATTTATAAGCAACATTTCGGAACTGTGGCAACCCTTCTCTTATCCTTCTGACAGTGTTGCCACCTTGGCAACACTTCTTAAAAGTAAAGTTAGGACATGAACTGTTAGTGTACTAAAGCTCAACCCGTCAGGTCGAAATGAAAGGTATGCCCTCATATCGTGCACTAACGCCCCTTCTATAGGATATCTTTGTACTAGAAGGGTCTCATTATTCCCTCAATGTATTAGAAAGGATTCCGGCCATAAATAATAAAATAAATAAATAAATTGGGACTTACAACTCACAACCATTCCTGTTTGCATGTTTTTGGCGGGAATGGAGGGGACCTACAGTTTTTTGCCAAGTGCGAACGGCTAAATGAGAAGCACTTTTTCATGACAATTATACTCTTGGAGGATTTGTCAGTTCCTCGCCAGAGGCAGTACCTCAGATAAAACAATTCTGTTTTCAGGTGGCACGGCTGGCAATCGAACCCACACCTTCAGCATGACAGTCCTACGCACTGACCATCATCATTCCGGCCATATAAACAAAAACAAATCATCATACTGTCACCCCGGTGCTTTGCTATGGCGTTAAGGAATAAGTCATATGTAGGTCTTTACCACGTTGCAAAGTTTATATTCCATCAGAGGTAATAAGGTTGAATTTTCAGTCATCTTTGCAAAGAACCGTTTTCCATTTTTATTATCAAATTATTAATGTTTTCATATTTTGTTTTAATTAATAACTAACAGTTAACATTTTGCGAAAAATACAGCCCAAAAAAAGTTCGTTAAAATTGGTTTGACATCATCTATAGTTTACGAAAACGTCAGAAGGGCTTGTGTCACATTCAAATTGCTTTAGGGTCGAGCTAACTTAAGTAAATGTAGATCTTCGCCAATACGTTCTTATGAAAAGAACCTATAAACCTGAAACCTGATAATAACAGGAATTTTTATAATATAATCTGAAGTTTTATTTTCAAGCTTTCAGAGCGGTGAGCTTAACAGAAACCAACATCAGCGCGTTCTGAATTCTCATTTTTTTAATGTCATTTTTGTTTTTGTTAATTCGAAGTACTCCTTTCGCACTCCTTTTTTCATTCCAATTGCACCAAGAGTGAACATTAGGGCATTAAGATCCATTTTTTCTTAGAGGAAAGGACAGGGTTGGTTTGAAAAATTATTATTTAGAAAAAAATATCGACTTCAATAAAAAAAAAAACAATCGACGCTTTTATTAATAAATCTGTAACTTCAAAAATGTCTAACGAATCTTCAAAATTAAAGCCTCAGGTCACGCTAAATTTGTGTGAGCACAGGCTAAAACTCTAGCTAAATTTTGACATAACATTTCGGTGGAGAATATATAATCACGCAGAAAACAGATTTTTACTGAGAAGAAAATTTACTCAATCATTACAATGAATTTTTTTTTCAATTTATGCAACTTCGTAAAACACTAGATAAGTTTACGATTTGGTTAAGTTTATCTTTTGGTTAATGAACTGTCAAATCTAGTATGGGAAATGGTTTACACAATTTGGTTAATCTTATCCAAGGATTTTGCTGCAGAAAATGAACCAAATGTTTGGTTTAACTTATCCAAACTTTTAGAGATTGAATCAGGCGTGTTTGTGACTTTTAGAATTAGGCATGTTTAGGAACATGATATAGATGATATCTCAGAGAACTAAAAAAGCTCTGAATGTGTTTTGTAACTATCGCATTGCCATTAGTCGGTAATAAAAGTTGTGAATTAAAACGTAGTTTATACACAAAAATTATTAGAACGTCTACATTTACTCTACGATTAAGGCTCTGCCCAACCAACGCGAAATTATAGTAAAGCATTCGCAAAACAGTTTTTTGTTATTTTTTAATATTGAGATCTTTCATATTCGTTGCGAATGATTCGCTTAATATTTCGTGTTGGTTTGGGAGAGCCTTTAGGAAAGCAACTTTTCGTAAATTATTAAGGTAGAACTATTAAGTCTCACCCAAACCAATGCGAATGCTTCGTTGACGACGAACTTAATCAACAACGTGTTGTTTTCATTTAAAACAACGTGTTGTTATTAATGTTTTTGTTGTGGTTAACGAATGATTCGCACTGGTTTGGAATATTCTTAATAGTGGGAAGCTGTTCCTTTACTTTGAATTTCTGTGATTTCTTGTGCATTTCTGCGCATTTTAATCGAAAGTCCAATCAAAGTTCATATAAAAAAAAAATGTTGACAGAAACTTGGACTAAAAATCACAAACATTCAAAGTAAAGGATCAGACCTGTTAGGTCAAAAAAATTTTGTATATGCACTGAAAATCACAGAGATTCAAAGTAACAGAACAGACCTAATTTTGCACAAATAAATCTTTCCTCGCGTTCGAGCATCAATCCGTTAAAGTGCACTATCCTCTGCACTATCCCACAAAGTATTAACACATGTCAGAATAAAGTAGGAAGGAATTTAATGCGACTGCCAAATTTGTGTGATGAAAATGATTTTCATATTTTGCTTCCACACTTGCATCAAAACAAATCAGTTTCACCATAACCTCAAACGCCCAAGTGGGATAGAATGTGTGATGGTTTTAGAACCGATCCTAAATATTTTCAGGTATAAACACTCATGTCAAATCGTGTCGGATG